>CALNHX010001364.1:0-231289 GCA_940337035.1 Agriotes lineatus | reverse complement strand
AAACCACGCTTGATTTCATTTTTATTGCCCACATGTTAGTTTCAAAGTAATTCATACACTACGACGCGATAATTGCAATTGTTTGGAAACTTCTCCTCACGAATTATCGGAATTAAACAACTGACAATAGCTTTATCACGTACCAGTCTTGCAGAAAGAATACCGACACTAGACTATCAATATGTCTTTGAGCAACAAACAGCGTTAAGGAATTGTTCCACTTCAATCAAAACATGCTACGGTAAACGAAATTATATTTTAATCATATGAGCTAAATTTTTAAGTTATTTTCGGACTACTTTCTGTACTTCGTTATTGTCAAAGCTGTTTAAAATCTATTAAAAACTTCTATAATAATGATATAAGAATATTGAGGTCTTAGAAGCGTAATAAACATATAACTGGAAATTTGGTTTATTTATTGTTAACATTGCTAGTTTTCAACTCTTAGTGTCTTTGCCCAACCGACTATCATTCTACCAGGAAAAATGTTATTCCACGTATCGTTTGTAGAATTAATTATAATTTTCGATATACTTTTCTCGCTATGGCATTAGGAAAATGTAATTTGCAGATCTTAGAGTGCTTGAAATTAAGTTTGCGCATGTAATCTATTTTCTACGTAAATTTAATTCTTCAGGAAACTAAACGCTTTATTTTTGTTTGAGCAACGGCTGCCAGACAATGAATACGGCGTAGTCATTTCACTACGTATATTTATTAAACACTACACAAATGCGGTGGAATTGAAATAAACTACTCGTACGTTTATTTACTATAAACTGTTTCAAACCGTATCAAACCAATAGCGAAATTATTGCAACAGCTGTTATGTCCGTTTAATGCGTGGTTTTTGCCCAAAATTGCTATTAAAGCACAAAGAATTGCCTATCGCATTAGGTGACTTAATGACAATAATTGCCAACGCACGTCGAACTGCAATGTTAAAACCAACTCACACCTGCTATAACAGCCATCACAGGGTCATTACAATAAAGCTAACTGGCGTTGGCTCCTCCCGTGAGCGGACACGTCAAGTCAAACGCACATTAACGTCCGGCGACCATATCTATCAGTCATGCCGCAGGTTAAACTTTCCGCATGTCTGTCGTCCGATGATCATTTCCATAGGCCAATTGCCTACGTGAATATTCCTTCATCCCTGCCTTGCCGATGACCATCCTCGTGGGTCAATCATGCCCCAAGTCTGGAAAAGCCATCTTATCAGACCAGGCGAATCTTAAAAAAGCTGGAGCCCTCTCAACTTCAATACTTCTAGCTGCAGACTCGCTTTGCCTTTATGGCGGTATTGTTGATAATGCATTAAATTACAATTATGGTCGTTTCTGCATAGCTTCTACAGAACTATATAGTTCCTACAAGTGTATACCTCTCCCTCTACTAGCTAACTAGCTTACCTACCTGTATAATTGTTAGACACAAATCAGATGTTGTTGTTACTGATGTGTGTGTTTCATTAGAGTGTTCGCTTCACGGGCACCAGTGAGAGCATTGGATATTATCAAAACACAGGATAAATTACAGTTTGCAAAGGTGGCGCCATTTTTCAGTTAATAGGAATTTGAATAGAGTTCAGCTCCAGCTGCCTCCGGATATTTTCCCAGGTAGTCTTGTGTGTTCAAAAGATATTATTACACCGTGTGAATAATGTAAAACTTTATTTTATCATTCATCAATTTATCCATGCTAGTAACAATTGTCGGTTTTGAAATTACAATAAAATAATCCAGTTTCAATTAGTTTCTACATACACTGTGTTGTTATTTTGTTTAAAAACATCATGATAACATAAAGTAAATGCCCATTCAGGCAATTTTATAAGCGAATATGTAGAGAGAAGGTAAGTACGCAGCTACGCTGACTTCAACAGTACTTCGAGGTCGTTTATTTTTGGATTAGTGAACACCAATCATCTCCTGCGCGAGAATTCAATGACTCCCAACAAATAATAGTTACTCACTTTCTACGTCCCTCCCCAATTAATTTGGACAGAACCACTTCTGCTTTCCTTAAAGAACCGAGCATGTGTCCCACTGTACCTAGCTGGGTACGCTTTTGCTTAATTGCTTTTCGTATATTAATTTTGGGGTTTGACATTCTGAGATGGAGACGGTTTTGGCGGTATGATGGAAAACTTATTCGTATATTAATTTTGGAGTTTGACATTCCGAGATGGAGACGGTTTTAGCGGTATGATGGAAAACTTATTCGTATAAATCACCGTAGCTGGATATTTGCACACCTAGGTAATATAGTTCGCGACTTATTCTGGTTTTTTTTTGACTGTCAATTCGCGTCTTATTGGTTTGTTGGATATGGCAAAGCACTCGGTTTTTTCTTCACATTATATTATTCTGGACCAGTGTTAAATTGATATAGTAACCACAGGTCGTCTTCTTTTTTTGATGATAGCATTATACAGTCAGTGTAGACCGTAGACTATCAAATTTACATTTTTCTGGAAACCTATATCTCAATTCCAAATTTGTTATACCATTTATTATCTTTTCTATTAGTAAAAGAGTAAGAGATCCAAGCCGTCTTATTGAAGAATATTTGTTGTAACTGACTTTGTGACCTCTTTGTTTAATTTTACCCTTCATCTATATTCGTGGTGCTAATTTTCTTGATTGTGCTTATTATTTGATTTGGTACTTGTGCTTAATTAAGTATATTCAAGTCGTATGCTAGCCTCATTCTGGAAAATACCTTCGTCATTTCATGTCACAAAACCGATATACGCGGATTTAAAAACAACCACATCCGCAATATACAGGGTGTTATGGAAATGAGTGCAAATATTTTAACCAGTGATAGAGCTCACCAAAATGAACAACTTTTCTATCTATCGTTTTTCATTTAATCGCATATCTTTTCAATCATTTTCTCCCCTAAATTTGACAAGGCGCTTGGTACGCAAATCTAAGTTAAAGGTGAACGACACGAGCATATTAAAACTGCAAAGTTCTTGCACAAAAAACATGCTGTAAATAACTTACCTACCTCAACTGAGTTGGTGACCAGATGTGAACTAAAGGGTTTATCAGTACCTATGCAGTTTTTGTTGGTTTGCATATATCAAAGAAATGTGTTTTGTGTTTTGTGCCATTCAATTAAAATATTATTCCATGGTGGGTATGCATTTTTAGACTAAAATTGTTTTGAATTTTAACTCAGTTTTGAGGGCGTTTTCGAAAAATGATAAATAGAGAAGTTGTTCAGTTCTATTAAGGGTTAAAATATTTGCACTCATTTCCATAACACCCTGTATACTAAAATATGTTTTTAATAGTATGTTTTCAAAAATTTCGTTTTGGTATGGTTGTATAGTTTAGTTTACATACGTATGTGAGAAATAAATCATCTCTCATAACTCTAGAGGATTGTATTTCTCCGACTAAACGTTTTCGCATCGTGCTAATAACAAATTTTTCGTATTCTAGCGAGTAAAATTAACTTTTATCACTTTTCAAAACAATTTCCAATCACTCTGTATCTAAATCACTATTAATTCAGTATCCAGCAATTTACTGAAGGTTGGTTATTCTACAGCCGCCGAAGAAAAGCTAAGTGTTACTTTTTAATTTATAATCTGTTACAAATTCTCGTTAAACAGGAACCGTTTTTTCCCCTAGAAGTTTATCATTTATTAGTTTGATGAAATAGCCAAAAACATCATGAATTCAAGTAAGATTCTAGATTCTAGGAATGAAATCCATTCACATCCTGAAAAATAAGTAAATATATGCGCTGAATGTGTAATGCAAATCATAACTTTGATTCATAATTTTAAGGCGATTGAAGTTTGGAAACTAATAAAAACACTAGTAATTTTGTTATTTTTTTAATAATATTTACTTGCTTATTTTTCTACTGATTGGTATAGTTCATACATCGTATTACTGGCAGATAAGGCACAACAAAATTATTATATCTAGCAGATGGCAATAAAAGATAAAATTCTTCAAAATACCATGAAACATCTTTAATTTTTTTTTTGTTGCGCAATCAAGACAATAAAATACACATCATCTAATTGCACCTTTAGGTAAGCGGTAGATGGCGTCCTATATATAAATCAACATATTGAATAGGTTTGATAAGTAATGCGCTTCTTTAGTAACTGCAATAATTCAACTCTATCGTATTTAAACTTATCTTTAAAGTGTCCGCAACAAATTGGATTTTGCCAAATTATTGACAATAAAATGCCATTACAAGGAGAGAACACAATAAACTTTCCTCCTCTAATTTATTAAGTTTGCGGAACACGTATAAGGGGTTTATTGCAAGTTGCTGCCAATATCGATATCTCATCATCGCGAACCTCCCCTAGTCCGCTGTATAGTACACAAGCAGTTTTTAGAAGAGCTGCCGCTAATGCAACTTTATTTTTATAACATGAATGCGCTCTAAAAAGCGCATTCCATTACCATTTCTCAATTGAAACTAAAACTGTTCTTAGCACTAAATTCAACATACAAAAACTACTCTAATTTATTGTAGTTCAACTAATTTTCAGTTCACCCAATTTACACTTTGCACGTTTCCGGTTAGGTCATGCGCTGAAACAAGAAACCAACATATTGGAGTTTGTTCAACAAATAAAATGAGGATTCCTGGAAATGCAGTGGTGCATTACATTCTATAAAAAGCTTTCTATTATTATCACGTTGCCATCGTTAACATATGAAAGTTACCTATTAAGTTAACAACGCTTTAAGTTAAGTTGAGTTAACGTAAAGTCGGAATTGAAATGCAAGGTGACAATAAATACGGCCTTAAACCAATCTAACAAAATTAAGACAGTTATTCTAAAATCAGATATTTCAAATTAAAATAACTATGTATGAGTTACATATAAACAAGAAAGAACTAATTGTCGGGACAGCTTAACGCCTATCAATATCTATAAAATTTTGTCGACTGCATCATGATTACAGCGGATAAAAGAATATCGTGTCTATTCCGTTTCCATGACGACCAGCAAATAATAGCAATACTTTAGAGAAATGTCACATTCTTAACGTCATCAAAACTCAAAATTTATTTTGAATTATGATAGGTTGTCCTTCATTTTTTCTTCTAAATTGTACTCGAACATTTTTTGTCAGATATTTTTTGCAATTTTTAAACTCAAACTGCTTTAATATTGCCAATTTGATTCAACCAGCTGTCAGATAAAAACTTTCGTCCTACGGACTCGCGTTTATATCAGAGACAGCTTGTTCCGTTAAATTGCCAGGCAACCAGGTTTTTGTAGAAAATTGCAAATATTCGAAAAATAGTTCTAGTAGCTACAATTGCAATCGAAAATACCCAACACTGTCACTAATTTTAGAAGGGTTGAAGCTGAAACGAATATCTCGCATGTACTTATTCTACGGTATTTGTTTCTGTGGAATTATAAATTAATGCCTCTCGTACGGAGTAGGAAGCCTCACTCGATCAAATTCTGGCATATACAGACTGTGGGTAATGATAATGCTATAATCCCCATTGAAATTATAACATGTTTTCTTAGTTTTTACTGTTGACTAAAGAAACTAAAATATTTATTTTTGCTTTTTGTGTATAAGTCAACTCAATAATTAACAAACCAGCAAAAATTTGTGATCAGGGGTGGAGCTTGTAATGGACTGTATGAATTTATTTTGGACAAATTACAGAATATGTCTTAGGGGTGCAGGAATTAAAAAGGGTGCAAACCAACGGTCTCGTGCGGTCTCACACGAGATGATGTAGCAAAAGATCTGGGGTCCGTTGGGCAGCGTAAACACAGTGAAACAAGATTTCAAGGTGTATTAATTTAATGACTAGTTCTTTCCTATTTATATACATAAAAATACTGACTTAGCTTACAAAGTTTAATATTTGCCCTAATTCAACTCCTATTTCTACGTGCGTGTCTAATTTCATAATAAATAAACTTGCAGAGTGCAGAATTGCAGGCTGTTCACCGGGTCATTCGAGCACTGATTACATTACTGCTGACGCTTTGTTAAGCATTTTCCGTATGCAATATATGTTTGTGAAATACATGCCTAATTAAATTAAAAGGATTAAAATTTATGTTTGGTTCCTAAACAATTTGTTTTAACATTATTAAGACACCTTTTTAGATAGACTTCAAACCTGAACTCAGATGTAATTTATAGGTCTTCCTGTTTCCAAATATATACATTCACTTCGTTTTCTAACGGGCATCAAAGCTTAATTTTCAGTGATATGAGTTTTAATAAAATAACAGGGTTCCTTATAACCCTAACTAGTCTTGCAACAAAACGTGGTAATTAATATTATTCCATTGCAAACGCCCTTATTGAACTCCCATATTGGCCAGAGTTCTTTGATCTGCTAGAGTAATTAGATCGAGAAGGTCCTACAAATTTATCTATTAACACTTACACATTAACTTAAAATAGTATTTAACAATATTAGGCCGATATTGAACATATAACGGACGAGTATACATTTTGAACAGATTATTCGTGTCAGTGTCAGTTATATGTAATATCAGCCGTATGTTGTTTAACAGTTATAGTTATATCTACTAAAAGTGGTCATTTTGAAGATATTTGATTTTAGGGTACATAACACAAATAAAACTTACAAGTACCCTGAGTCCCGCACGTAATTTAGTAGTGCAGCAACGGATGTTTACAAATTCGTTTTCAAGTAAATTAAAACAATGTACGTAGGCTGCTACTAGAGTATCAATCTTAACGGCCTTGACTGTTATAGGTGAAATTCGATCAAGCAGACAGTACAGTAACATGTAGGTATCATGAAAATTTATTATTAACACTTTATGTATATACAACGAGTAACACTATATGATTCTACATTAAACTGCTGATCTCGGAACTATGAACGTCTAGATGGGAGAGAGTTCTAGTTATGCGCTACAGTTCGGGTTGGCATCCTTGAAAATTGCACCTCTAACCATTCGGCCATCGACGTCACGCCTTTAGTTAGTAGCAGCAAAAATCCCTAGGCGACTTCGGACTGACAAATTAGTTCTGTAGACAAACTATTTTGAATTGCGAACAAATTATAGAAACTGCTAAAACATGTTATGTTTTTGGTTTTATTTGTTCTTGTAAAACAAAACTCATCGGGAAAGCTTCGCCTGGTGGTTGGCAATTGCTCTCGTATTGGCTATTACGGAGCTATGTTAGTAATTTACGAACCGGCATTGAGCCTGTGAGAATCGTCGGTTCGGCCAGATGGCACTTAAGGTGAGTTTGGCATAGAGACCATGTGTATCTTATATTATAAGAGCTGATGCCGGCCGCCGGCCGCAGGCCGACCGACCGTAAGCACAAGTGGCACTGCAACATGCAGCATGAAGGTCCTGCATACTACTACCACACGCGCGTTTGCTATATAGGTTTCTGTAAGCGCAGGTTTCTGTAAGCGCACATGCCGACCGTAGGCACGTGGGGCCGCCACACGCAGCCAGGCGTAGGCTGGCTACTCGCGTTCGCTTGCTATATAGGTTTCTGCTTGCCAGACGTAGGCTGGCTAACGCGTACTAGTAGTTAGATAAGAGTCGAGCAAACTACGGGCAATTTTTGATTGGTTACGATCCACTGCGCATGCGCAGTAATCTAAAATGGAAATTTGAACGTTGGCTACGGCAATAACAATTAAATGACGTACTGTGGAACTTGATTGTCAAACTATAGTATGATCCAAAATTATTTTCATCTAGAATGGCTATGGCATACTTACTAATTTATGAATGCAACTATTTATAACTCACCCAAAAATCAAATGTTAAATTTGGCATTTAAGTATAAACGTAGTTGCATTCATAGATTAGAAACTGTTCTATGGCCATACTAGATGAAAATAATTTTTGGTCATACTTTATTAAGCGTTAACCGGGCTCTATAGCTCAGTGGTTAAGCATTCTGCCTACTGCTCTAAGGGTCGAGTGTACGATCCCCAATTCCGGTGAGGTTTTTAAAAAATTAAAAATGCAGATGAAAACCTCTACAGAATGCCATCATTCGAAAGTGATGTAAAGTGGTGGGTTCCATGTTACTACTATGTGTAGCATGTAAAAGATCCCTTGCTAGGGTTGGGACTCCTTAGTCTCGGCGAAATTCTAAGTAAGACTAAGGTACCTGGTACTGTGCATGCCTAGACCTTATCCATGGGGTTGACAAAAAGGGCCTATGAAGGCCTACTACTTCCCTGACATCAGTCTCCCCAAAACTGATACTACTACTTATTAAGCGTTAAGTAAAATGACAGGCTCTTGCATCTTTGAATGTAAGAATCGGTCAAAACAAAAATTTATTTTAGAAGCCTTCAAAAAAAATGTAGCGCAACAATATGCGACGATCAAACTAAAATTCCACCGATAGTTTCAGAATATGAGAAATACATTTTGATAAAAATCAATGGGGAGGATTCGATTAGATGTAAAGAAGTAATTGAGGTAATCTGCGGTTTTTCCTTTATTTACCCACAGTATAACTTTCAACGTCTGTAATGTAAGTTTAAGTAATTATCGTCCACTTCACAGCAGTACAAGTGGAACAACATATCGCGATAACAAAGATGTTCTTTTATGGACAGAAGGTTCACTGCTGTAGTAGGGCAGAGGTGTGAAATTAACTATGTCGAATAAGTAGACGAATTATGTTTTGTATTCTAGAATACCGCAGCAGTTATAGCTGATGCATACATTTTTTCCACTGAGCTACTGGACCACTTTTTTATACTTGTTGCGGTTCGTAAATTGGTTTCACCCGCAACAATATGACAGATGGCAGAACTATTTGCTAGAATCAGACTAATGGGTAATTGTAACATACGCACAAGCACACAAGAATCAAAACAAATAATTCGCATAGTAACGGAAATTAGCAACAATAACAGTACGAATACGTAGTAACCTACTCTAAAATTGTATATTGCTACCATCAGAGGAAGAGAAGAAGAAATGAAATTAAAGATGCTATATTAATTTAAGAACGGTCCAGAAAGATACAATATGGTCAGTAATAAAGAATTTACTACGGATAAGTATATTTCTAACCAACATTGTTAAATTCGAAACACCCATAACATATTATGAGATATCATTGATCTGTCTTCTATGTACTCCGTTGAATGATATGTATTAAAGTCTATCGTATATAGTATAATAAGGGTAAAATAGAGAATTCCCTTAATAGCTTTAACTTTTTGGCAATTATGCTGAAATATGACCTCAATGTATTTAAATGCTGACATAAATATGTAAATTAAAATTAGTGCCATGCAATTACATTCAGTCGGCTACGCATACATTCGAAAACATTTAATAAACATATAAATATTTTAGAACTTTTTCATTAAAATTACCATTAGATATAATATATTTATTCCATCTGCTTATGACACTATGTTTGCTAGGCCTCCGAAATTTTTGCCTTTTATTTGCATTTGAATCCAACCCTATTTAAAGTAAATTAGGTTGGCTAGTATTGTCATCTAATGCTAACGTTAATCTTTTTCAATTTTAAGGCAACAATACATTGACCCTTTATATTCAAACTATGAAATTTGAGAAATTGGTTCTTAAAAGTAGTGTTTTCTGCCACTGTTTATTGAAATAGTATCTAGCAAAGAAGTAATAACTTGAGCAACATTAAGATAATTCAGTTATACGTAGAATAGTACGTATTAAAAAACTAATATAAATTGGGTATGCACCACTCTTTTGCTGAGTATTGGTTAAAAACTAGTTTTTGCTGAAAACGGCAGTATCAACGAACAGGAGCTAAATTTCTCAGTGGTTTTTACTTCCTTTTACAATAAAGGAAGTATTGGATTCACCCCAAAAATTCGAAATTGAGTTTTCAACAAATTTTCACGTTTTAGAGTCCCCTGATCCCAAAAAACATATTTTTTCATTGGTCTCTCTGTCTGTCTGTATGTCCGTGTGTCTGTCTGTGAACAGAATATCTCAAAAACGGAAAGAGGTATGGCGTTGAAACTTTATATATAAGTTTTGTGTACTATGTAGATGCGACAGCAAGCTTTTGAAGAAAATATCATAACCGGAAGTAGGTGTTTACTTTTCTAATTTTTCAGTTTTTTTCGATTTTTTCAAAAACGGCTCTAACGATTTTTTTAAACTTTAGATTTTTATTACATTTTTAATGTGTATTGATGTGAGATAGGTGATTTTCCAGTTGAATACTTCAAAAATAGGTTTCTTTTGTTTTTTTCTATTTTTTTTATTAACTCCTATTTTAAATAGAACACCCGGTATATGATTACATTTTTGAATTCAGCTTAAGCTTCTAGAGAAAATTTGTCTCTTGAACTAACACTCTATTTTGTAACGTTTTTGTAAAATTTGTAATTTTTGAAAAATTTTGACAAATGCTTAAATATTTAAAATAAAATTTTTGGCTTATTATAAGATCACTGTAAAAGGAAGTTGTGTGCGTGTATCACACCAGATTTTTTAATGTGCTTCCGTTTGTACGTTAACGTAGTACTCGTAGATACAAATACAGAATGATACATGCCAATTAACTAGCTAATATTAAAGT
This sequence comes from Agriotes lineatus, assembly GCA_940337035.1. Lineage (NCBI taxonomy): Eukaryota > Metazoa > Arthropoda > Insecta > Coleoptera > Elateridae > Agriotes > Agriotes lineatus. The sequence continues at coordinate 220,706 of CALNHX010001364.1, read as the reverse complement.
TTGCTGTTATTTTAGTGAAGACAAACTGTGAAATGTAATTCTAAGTATCTTTCCATCGATTTATATGTACTAACAAAAAATCATATTAATAGGAGACGAAATAACCACTTAATAAATCGCTAAGAACTAATTTTGTAGCAATTTGACTTTTGATGTAAATAAATCTAAAATATCAATACTTAACTTTACATTATATCAACATTGCCAGGTAATCAAAGTAATCGGTTTGTGTGCATTTCCATAATTATAAAAAAGCTCCTTTGGAAAAGTTTTCCAAAAAAGGGGGTGTCAGAATTATTCAAGAAAATAACTAACAATTACCGCATGGTAACAAAGGAATAAATTTTTCTTATAACAGTAAGAGAAATGAATTGATTTTTAAAGTACTTTTATAAGATCAGCTTCCCCTTTGATGTCTGTATTGTAATTTTGAAATAGTTTTAATATTGCAAAAGATCAATTACATTTTCCTTAAACTCTGCTGCCATAGAATGCCAATGTTAATTATATTTGAGGGGCAAGCATTCCAACATTAGTAATTTCAATTTAGCTTTACTAAAGTGTGTTTTTTGTAGCTTTATTTAATTTAATTTGGTACTACGTCACGTAATAATTTATTTTCCAGCAGTGAAAGTGAACATCCTTCGCGGTTCCTTTAAATAGATTTCCCCTGTGTAGTTACCGAACCGCTAAACTTTTTTATTGCCGTTTCCTATATTTTGACAAAGCTCTCACAAATATTATCCTTGCTCCAAAATGTGTATTGTATCAGAAATGTGTTTGCAGCAGTCCAATCACAATAATTGCGCACACAAATGCATCTTATTCCCTTTTGTAAGGTATCCATTACATTAAAATGATTATTTTTTTCGTAGAGATTTCAACCAATCAGAAGGCTGGATTTAGTTAAGTTATCTTGTATAATTTCGATTATACTATAGTAACTTCACTAGGCGACGCAATACATAACTTTTATCAACTTGATATTGTTTTCATGGAGATGACTTTCAGCTAGGTTAATACAAACAAATCGAGCTGCCAATAAAATATTTATTTGTTCTTAATATTAAAATTTACTCAAAAAATAATCAAATCGAATACAATGTATACTTCGAACAGGTTATACGTCTCAAACTTCCTGCAAAATAACAAATCGTATCAGTTTGACAGATTAATCCTCCCGCTGTGTTAAACTCACACTCTTTTATTATTGTGCAACAAGTTACTGACATATAACCCTATAATATCGAAGTACTTATAGTATTACTTCTGAAAATAGACTAGGTGGGTAAATGGAAAATCTCGTATGATTACAAATAGCGTAACATAAAGTACAAAATATTTTTAACGCGATTTAAATTGGCATAGCATTTTCCTTTCAATCATTTTGGGCTCACTTGATTCAGTTGGCTGTATTAAAGAAGATGGTTTATTTAATGATTGCTGTACTTCAACATAATAACACTAAATTTGCAATTAATATTTAGGAAACAATAAACTTAGCTCCTAGGACGAGTAGCTGTCGTTATCTGAATAAGCCGTGACGAAGTAAAGGCGTCATCTGCGTCCGTTGATTAATTATACGTATATAATGACTCTCATTAAAGCTACGTTATCGCTCCTTTAATTAATGCTACAGTCTACTGAGAGAAACGCTATAGCGTAGTTTAGTAATCTGAATAGAATTATCAGAAACACATTGGTACGGAATATAGCTAAATAACATTTGTAATTTCCAAAACAATTTCGTATACAAGTTACCTTAATCGCAGAGTTATTAATTTCAAATTTTACTTAATCATTTAAAATATTACATATTACGTAAATGAACATATTTCCTGTTGCCTTATAATACTATCACAATTTAGTTAACACTTACACTCATTTTGCTTACTTGCTTCATGCATCTACTTTGTACGTATTACTACAGAAATTTAGAGAAGGTTGAACATAACTGGACATAAATATCTACAACCGTTTAAACCTCCAATTGTCTCTGCAGTACTTTACAGTGCTATAGTCTTATTCATTTATAAATGTGCAGTTTTTGCGTCTTGCGTTAAATCATAGTTTTAAAATCAACGTTACCTGAACTTGAATATTTGTTGTTATCTCTACAACGTTTATAAAAATGTTTAAAAGATAATATGATTATACGATTGCATGTGATTGTACGCTACCATTAGTGCAACATGTAACCTAATCTATAATGTATTTTGTCATTTTTTTAACGGTTTTAACTTTTGCATCATGAAAGATCATACTTTGTAGTTAAATAATTTGACATGTAAAACCTTAATTTCGTATAGAAGTAGCAGTTGGACATATCCACGTACTGTTCAATATCTTAACCGCTTTATGATATCTCTGTTTTGATTCTTCCTAACTGCTGTCGACTTCGGCACAACTTGCTGAAGTGTGGATTTCGACTCCCAGCATTATTATTAATAATAATTAACAATTTGTAGCGTATATGCTCAATCCTTCGTTACCAATCTACAATCATATGAATGGAATCACAATATTGTATTCGCATTGACAGTAATACACGTTAAGTGGTCACCTATCTGCTCTGTCAGATTAGTGAAGTAAGAACACTTGTAGACTGTCAAGCCTGTCAAGAATTCGAACAATTGGTTAGAGATAATTTTGAAATTATGAAAAATATCTCTATTTTATAGTCAGAAATCAGGGACGATACATTCCATCATAGGGTGTGCACTCGAAGATAGGGTTTAAACAAGAATGTACACTATCTGGAATGAGCTTGCGGATCTAAATTTGTAGGGCGCCATTCTTTTTGCGATTGCAAAAATATATTTTCCGATTTTTTTATTACTGAAAATTGATTAATTTTATGCGTACATCGCATTCACAAATTTATTTTTGAATATTTATCAATACTTTTTAAACCAATAAAAAGCATATCCTTTCTGAATTCAGATGATGTCAAATTAATCACGAAATTATTTTTAACGAATGCTACAGAAATTGTTCAACCACAGCGTATCGTGAATGGGCGATATAAACTTCAGCATGGACGTATTTTGAAAAATATTGCACATAAAGGCATACTTTCGGCGAATAAAATATGTAGAAAAGAATGGAGACATTTTTGCTGGAAAAATTACCGCTATTGCTTCATTGTTGTAAATAATACGATTTATTTTCCGCTGCGTTGTTACGATTTATTTGCGCCGCCTTCCAATTTCGCGTTCCGTAGTATTTATTTCGCATTGTTACGCATCCCCTCGCGCGGATGTCTGTCAGTAAGCCGTTTGTATTTCCCACGCTACGCCACGCCTCCTTTCTTGGCCTCGCGTAGATAAGGTTTAAGAACTGGCATTTGTTTCGAGACGCGTTTTTTCCAACCTCGCTGGCGAACGACAAGGTACCGGGGTAGCAGTTAGAATTTTGGAGGATTAATTTTGGGCTGCCGTTAGTTTCGATGGTGTTTATGTGAACCTACACTCTTAAAGTAGATTTCGATATGAGGGAAGATTGACTCCCACGCCTTTGCGTTGGCGGAATTTTTATGCTGCCACGTGTTTCAAAAATTGCCTGGAATTTTGTCCGGGCACCTCGTTCCGGAAAGCCGATTTGAGGCTTTAGCTACAGCTGGTTTCCAGATTCAGGAGCGGACGTTTCATGCGCTGGCATTTTCTGGATCTCCGGACCCGCTTTGACCCCTGCTGCAGATGCTGTTTGAGCGCAGAAGAGGATCCGACAAGGAGGCTTACCTTCAGGTCTGATTTGTCCCAGTATTGTACGGTGAAGTCCCCTCGAGCCACCAGCTTCTGGCTGCCAGAATTTGGGGCCAAACGATTCCGAAAATTGTGACATCATTCGGCCGTGCGTTTGCACCTGGAATCGCGTTTTGCGTTTCCTCCGAAACCAAGCACTGACTGGATTTGCCGCTGTAATTTTTGCCTGCCCATAAATCAATTTTAATGTGTGCAATAGGGCAATTGCTTTATGGGCTTATTAAAAACTGTGAGTATTAATTGTAATATTTGCTAAATATAAGTAGTCGTAGCAAGTATTGTGCGCACCTACGATTCTGATGTTTGATCTATATTGTGATATTTATATGTACTGTGATCCTGAATTTTTATGAATTGCACTGTGATATTTGCATTTTGGCTTTATTTATTACTGCGACCTATACTTGAGATGAGCTTCTCTTTCAGATTTATTGTACATACACTTGCCGTTATTTGATAAAAAAAATCCATTTGCGCCCTTTTTTTCAGTATTTTAAGAACTGAACACGTCGTCTCCGAAACTAGCTGGTCGGCCGGTAATTGTATCCAAGTTGTCACTTTATGTATTGGTTTTAACATTGAAAATGTTCAACAAATTGGAGATGTGACGCTAGTACGAGGCTCTTTTAGCGATTTGTGTGACGCTTGGAAAATGCGCAGTTTTCGCTAATTTTTGCGACTTGTACGTATTTCAGATGAATATTGGTGGAGAGGTTGTGAAAATCTAAAATTCGAGGGGGCGAAAGTACCGGGGTTAAAACGATTTTTTGCGCACGAAAGCGTTCGGTGCTGTTACATCGCATACTTTTTGAAAGATCCAAATGTGATTTGGAGCTAGTTGGAAAGAGGATGAACAAGCGCTCATCGTACTGGCAGGTTTTTGAGGTCTGCTATGCACGGGGGCGAAGTTGCAGGGGTAGAAAGCTGAGGTGCATTTGTAGCAAATTGGATGTTCTCATAAACATGGGGAAAGTAAAGAATGTCCAATTTTGTTTTTGACAGTATGTGGAGGAATCTGTGGGTATTAAAGGATTTTGCGACTTGATCAGAATAATTGTAAAATTTATATTTGTGTGAAATGCGCTGCTTGGAGGCTTTCTACTAGTCGATTTTATTTTTAAGAGAATTTGGGAGGTAAGAATTTGGCAGCCCAGGTGGATTTGGGGGTTGCAAAATGGAGAAACGTTATAATTATCAGAAAAATCTTAAAATTAATGTTTTAGTGAAATTCGCTATTTGGAGGCTTTCTACTGGACAATTGTATTTTTTAAGAGAATTCGGAATGTGGGAATTTTGCAGCCCAGGTGGATTTGGGGGCTGTAAAATGGGGACAACCGTTATAATTCTCAGAAAAACCTTTAAATTAATATTTGTGTGAAATGATCTGTTTGAAGATTTTCTACCAATGTTTTTATTTTTTAGGAGAATTCGGGATGTGGACATTTTGCGACTAAGGTGGATTTGGGTGTTTAAAAATGAGGAAACCGTTATAACTATCGAAAAAAGTTCAAATTAATATTTGTGTGAAATTCCCTGTTCGGAGAATTTCTACTGTTCGATTGTATTTTTTGAGAAAAATCGGGATGTGGGAATTTTGCAGTCCAGGCGGATTTGAGGATTTCAAAATTGGGAAACCGCTATAATTATTATCAGAAAAACCTTAAAATTAATATTTGTGAGAAATTCGCTGTTTGGGGGCTTTCTACTGTTCGATTGTATTTATTAAGAATATTTAGATGTGGGAAATTTGCAGCCCAGGCGGATTTGAGGGCTGCAAAATGGGGAATCCGCTATAATTATTATCAGAAATACCTTAAAATTAATATTTGTGTGAAATGATCCGTTGGGAGACAGTCTATCAGTGTTTTTATTTTTTAAGAAAATTCGGGATGTGGGAATTTTGCAGTCCAGGCGGATTTGAGGGTTTCAAAATCGGGAAACCGCTATAATTATTATCAGAAATACCTTAAAATCAATATTTGTGTGAAATGATCCGTTGGGAGACAGTCTATCAGTGTTTTTATTTTTTAAGAAAATTCGGGATGTGGGAATTTTGCAGTCCAGGCGGATTTGAGGGTTTCAAAATCGGGAAAACCTTAAAATTTATATTTGTGTGAAATTCGCCATTTGAAGGTTTTCTACTGGTCAATTGTGTTTTTTAAGAGAATTTGGGTTATGAGAATTTTGCAGCCCAGGTGTATTTGGGGGTTGCAAAATGGGGGCAACCGTTATAATTATCAGAAAAAGTTTAAAATTAATATTTGTGTGAAATGATCTGTTTGGAGACTTTCTACCAATGTTTTTATTTTTTAAGAGAATTCGGGATGTGGACATTTTGCGACCAAGGTGGATTTGGGGGTTGTAAAATGGGGAAAACGTAATAATTATCAGAAAATATTTAAAATTAATATTTGTGCGAAATGCACTGTTTGGCGTCTTTCTACTGGTCAATTTTATTTTTTAAGAGAATTTTGGATGTGCGAGTTTGGCGGCCCAGGTGGATTTGGGTGTTTAAAAATGGGGAAACCGTTATAATTATCGGAAAAACGTTCACATTAATATTTTTGTGAAATTCCCTGTTCGGAGACTTTCTACTGTTCGATTGTATTTTTTAAGATAATTTAGATGTGGGAAATTTGCAGCTCAGGCGGATTTGAGGGCTGCAAAATGGGGAAACCGCTATAATAAATCAGAAAAACCTTAAAATCAATATTTGTGTGAAATGATTTGTTGGGAGACTTTCTACCAGTGTTTTTATTTTTTAAGAGAATTCGGGATGTGGGCATTTTGCGACCCAGACGGATTTGGGGGTTGCAAAATGGGGAAAACGTTATAACTATCAGAAAATTTTTAAAATGAATATTTGTGTGAAATTCGCTGTTTAGAGGCTTTCTACTGTTCGATTGTATTTTTTAAGAAAATTCAAGATGTGGGAATTTTGCAGCCCAGGCGGATTTGAGGGTTACAAAATGGGGAAACCGCTATAATTATCAGAAATACCTTAAAATTAATGTTTGTGAGAAATTCGCTGTTTGGAGGCTTTCTACTGTTCGATTGTACATTTCAAGAAAATTTGGGATTTGAGAAATTTGCAGCCCAGGCTGATTCGAGGGGTGCAAAATAGGGAAGCTCTATAATTATCAGAAACACCTTAAAATCAATATTTGTGTGAAATTCGCTGTTTGGTGACTTTATACGGGTGGATTGTATTTTTTAAGAAGATTTTGGATGTGGACATTTTGCAACATTTTTATATAATTGCAAATTAATATTAAAGTGTACAAGATGCTGAAAAGGTTCAGAACTGTAGTACGTATTATTTATATATTTAGTAATGATCTGCTATGCAGTAGAACTTCGCAGTAACGTTTTGCTTCGCGTATAATAAACAATAATAATACCGATGTGAACACTTTTAAAAATTTTTTTTAGTTCTATTCCTTGTGATATTTTCTGATTTTGGAAATTTTATGTCAGACTTGAAACTTAGCAAAATTCATTTTCAATGCATTAACGAAGGTTGGTAAATTGGTAAATTTTGAGAGAATAGCCAACGGCAACTTTTTTTATGATAACAAGAATTTATGGCGCCCAATAACAAAATAAAAGCAAGTTACCAAGATCAACAAAAGAGTGAAAAGATTTTGACTCTGTCAACATGACATTGTCTATAGTTGAGCTAATAAGTTAAATGTATGTGATAAAAACCCGTAGTAACCTGTACGCCTCTCATCTAAAAGACGAAGGAAGTATTACAATCGTATAAGATCTCTTTTCGAGTTTTCTTCAGATCTTCACGTTTCAAGGTCTCTAGATGACGAAAAACATGTTTTCTCAATTCCGTGTGGCGGTATAGCTCAAAAGCTATATGTTGGAGGAAAAAGATATTTTCTATGCTGATTATATGTCTACCTGGTCGAAACCGACTATACTTTCGGTCAAACATACACAGGGTGAGCAACTTCAAAAGTATAAGGTTGTCTATTTTTGCTTTAACTGAGGAATAGGTAAAAGTACTAATGTGCAATTGTTCCCGCGTTACCTTTGATAGAAATGAGACCAAACAGATACAGGGTGAATATCGCAAATTGACCAGAATTGATATCGTCTTTATAATGCAGCTAGGAGTGCATACAATGGGCCCGGTTGTGGCGCAGCGGGTAAAGTGAATGCCTCGGTCCGACACGCGCCTGGGAGCTTTAGTTCGAATCTCATCGCCTGCACTGTTTTCTTCTAAATTTGAAAATTGATGTAATAGACATTGCTAAGTGTTTCCTTTCACCATTTGGGCATTATTACCAATGTTAAGATATTCATACATAATTTTGAACACTCTTGCTTACTATATATTGTTTGAAGCTTTCGCGTTTACTCGAATTATAATTATTAAAATTGAATTTCTGCTTAGACCGGGTAGCCTTTGTAGATAAATACCCAGCATTCTTTAGCTTGATGTGCTTTGCACGTTGTGAACTCAAACAAGAATCCATGCGATGGCTACTCTCTTTGGTGGTCCGTGTTGTTTGAGTACCTTTTGAAGGTATGTAGGCAAATCTGGTCTTTTCACTGTGCACCCATATTTACTAACGTTTCGCAAGACATTATAGCTTGCATTATCAGAGTGAAAGTAGCTCTAAAAGCTGGAGGTAGATGTGAAGCTGTTTATTGACTTCTGAATCGGGCGTTCGGAACAACGTAAAGCTGATTGGTCGTTCAAATCCAGTACAGTTTGAGACGGTGCCGGTGGAGCGGGGTTGTCTGACGCGCTGCTTTAGATCGTGTATAATTGGGGTCCATTTTTTATCACGCCTAAAACCATATTCCTTGTTTATATTATTTGAATGTTTTTCTATTTCTATGGCTTCACGCATCATTCGTAGGACGTAGTGAGTTACTCTGGCAAGCACTCCGGTCCGCTCATACTCTAAGGTGTGCCCATTTGTAAATGTATGTTCAGCTACGGATTATTTGTGATGCGCTAATAATTTCACTTTCCTTTGCCTTAGTTGATCGTAAATTTCCTAGTCGAAGAGGCGCGTTACTTAATTTTTGAGGCTTTCGCGGCTACTTAGATTAGAATTATTAAAATATAATTTTGGATTACTAGATAAATACCTAGCATTGATGTGAATTTCACTTTCGGAACTCAAGCAAGTATCCATGCAATGACCATGCTCTATGATAGCTATTGTTGTTGGAGTACCTTATCAACAAGGATACATAGGCAAATCTGGCCTTTCTACTGTTTGCGCGCTCATATCGATTAACGTAGTTAACGTGCAAGGCATTACAAGCCTACGGGGTTTAAGCCGAAATTTAATTTTAATAATGACAACTCTTACTTTCCTTTGATATTTGCGGAATTTGTAGTTTCAACACTTCCACTTATGAGGGAAGTTCCAAGTGAAACCCGTTACCATGTCAGAACACACGAAAAAGTCGGGGAAAAGTTCAAATTCAACTATTCTGATTTAAAACGGATTTCAAGAATAACTGTGTTTACAATTTTGCAGAAATTTAAAGAATGTGGTCATGGAAAAATCGTGAAATCATCAGCCGTCTTTCAATAGCAAACGGTTTTGAATTAGACGTAGTGTAGGTGCTGATCTTGAATTCCTTAGTCAATGTTTTGAAGCAGGTGATATTGATGGAAATGCTTCCACAACAGCTTGTTTATCAAAATAATAAGTAAGTGGTTTCATTATATGACATCTAGACACAATAATTTGGGCCTCTCTAATCCAAAAAATCCAGCAAAACATTTCTAGAAGAAGCATTAACTCTATTTTCTGGCATTTCTATGGCGAGAAAGGATATCCGTAGTATGCCCGATCCTCCAGTTTAGAATGTTGTTGGAAAATTTGTGTTACGCAATTTCTTAAATTGGGACAAACAGACGGTGGTAGCTATCTAAAAATCGATGATATAAATCTCATCTCCATTTTGCAAAAATAATGGGATGATTTGGACCCTACTGCTAAATTAAAGGGTGTAACAGATGTAACATGCAGAATAGAAATTTCTGAGTGAAGTCAAATTATTTTAAGGAAGAAGCTTTATATAATTTAACTGGTTATATTTTACGAACTATGAAAAGCAATTCCAAATACCCCAAATGTTTAAAGTCAGTGATATTTCCTGGAAGGATAGTGGGTAATTTTTCTAGATTTTTAAGTCAAAAGGAATTTAAACGAAAATTACTTTTATCGCATAATAAATGTGGTACTTTTATCATTAGCAACACTTTTATCCCTAGCAACGGCGATTCGTTTTACATTTGGCAATACTGAAGTGTGATGTTGGTGATACTGTAAGTCTATGTCAAATTCGAGGTTAGTAGGTTAGGTTTTGCGTCAGGGTGTTGAAGTTTAAAAAAACCGTTTTCTAAAAAATTTTGAAAACGGCTATAGGTATCCTAATGAAACTTGGTGTAGGTTAGTATTTCGTAAAGTGACATTGTTTGTTCAAAATAAATTTAATTTATTTCCACCAGTGGCGTGCAACGAAGCGACCTCAGTTACCTTATTTAGAAAAATCTGGTGAGCCACTGTTTTTTAGCCAAAAGTTTTGTAGCTATTGTAAGATTGTTTGTTATTAAATAATAGATTTTTAAAACTTTTTTAAACTGTATTTTGAAAACGAAGCCGTTTAGATCCCATTAAAGTCCAATTAACGAAATTGCTGTTACAGATTTTTCCGTTTTTATTCGAAAAAGGTTTATTTTTGTCGTGTTGACTGAAAAACAGTGGCGTATCAGACTATAAAATAAGGTAACTGAAGTGGCTCCGATGCACGCCACTGGTGGAAACAAATTAAATTTATTTTCAGCAATGTCACTTTATGAAAGACTGTCATACACCAAGTTTCATTAGAATACCTCTAGGCGTTTTCCAAATTTTTGAAAACAAGAAATTTTTTGTTTAAACTTCACCACCCTGTATCTTGAAAACGAAGCCGGTTAGGTCTCATGTTTGTGTGAACTTTTTATCTTAGAATTGATCAAGGAATCACCCCTTAAAGTTTGTCTACGTACTTAATTAACACCCTGTATGTTGTTAATTTGTTTTCATAGTGTTTTAGTGCACCATTTATTTATGAATGTAAATCTTAATCATTTTTCTCTGTGGGACCCCGTAATTTAAGTTTTTTGTCTTTTTGAGGATGATATGGTAATGGTATAAAGTGCGAAGAAAATTTACTGCTTTAAAATTATGGATGAAAAATTTTATGGTACTGCTAGAAAATGAACAAAAAGGGTGTACCCGTACTGCGATAAATATCCCGATAAATCACAAACATTTTTAGAGCGTTAGAGCACAGTTTATTAATAAATTTTGCTACTAAGTTACTTGGTTTTTTCAAGATTTTGGTCTCATAAAAACGAGTTTTCCGTTAGGACTTTAGTGTTTCCTTTTTTGTCTAAAAATTTTAATTTTCACTCTTAGCTCAAACTAAATGTACGAATATGTTCACAGGAGGCCACACTATAAAATTCCCTATTAAATTACACGGGACCGTCGTTCATATACGAAGAATGAAGCCCAATAGTGTACACTGCCCGTTATACATAAATGAATGACGCGGCCACTCCGGAAACGTGTGTTAAGCAGTTAAAAACAATTTCCCTCTTAAGTTAGAGTTTATTACTTGTTTCTGTGTGATTTCACCCACAGTATTTTCGAATCACTTGTTAATAAAATACCATTTAGTTTAAGATGAGATTAGCCGATAACAACGGTTAAATAGACTTATTAACTTGATCTTCCATTATCTAATGAATCTTAAAATATGCTTTCTTGAGTGGTGCCCAATAGTATCATACCTAAAATACCCAAATTGGAATGTATACCCTTTGCTAACCTTTGGAAATATATTAAATAAGATTTGCCTACTTCTTACTTCGCTAAATATTTTTAGATGGTTACAGAGATCTACTATAATTTTTCAAGTGCACTAGAAATTCATTTGAGATACGTTATAGAGCGCTAGTGGAATCATAGGTGGTAAATGGTGAATGGTTTTGAGCTATTTTTGTTGGTCTGAGATTACACTGCTTTAGATGTATCTGTTTAATGACTCAACAAGACTATTCTGGCGTCTGCAATCTGAAGTGGTATACTGTACACCATTAAATTATACAATTTCTCTTTGTCTAGTTGACAATGTAAAAACTATGTAGATTTTATATATTTTTAGAACACTCTTTTCATTTTTTATTATATGTGCCCTTTTCCCCATCGCGTTATCCTCGCGGTGACTACACGTTGTTACCGTAGCCTAGACAGCTTTTTATAACTTAGTTAAAGAAATACTATCTCGTATTATGTCTTTGTTCGAAGTACTCCATGACCTTCATCTTCTTTTGCTCCTGCGATTTTTTGCCGAGCACTCGGAATAAGCTACTTTACCTTCGATTTTGAAGAGATCAATACTATCGTCTGCAGCACTATTTAACGAATAAATAGAAAAAGCTTTTACCCATATTTTTATTTATATATAATTCTAGTAAATAATAAAAACAACTGAATTGAGTTCTATAATCCAATCTGGCGTTTCATACTAAATGATATTGAATTATCAAGAAATTGTTGTAGTTCACTTAACTACTCTCTGTAGAGTATGAATTCCAACTTGTAAGCATTCACTCAGGTATCCACATAATGTTACTATGTGAAGTATTCCATTTAAATTTGTTGTTGCCTTCAGTGACAGTAAATTATGTATTCAAAATAATTTTGGAAAGCAACAAAGTAAGCTTATGCCGCACTGTTGAAGATGGAATAATTTAACTGCATGTATTCACTTAATTTGTTTTCTAACATAAATAAGCTACATTCAGTTTTTCATCATATTGCCCCATTAATTTATAAAATCAAAACTACTTTCTATAAAATACAGTAATAAAAATTTCAGGATTATTTTAGTAAATGTTTTATAAGGTTTCAATACGGTGGAAAGAATAGAACAACTAGTTTTTTCATTTCAACCATTTAAGCTAACGGTAGGCTTTTAAAATTAATGTGAGGACCTTTGTTATGCTGATTTTGTATAAAACTGCATGAAACAACCAAAATCACCCAATATAAGTAAACACGATCCAATTAGTTATGGGCAATATCGTGATTATTCAATTACACCCTAAGTCCTTACTACATACTTTTATATTAGGATTGTAAAGCGTCATGTGTTCACGACTTTTATGTTCCATTCATTTCATATACGATTACGTAACCCGTAAAAATATCAAATCTGTGAAGGCCCGACTTTGCGTCTTGTTCTTCTGTAAGCAGTTACACCGATAAAAACCTAACTTATTCCCAAAATAGTGCTCGGAGCTCCAATACATTCATTTTCAATGTCAAAGGTTGTACCACACTTGGTATCGGCGTGGCACTGCGTTTACCCTCGGAATACATTACATTTTCGAAGCATTATATTTTTAAACAAACGATAAGCGCGCGATTTTATTTCGGTCTCTGCTGCAACACCGTTAGTCTTCGCGTCTCATTAAAACTGGTATATCCGGATTCGGCTGCGACACCGTTTTGGCCCGTAATTTCTATATAATTTTTGGCCACTTTTAGAATCGCCCTCAGCCGCTTCCAACAGCCTGGTGCATCGATCGAGGGTGTGTGTTGACAGATAACTCATGTTCGGGTGACACACTTCTTGGATATTGTTTTATATGTTTGAAATAGTATTGAATAGCTACCATCTTGTTATATTATAACGCTAGGATAGGTGATAACGTATATTTTCAATTATAGACGTTACTTTGTTCTAATGGCATATGGCTTGAAGTATAGGGCCCCTGAGCCAACCAAGGAGCAGTCGCCACTAACTGCTATGCTTACCCCATACACACCACGTGATGCAGGTTGTTCTAACCGCATGTCAAGAACGCTAATTAAACGTAAAGAACAACAACAGTATTTGATACTGATTACATTATGCATATATATGTTTAAACATTTTATACTAAGTTGAATGCTTTATGTCAGTATTTCTAAGTTATTATTAATTCATATTGATAATAAAAAGTATAACCAACTGACAAATATTTTGTTGTAATTTGAGATTACTACCAAACACAAGGGTTGTAGACTTTATTCAATCTTTAAAAACATGACTGCTTCGATATGCAGACAATTTATTATTATGATATTGATTTGCAACATCAACTCAGTGTTATTATAACTACATTGGATAACCTTGAAGTTCTAGTTGATAGTAGCGTATTTTCTTATGCTAAATAAATATGACAATTAGTAATAATAGCCATTTCTGATGCAAGTACTAAAAGTGATTGGTTAGTGCACGAGACATAACATAACATATCCATAACATGTCCAGTGCAATAGTACAAGCTTTCATAAATTTTTTTACGACTTTAAATTTGCTGTTATTAATCCTTAACTATCGATTTAACGAAGTTTTGCATATGTGACTGTTTTAATTTATGTCATAATAAAAAAAATCTGCAAAAAGGCTTTACCCCAAACTCTCCCCCCCCTTCCCCGAATGAGATCAATTTGCAAATTTTAAAAAAATTATCCCGCTGGGGTTTGAACCCGCCGCACCTGCATAGCGATCTTAACCGCATCTAAGCAGCAGATGTAACAGCATCGAAATTCCAACTGCGCCATAAGGCTTGATGGAAACAGGTGCGGCGCGCGCTTCTCTTGAACAGAGGGGTCTTGTTGTTGAAACGTTTTTACTCTTTTGTGACATTATCCTCTATCGGTTGAGCCTTATTTTCGGCAAATGTAAAGCCTGACCTATGCGAAAGTAATTACTTCCTTCTATTTCAAAATTAACGCAAAAATTAAAAAAAAATTTTTTTGTAAGGTGCTCACCCTGTATATATTTGTATGAAATTGTACCTGTTTCATGCGAGGTAGATATATAATATGTATGCAAAATATCGTTTTCTTACGACAAATAGTTTTTAAGCTATACTGCCAACAGACAGACAGACAGACAGGCAGACTGACAGACAGACAGACAGACGGAATTAAGAAAACCTCTTTTTCGTTATCTAGGGACCTTGAAACGTGAAGATCTTAAGATATCTCGGAAGGTAATTTTTTCGTGAGTACAATACCTCCTTCGACTTTCTACACACGTATATTAATTATGCTGTTATCCCACTTGTATAGTAAATAACTATTAAACGCACAGGCAATTATTTTAAAAAGATCGGTAAAGCATTACGACTATGAGGAAGATGTCTTTTTAATACTGCGACTAATTGCGTTAGCTAGTTTCTTTACAGACAAACTTTACTTTACTTAAATTTTGTGTAGTTTCTTCAGTATTAAAGTGCTATATTTTAAGCACTAGCAGCTTAAATAATATATTTATAAAAATAGATCCACCTAAATACTGCTCCCTGGAAAGCCTTTTTACTCTCTTAATCGGTTCACCGTTTTATAAAAACCGAAAAGCTCGATTAGAGATTCCATCGAAGATCCCGAGGCATTGTAATATCTGGCAAGTTTACATTCTAACCGAAGTGTAACAGCCTCGATCGTAATAGCAGCACTAATGGACTAGCGATTATCCCGAATGGTTAGATGAAACGTTAAATTTTATTTGAGTAGCTTCAAAGCATTTGTTAATCGAATAGCCGTTGGAACACCTTAAATCAAACAGCAGGATCTACCCTTTTTATATTAAGTTTCCATATACATACACTTCCTATTCATTCTTTTTGATTTATAGAGTAGATAACTACACCTGGAGGTATTGTCACCTATGGAAATTGTTTCAAAACTAAGCTTCTGTTCTCAAGGGTACAATGTCCTAACGAGCTTTCCTTTACTTTAGCAATCTTCCTTTGTAACCTAAAGGATTCTACTAATTACCTCTGCAATTATTTAAGTCTGTAGGTATTCCTGTTGGAGCTGTTTAACTATATGGTTGCGCTATTACAATATAGCAACGTTTAACGGAAAAATTCAAAATCTGCAAAATCACAAATAATGGCAAAGTAATAGCCATATTTACTTACTTTACTTTTAGATTTGGAACAACACTTATTAAGAGTGAATGTAAATTAAAAACACTAGTTATGGAAATAAAACTCGTAGCAGTAAATTCATTTTTATCTTATATTCACACTTTGATACTGAGATCGACGCTCGAATTCTGGGCATACTGTTATCATTGTACAATCGGAATAAGGGAGATGTCACAACGAGTA
The DNA here is from genome assembly GCA_940337035.1 of Agriotes lineatus. Taxonomy (NCBI): domain Eukaryota; kingdom Metazoa; phylum Arthropoda; class Insecta; order Coleoptera; family Elateridae; genus Agriotes; species Agriotes lineatus. Next base: position 204,737 of record CALNHX010001364.1, on the reverse strand, counting down.
TACCTGGATTCAATAAATTCTGAATCCTTTGGGAGCTATTGAAAGCTCAAGCCGTAGAGCCGGGATACCACCTGCATACCGAGCCCACAAAGAGGATTCGAGAAATCATGGAGAAATGATTAGGTTCAATCAACTGTTAAAGTTTTATATACATACCATGCTAAACGGCATAAAATGGCTTTCCTTAATATTCCAAAAGAAAAAAAATATAGGTACTTAAAGCGTATAATATCGACATCTGTAGGGCAACCTTTTATTCATTTACTTTATCTCACATTTATGCCTTAAACAACTAAAGCGCATATTTTTCATAAATACTGCAAGTAGAACGCAAATCAGAGACTAAAATTTAAATATTTTGATGTTTGAGATCAGGTTAAAAAGCCAAGACGTTTTATTTTCGACATTATTTAATAGCTGAGATCAGGAGAGGGCATGGTGGAAGATTCTTATTAATCCTAGAGCTTTAATTTTTATTATGCAGTTCCGTCGAAGACTGTGAGTTGCTTTTCAAGTTCAAACAAAATGTAATATTAGATATTAACGATACAAGATTGATTATGAACATATTAACAAAACGAGTTTGACTGCCAAAACGAAGCGGTGAGCCGAGTTTTTCGACAATCAAACTAGTCTCGTTAAGTGCCATAAGCAAACGTGTATTGTTCAATATTTTATCTTCATCAATAAATTCTGGTTCTGTGTATTTTCTTATATAAAATGAGTGCGGTAATATCCATTAACACACTGAGAACGGTAATATTCATAACCGCACTGAGTGCGGTAATGAAATTCTTAACGATACTAACATTAATTTGGTTAATAGTCTTTAACAACACTGATGAAGATAAACAAATTTAAGAAAAGCTATGGTTTCAACAATGTTGTTATAGGCCACTTCAAATGTTCAGACTCTACTATATACTTCTCTAGTTCAAGTAATCAAAGCGTACATGGAATAGCACTACTAATTACTAATAAACTCAACAATTGCGTACTTGGATACGAAACCGTGCATGACAGAATAATATCCATACGAATTTAAGCAAAATCGTGCGTAATGATATTCAAGTATACTCACCAACAATGGACGCTATAGAAGAAGATACCGATATTTTACAACACCTTAGAAGCACTACTCGGAAAAAATTTTAATCGGGAAGTAGTAGTAATTATGGAAGACATCAACGCGAAAATAGGAAAGAGAGATAAAGATGAGCACCTTCGAGAAGCAGTAGGAATATATGGCATTGGGAAACGAAACAGAAACGGAGAGAAACTTTTACAGTTTTGCGTAGAGAAGAATCTTACTATCGCTAACACATTGTTCAAACAACACATGCGCAGATTATACACATGGACATACCCTGTTAAGAAAACTAAGGGTCAGATAGATTATGTTTTGATTGGGAATAGATGGCGAACATCTAAACAAAATGTAAAAACACTCTCAGATGCCGATTGTGGCTCCGATAATACATAGAATGCTTTCTTCCAGTTTCCAGATAAAAGTTACATCCCGCAGAACACGGACCGCTGGATTGAGAACCTTCCAAGGTACTGATACTATTGCATTCTCTGATAAGTTGGAGCGGTTACTAAAAGTGCCCCCTAAATTAAACACCGCTTCTTCCGCTAACGATCTATGGAACTACGCAAAAAACACAGTAATAAAAGCTATAGCCAATTCGCAACAACAACAAAAATTGGAAACTCGGCTGCCATGAATCACAGAGAGTACCTTAGAAGTTGTCGAAACGAGAATAAAACTTCATGATACAGGACTAAATACCAAAAAAAAAATCGGAATATGCGAATCTATCGAAAATTATACAAAGAAAATGCAGACAAGACAAAAATGAACATTTGAACTGCATCTGCACTGAGAAGTCTTCCAAAAGATCAAGGAAATTATCAAAAACATTAAAGCACGTACGTGGGCTGTAATAGATGAGAATGAGCTTGACAAGGTGATTGATACCTGGGAGCGCTACTGCGAAAATCTGTATGCCGAAGAAAATTTCAAAAGGAATAGGATAGCTGACTTTGAAGAAGCACCAGACATCTTATTAAATGAAGTGCAACAAGCAATATATAAGTTGGCAATAAGGAAATCTCATCTGTTCTTTAATGGTGTGGCCTCAGGAATGAACGACTTTCAATAATAATTCCATTGCATAGTACAGGCACCACCAATAAGTGTGGTAACTTGCGGCTATTGGCATTAATACCACACATCAGCAGAGTTATGCTGTATATATCATTAATTTGTCAGGACATTTTCAAATTTTACGAATGTGCGACTTTTGGAGTATTTCTGTTCTAAGATTACGACCCCGCTCGTATATAGCTTTCTTGTCATATTTTTAAGCTTAATATTTTATCGAATTATGTGCAGGCATCTAATGGTTCATAGCTTTAAGCAGCTGCAACGGCCGCCGTAAAATCTGAGGCACTCGTTTTGGTAGCCTCGCTTATATTCATTGAAGCGTTAAATTCCTATCGATTTAGCAAGCAGATGTTCTTCTAGAAGGTTCTGCGAGATGGATTTCCCGCCGGTGTGAGTGAGTCGGTTTGCCGTGTTCGCCACGTGATTGGTTGCAGGTGCAGAGCACGCCGAAGGCATTTCCCCCGCACGTCTAGTTCTGTGGCGTGTCCTGCGGTCAAAACAGCGTGACTTCAGAGAGTGCTTTCCGAGCCGTTAAGGCGTGCAGTTGTGTGATCTGGTGATGCTCCGTTTTGGCGACCAACGCTCTCGTACTCTCGTGTGCCGTGTAGGCAAGTTACCACTACTATGTGGGTGGGATCATATCGAACGAGGAAGTGCCAAAGATCACCCTGTTTTTTTAAGCGAGTCCCGTTGCCTCCTAGGTCGGATCGTGTCCTGCAAAGGAATTCTGGAGTACGCGTCATCAGCAATTACAACTATGAAACGCAACCCTGCCCGCCAAGTTGACAGGCAGGTGATACTGCAATAAAGGTAGTGTGTATTCTAGATATTAGCCGCTATATCGGTGCTATTCGCATTTAATACCGTTCGTAACATATGTGCATGTGAATAAATGATTATTCACGCGCCCCATTAGCGCCATCATCACGTTTTGTAAAGCTATTTGCATTCAATACCGTGTATAACATATTGAGATGGCCTACAACTTGGCTCTGCTTGCAGTAAAAATATTTAACCAAGCCAATAAAGCACAGAGTTAAGATATTTTATAAAATTGCAATTTAAAACAATAATAAAAGTATTAAATGCATTGGTAATAAGATTCGAGAAGTAGTAATTAAACGGATAAAGGCACGCATAAGCAAAGCATACATCGGAGAGTTTGAATAAAGTAATTTAATTAAATACAATAGGTTTGTGCATATTCAACGCCAGGCCAAACAAAATGTAATTAACACAAAAGGTTTGTTATGTGCAGACAAAGTGAGCGTAATTATTAATAAAAGTACAGGTCAGTGAATGGCAAACAATCTGAAAGGTAAATGAAATCGGAATAAAGGATAATAGAAAACTACAAAGAGCAATCCCGAAATTAGGCAACGGAAAAGAAAGAAAGCGAGCAACATGTGTAATTTTGAACTCAGTTTCCAGTGCTGAAAAAGCAGAGCAGTGATTTTAAAACATTTGTGTTCGTAACGGAAGGAACAATGATAGTTATAAGCAAAGGACAATTTTTGTAGAATTAAAAAAAACATTAATTTAAGATTTATGTAATCAAACTGTACTCAATTTGTGTATTTTGCTATCAAAACTAATTTTTAATTAACAAAAATTATCGCGCTAACATAGCAACGCGATGCGTTTTTGTAAAAACTAGAAGAGAACAATTGAAATGATAAATAAAGACAGTTGGGACGAAATTGTACTCCCTTAAAATTAATGTTTTTACGAGAATAAAAGTGTTTACCAGTTTTAAAAGTGTTGCATTTTATTATATGCATCATTACCCAGCTGTGGAAGTGTCTTGTTCGCCACGATAAAATTAAACATTTTCCAATCTCATCTGCGACGGCAGCCGACAACTGAAATTGTAGACCTTCGATTCCGGCACAATTACGCATCGGAAGCCAGAGATCTGCATTGCATCACATCAGTGGGGCCTGCAGGAGCATCCTGAGTGAAAGTTGCAGCCACGAGAGCGTTTCCAGCAGAAAAATTTGAAACAATAAAAAAGCCAACCTGCGATTGATTACTAATAATAACCAATGGTAGTACAATCGCAGATCAACCCCCTTATCATTTATACACCACGGTAGCTCTGAAATGTTTCTTACTTACCGCAATGGCCTAGCTAGCGTCAAAGTCGATGGCCTTGGGTCGCAGATTTCTATCATCAGCTGAGCTGCTGCAAGCTCTTTTAATAATAGTAAAAAAACACAGGGCGCCAGAAATCACAGATTTCAAGAAATAAATCAGAAAATAACAAACAATTAAGTTTATTAATCAGCAGATCATGTTTGTGGTCGGCATGGACTTGCATAGCAGGAGACAAAGGATAGTATCTCTGCTTAATAGGAGATGCGTCACCCGTATCAATAGTGTGTACAACTAAATTAGTTAAGCCTAAAGTAGGACCAGAAATTTCAGCAAATTTCCCAACAACTTGGTCTAGTAAAAGTTTTTGTTGAACTGACAAATCAACTACGCCACAAATAGTCTGCAGCGAAAAAGTTTCAGCCACATCGAAGCGTCCAGCGACAAAATCAGTCTTTGCTCCAAAAGCGTAGCAAAAATCAACACCTAAAATTAGTGTAGACGGAATTGAGTCACAAATAACCGCATCGATGGACCTAGTAATACCATCAATGGTAATGGGTAAGGCAACAGTACCTAAAATATTTTGTAGCTGACCGTCAGCAGTAGTCAAGGTAAGCGGAGACTTATTGTTACACAATTTGAGGTCGTGTCTCTGAAGTAAATATAGACCGTTGCGCCCAATTAAAGTTTGATTGGCCCCTGTATCGCAAAGAGCGTGAATAGGTTCGCCATTAATATAAATGGTTAAATAAGGACGGTTGTCAGAAAGTTGTTTAGTAAAGGTGGCTGAAGTATTACAAGTCATACGGCAAAATTCATTCACAGTTCGTAACCAATATTCCCAAGATAAAGTATCAGCCTTAGTATAATAGGGATAAGGAATAGATCGGCTGTGATATCTACCCTTTACTTTGCGTTTTTTGGATGGCATTTAGGACAAGTAGCAAAATAACTATTTGCATGACCGCAAATATAGCAAAAAATAGTCTTATCTGCCGAGCAAGTATGGAAAGTATGGCCTAATTTACGGCAGTTCCAACAAGTGGTTGTACTTTTCGCACGGTTAGCTCTAGGACCAGAATGTTTAATTGTCATTTGTGCAGTCTGTGTCACAGGTTTTTTAGGAGTAGGCTGGTAGGCCAAGTCAGGTTCCAGTTGCAAGGATGAGGCAGCAGCAGGATTGCGGTATTTAATATTCTGAATCTTAACATCTTCCAGCTTTTTACACAGAAATGCAAGGTGTTCAATATCGTGGACTACTGTTAAGGATAATTGAGTAGCGTAAAAAGGTTGCAAGTTTTTCATAATATGCTTAAGTTGAACTGATTCGGATGGTTTAATGAGTAAACGATCAAATAAATTAAGCAGAACAGCAATAAAAAGTGAGGGTTTTTCATCGGCCCCCTGCTTACGCTTCCTAATTTCGTCCCATAATTCCTCATCAAAATCAGTAGGCAAAAAATCAGATCGCAACCTAGCTACCAAGTCGTGCCAGTTTGAAACCCGGTGATGCATAGCACGGTACCATACTAACCCACGACCCGAGAAAAGGTCAACAGCACTAGAAAATAATTGGTCGTATGAAATGTTACGCGCTACCCTAAGTTCTTCGACACGTTGTAAGAAAGAATTTACCCCCATAGTAGTAGTGTCTCCATTAAATGATAAAACCCATTTGCATACCGGTACAGAAACTAAACCTACATGTCTAGGAAAAGACGTCGTAGAGTAATTAATTTGGTCTAGTTCAGTTCGCAAATTAGCAGTAGCGGACATACTAGGTTGTTGTGTAAAAGGAGGATACGGATGTACGTGCTCATTAGAAAAAGATACCCTAGGTCGTTGGAACGTAGATGAAGCTAAACCGGCGGCTTCAGTTATGTTAGGGTTGTCAACAATATTATCTGCCATAGGTTCAATAGTGTCAGAATTAGGTGGAGCTACTGTATTAACAGAATCGACAAAATTAGTGGCATCAACATTTGAAGGCAAAGGATCTACTTGTAATTGCGAATCGTCATGCTCATTACTAAGTGACTGTAATAAATCTAAGCATTGACTGGTAAGGGTAGCATGCTCCTGTTCTAATTTAGAAGAGGGTTGTAACCTGGTTAGTCGTGAATACAAATGCGTTAGCCGCGTATCGAGCCGAGCAAATTCAGAATTGCAAGGTGCAGCAGAGAAAGCAGTAACTAATACCGAAAGTTCAGTTAGTTTGCCTTTACAAGTATCAAGTTCTAATTGTACATCGAAGGGTGCCACTAATTGATAAGCGTTAAGCAGCGTAGGGTCAGCCTTTTCGAGTAACAACTTAGCACGTAAGGTTCTACGACGTTGGTCGACGTTCATACCTTCCACCGTGTCTCTATCTAAACCCCTGAACAGTAGTTCGTAAAGCAGCTCATCAACACGAAGTGCGTTGACATTCATTTTAAATAGATAATTTTGTCAGAATATTAAATGAGAATTGCAGGTTGCACAGCTGATGTAATACCAAAGTCGGGAGCCCCACGTTGGCGTCAGTGAAACAATAAAAAAGCCAACCTGCGATTGATTACTAATAATAACAATGGTAGTACAATCGCAGATCAACCCCCTTATCATTTATACACCACGGTAGCTCTGAAATGTTTCTTACTTACCGCAATGGCCTAGCTAGCGTCAAAGTCGATGGCCTTGGGTCGCAGATTTCTATCATCAGCTGAGCTGCTGCAAGCTCTTTTAATAATAGTAAAAAAAACACAGGGCGCCAGAAATCACAGATTCCAAGAAATAAATAAAAAAATAACAAACAATTAAGTTTATTAATCAGCAGATCATGTTTGGTGGCAACATCAATAATGCGTCGGAAAATCGTTTATCACAATATTAAATAACCTGAATACAATAAATTATACGTGCTGAAAATGCAACACGCACAGCGGAAATATGTGAACCTCCTTTAGGCTCTTAGATTGAATTTGAATGCAATTCACTGAAGGGATAAGCTTATCACTGTCTGTGTGTATTATCCGTTATCTCGGTAATGATAATAAAATAGCGTGAAGCACTTTTTTTACAAAATTCTTAATATGTATTCAATTAGTAAAATTATAAATTTGTAAATTGTAAATTAGGGAACAATTGATACATTATGTTTTAGATTTATGAGGCGTAGTTTTAAATTAGTAAATTATAAATTTGAAGCGTTGTGAAAAAATCGATTCAGCCAATAATTCGTGGGGGTTGAAATAAGACTAACCTGGATTGAAAGAAACGCCGGTGGCATGCGTTGAATTGGTCCAGGATTATCTTAATGTAACAATCACCAACAGCGCAGACCTCGTGGCCAAAGTTGATAAAAGGACAGGCACTCGGTGTTACAGACGGCAAGCCCCCAAAATGGCATTCCAGAGGAAGTTGTGAGGGGTCCAAGATTACCAATTATGATGCCAAATAGCATAACCAGTCGCTCAAAAACGGCGTTTAAAAGAGTTACTCGAAAGTGGTAACTAAAAGCGGTAACTAAAAGCTGATTTAGTTATCAGCTCACTAACGAAATTAATTATTAATTAGTGCTGTAGCACGTGGGAATACTTTCGAAGAAGCAAGTTACTTCGACAGAAAGCGAAAATCAAATGGCCCAAAATAATCGAATCGCTGTTCGCTGGCGTAAAGCGATAACAAGTGAATTCGGGAAAACCAAATCTAGCGCCTTCGCGCGGACAAAACTTGATATTATTCGAAATACAGCGAAAATAATTCAAGTGGGAATGTACAGGCTGGCCCGGAAAAGAATAAATAAATGGCGAAACAAATAGCAGGAGCTAAAGATTTGTTTCAAATTCCAGCAGCGTAATCTCCGATCATCTTCGTGCCAAGTTTGGACATCTGTACGAGCGTCATTAAATTTTGTGAAATTGCAAGCAGCAGAAACAAGTGAATGGATGGCATCCTATCTACGTCATTCCTGTAACAATGAAGTGCATGTTTTGTTGCCAAGCGATAATTGAATCAAATTATCTGATCTTTTTTTAACATTTATGTAATCGCTGTTGCACTGGCGAAGTTTTTGTGTCATCTGACAGATTGTAAATTTTATCTACCAGAATCGCGTATATGACCTACTCAAAGATGAATAATTTAAAATAAACTACTAATTTGTGAATATGGTGAATTTCTGAACCCAACCTGAGATTATCAGTTTTGTGTTTGCCGAGAGCTAGCTTAAATAATATTGTAGTTTAATAAATAGTGAGAAGGGAATTCAACCATTTTATTTTAAACATCAGCTAATACATTTCCATTTAACAACCTTAAATTACTGACAGGCAAATTGGGCACAGTATAAAAATCAACCTGAGGATTGTGTGGTGATTTGACCTAATTTAACTTATTACTTTTGTACCATAATAATAACAAACAAGACAGATTTGGATCAAGGCATTCATAACGATATATGCATGGCTATAAATGATTATTCACGCGCCCCATTAGCGTCATTATCACGTTTTGTAAAGCTATTCGCATTCAGTACCGTTTATAACATATGTGTATGGCTATAGATAATTTTTCACGTGCCCCATTAGCGCCATCATCACGTTTTGTAAAGCTATTCACATTCAATACCATTTACAACATATGTGCATGGCAATAAATGATTATTTACGGGCCCCGTTAGCGCTATAACTTTAGTATGTAATGCCAGTCGGAACTTTTCATGTACTGTACCAAACAACAATTATTGTGGGTGTGTTAGACCAAGAGTGTTTTTCCTTGAGCCTGTTGCATGCACATTTGCAGGCTTACTTGTCCGCAGTGTAAGATCGATGTGAGGTGAATCCTGGACGAAGTTGTAATCGTCAAAGGTAGGTCAGCGCTCCAGTGCCGGGGAGTCGCAAAGTTGCACACACATTCTACCTCGTTTGGCTTTCGGGGTTCTGTCAAACGTGGGACCCAAAGTCTGAATCCCGTGGCACCCTGTTACTTTGTAACACCCTGTATATGTCGTCACACTTGCCCCTATGGTATACCGTTCCTAGAACCACGCCCATCTCCCTGAGCGTATTAAGCCGTGGCTATTAGCCTGTTTTCGAGAATTCCCGGGCAAGTGGTGGCGTTTCACGGCCATGATAAGGTAGGTGGCACTCTCGTACCATCAAGTGTCACTAGAACAGTTTGATACTGTAACAGATTTCCAATTACAACTACATATATCCAGACAAATTTCTACAGAACAGACGGGCTTTGTAAAAGGCAGAGACACTAGGCAATAAATCCTAAACCTAAGACCAATAATCCATACAGCCAGAGAATACCATACACCTATGAACTTATGCTGCATTGTCTACTCCAAGGCTTTCGATAATGTGCGATGGGCTCCTCTGTGGATAATCATGGTAAAAATGGGAATACCAGTGCATATAGTTAATATCATAGAAAATCTATATTCCAACAGCTTTATACTAATATGAATTGAGAACTCATATTCTTCTCATTGTAAAAGTCAGCAATGGTGTAAGGCAGGGGTCCGTCCTTTCGCCCATATTATTTAACTTATACAGCAAACACATTATGTGAGAAGGTTAGGAAGAATTTGACTACGGAGTATCTATGCGGGGCACAAAAATTCAAATTAAAGATACGCAAATGATACTGTCCTAATAGAAAAGACACAGAATGAACTGCTAACGCTCATAAGGAGACTCAATCGAGTAAGCGAAAACTATGGTTTACATATCAACGCCTCTAAAACCAAAATAAGGATAATATAGAAAATGAGAACAACCAAACCCACCAGCATATCTCTAACTATGAAGTAGTGGATAAATTTTTCTATTTAGGTGCATTTATAACTAATGTTGGAAGCTGGGAACATGAAACCCACCGCAGCATACTGCTCGGAACAGCAGCAATGATACAACTAACAAAAATATGAAAAAATCCGTATATAAACATACGTATTAAAATGAATCTAGTACAAACATTGGTTCTGCCTGTTGTCCAATATTAGCACTGTTCGTTTTTTGACTTGACGTTGATAATTAATAAGTCATACCTACACTTAAGGAGTGTATTTAAGCATATATATTCAGCAGTAAACTCGTAGACATTTACTAGCTATTGTTGATAACGCACATAACATTTATCTATTATCATTGTGTACCCTTTTTATGTATTTTTATGGATGTATGCTCCTTTTCCACAGTGTGGGTATTTTTATGTAAACTTTTTGGTTTTTATTTCTGACAGGGCTTGCACGTCTGATTACAGAATTATAAGTGATCACAAGCAATATTGACATCACCTTAGCTCCACTGAGGTAAGAGCGGGTCTGATGCTTCTAGGACTGAGTTAACTAGAAAACAAAGGCTAATTTAAATAGTATAGTAAAGTAGAATACAGGCACGAAAAAAGTCACATTACACATGTACTTATCGCTCATTTCCTGATTATGTGTAAGTGGCGTACGCCGCGAGCCAAGGGCGTAGCTAAGGGGAGGCAGAAAAAGACTCTTGCCCACCACACATTTTTTTAAGAACAAATGTACTGAACGATGTGATTTCCACGAATTGATTGAAATAGTGTCCGTGGCAGTAGGGTGGTTCGCAGATAGCAAAACAGTAATACATTAAAAAAATATTCCGAGAAACAAATTCAATGGGGGGCCAATCAATGGGTAAGTATACATATAATGAGCTTACATCATGATATGCTTGGTATAGTAGCGAAAACTTACACTGGCAGATATTTTTAGAATAATCTAGATGTAGATGTAAATGCACGCCAAACTCCGAACGAGCGCGTTTGTGGCACTTGTCTCAAAATGTGAGAGTGTATTTATGCGTTTTCTACCGAGAAAAGGTTCTGAGACGTTACATGGCATTAACAAACTTAAAAAATTAAATGGTTTATTATAATTTTCACAACGATAATGTGGTACAAACCTTGAAAGAATAAAAAACTTGGAAAAGGAAAACTGTAGAAGCTGGAACGAGCTGACCTGGTAAAGAAAGCTAAAACCTTCTTTCCTGATTAAAGCATTCTTTGACTTGGCTCAACAATTTACAACAAGCAGGATGAAAAGGTTTTTTAGTATATTGCCTAGTGTGAAAACATAGTTGTGATCAATAATTCCAGAAGATGGTTTTGGTGGACTATGCCTGATGGGCGCACATTGAAAAATTGTGCTGGAAAAAAATAAGGAGCTAGAAGATACCATTTTTGAAAGATATGTTGCGGATTTGCGAAAACCGTCTATCTAAATTGTAAAAAAATAAATAAAACTCTAGTAATAATAACAGCAATAGTTAATTCTGTATATAAACTATGGCCCTTCTCTAAGTGGAACCCTGGCTACGCTCACTGAGCTGTCATATTGTTTTGGAAACAGTAGCACCAGATAAACAAGACTAAACACATGTAAACTGATTATACTCAGATGCAAACATCGATACGCATGAGATGGACTACATCCCCTTATTTTTGACGTCAGCAATGTTAGGACAAATAGGTTCATATGTATTAATGTTACCACATATCACTTTTAAGGTTATTGGCAACCTTCGTATAATATTATTTTCTTTTATTCTTTGTTAGATGATCCAATTATTCTTACTTTGTCTAGGGTGGTTTTTGTCAAAACCTTATTATTACTACGTAGTGGTCATTCAATTTTTGTTTGTCTATTACAAATTCATTCTTACATGTGTAGTGCATTGCATGTATTTAGTATCGTGTGTTCCAAAAAAAAACTCATTTAGGGCAGGCCTTGGAAAGAAAGATAAAAAAACTTAACTTAACTTTGTAGGTGAATGTCAGATTGTATTTTATTTATGAAAACATTGGTCTCTGTGATAGGCAAAAGGAAAATAAGATGGAAAATGCACAACAACGAGTGTATTAATCATAACAGTCAATAAAAATTGTTTGTAATAAGTGTTTTGTATATTTTTAGGAAAATAGTCCAAGATCAAGATGTACTTTAGTTTTCTCTGACTTATGGTAGATCATTTGCTTCAATAGGTATGTATCAACTTATGGCAAACCTCAATTTGATTATGGCATACTGGGAATGAGGTTTTCTTTAAATAAATAAATGTCTCTTTTAGATATCCCCTTCTTGAAATAATGACATCGAGAAAATTATATTTATTTTGCAGTCTTATTGTCTACTATTATTAAAAATATTGTCTCGACAGATGGTGTGAATTCTTCTGAAATAATTCGATATTAACTGACCTTACGTTAATGGCAGTGTTTTGCATTTTAAAATTATTTTGAAGCAAATTTTTCTTGGAATAGCGGTACGTATGTAGTTATTTTGGTTACTTTCTAGATGTCGATTTCTTTTAGCTACTATGCTGCAGATCCGAGAATAAACTTTGTGTGAGGAGTTTGTTATTAATAATTTAAGAACTGATTAGATCGTTTCCAGCAAATTCGATTACCCTGTTGGTGGTATTCAAAGGTGTGTCATTACTATTTCAATAGTCAGTTTATTAGCTGATTTCCAAAGATTTATTTCATTGTTGGAGATCATATTTTATTGTTGAAAAATAGGCCAGTATCTTCTACGATTGATATGTTTTAAAGTATATTATAGAAAATTATAGAACAGTTTAAATACCACGCAAAACACATCCAAAGTACAATTTTTAAACAGCCAACGAAAAGAGGGTCATTTAATACTAACGTAGCCGTAGCATACTACATAAAAGTTTAATGTTGGTCATCCTTATTACTGAAATTGTTTATGAAGAAAATGAATTTAAATTGTAAAGGTACATAAATTTCTTAGATTTTCAATGTTAGGTAAGAACTGACATATTCGACTATAGAAGTATAAAACTAAAATCAAAAGGTAGCATCGTGATATTGAAGCCTAGAATAATATCTTTAAATTTAGATATGAATAAAAAATATAAATAAATTATTCATAAATGTATGAAAAAGACAAACAATTAAACACACTGGTATACAAAGGTGACAGCTTTACAAACAAATATAGAAAAATGAGAAGCTCTACTCAGAATTTCTCCTTTTACGTCAAACATATGCAAAGTATACATTTCGCAAACAATATGTTTGGCAGATCTACTTAGGGCATTTAATAAGACTTCTTGAATACTTTTGAAGTTCGAAAAAATCATAGCAATTATATGAAAAATTCATAAGGTATGGAGAAATAATAGCGTATAGAGAAATCAAGAAATACAAAGAATCGATAAGAAACTGTTGCTATTTCTGCAGTGTATAGCTAAAATATGCCCTTGAGAACAACTTTTACTTTTACAAAACAAGTATATAATTTTTAACATACAATATATTTTGAAATTTAAGAACCAACAGTTCAGCTTTGCTCTCCATAGATTTTTGCTGTTAGTTTATTAATTGGAACTATTTTTATTTAATTTTATAATAAAAAATAAAAATTATTAATACCTTACAGAAGGACCCATGTGGACACATAGCTGCAGATTAATGTTTCCTGCCAATTAACTTTTTTATGATAAAACCCATCACTCACTCGGTGTTCCAAAAGCACTCTTTATGTACGAGCACCCCTATTCAATCGATTCACTTAACACTAATTTAAAAGTGTCCATCAATCATGTTATCAAAACCGCTTTGAAGCAGATATTTACAGTTTACAGAGGGTTTTAGTTGATTTAAACTTTTATTTTACATGTGTATTTTAGGTTTGAGGTAAGGGAAATCTTAAAAATGCTAATTTATGTTGAAGGAACATCGCTTAAACCAAATGTTAATGTTGTATGCACCTGGTCAATCAAAATTCTATCTACTTTTCTTTACAATAAATATAATATATAAAATAGAGATCTTTTGTTTCCAGTAGTAAATATAAATTGTTAAAGTAATAAAAGACACTATCCAATGCAATTCAACAAAATTGTCAAAAATATTACTGCAAATTAATGTCAAAGTTTTATAAAGAGCACTCTTACGAGTACAATCTGCTTGAAAACAAAAAGTGACAACCACTTTGGAATGAAATATAATTAAACGGTAATCAATATCGGTGAAGTGAGTTAACCGGCTTTTCCCTCAGGGAAATAAAACCCGATGCTTCAATTCTCAATAGATACAGGGACGGAAATAACGGAAAGGTTCTCTATAGTAACTAGTATAACAAATTCTCAACTACACTGCGAAATCATTTGTAGTTCTCATTTTATTACCACTTTAAAATTTCCAATTTTCAAAGACTAACCTCGTTACATATCCGCTGTAAATGTTGAATAATAAGAGCGATAACTCATTCTTGTGGTACACCCTTATATATTTTACATTTTCCTGATAGATTGTCTTCAACCTTTACTATTGCTGTGCTACTTTTGTACAGCTAGTGTATAATATATATATAAGAAGTTTGGGTACACCCATGTCTTGGAGTATACTCCATAACTGATCCCATTTGATATTATCAGAAGCTTTAGTACAATCTGCACAGCAAAGGTAGAGTGGCACATGGTATTCTCGTAATTTTTCAATTATTTGCCTCAGGTTCAATATTTGTTCTCTTGCTCTACGACCTTTTACAAACCCGGCTTGTTCTGGTGCTATCGGTCAAGACACGAATTAATTGATTGTTTCTTGATGGATGTATGGCATTACTTTGCTAGTGGGCGATCAGTGCTGTTAAACGGAGGTTGTCACATTTAGTTTGAGACCCATTTTTATATAAGGGACAGATGCCCTTCCTCTGGCCATTTTCCTGTGCTGCAGGTTCGTTGATATATGCAATGTATTATACGAATTCCATCTTCTCTTATTGCTTTTATGGTTTCAGATGTCACTATATCAATTCCTACTCCTTTACCAGTCACTAGTTTCTTGATAGCTGCTTCAACTTCCTGCATGCTTCCTTGTTCCTTCCCCTTCATAGGATTTCATTCGAATTGGCTTTGCCTTATCATCGTAGAGCTTTTCGCAGTATTGTCTCCATACTTTCATAACGATGTGTATTTCTGAGACTTTGTTTCCGTTTACGCTTTCAATGGTCCATGTATGTGGTTTTAATTTTTTTTGTAATCTGCCTTATTTTTTGAAACAGGTTTTTTGAATTATGTTTTTCTGCGTTAGTTTGTATGTCTTTGCAGATATTTCGGAACTATTTATTTTTGTTCCACTATTTAAGCCCACTAGCTTATACATTTTCTGATAACCGCTTCTGTTTCTTTGTATCCATATTTTCTTGTATTTCTGCTATGCTTGTTTCTGTTGGCCTCGATATACATTCTTTCACTCTCACCTATACTTTATTTGCAACTTAGTGTTCTATTGGCTATACAATTTCTAATATATTTTGGGAGAGATTTTTGACAGTAATTCATAATTGATGTTTTTCATAGCGTTCTTCAATGTTCTTCTGTGACATTTTACACACATATTGGCTTCAAATAAAACTGTGGATTAGAACGTCAATCTGTCGATGGTAGTGTCTTCTTTGATCAGATTGAGGAGCGCCATCTAGAACGGATGAGTATGTAATCAATCTGATAACGGGCACGATCACCAGGGGATATCCAGGTGTATAGTCGTCATACATGCCGTTTAAAGACTGTGTTTTTATTGTAAATTGATTATCTACGCAAAAATGAATAAGCTTCTCTCCACTGTCGGTTCTCGTTCCCAGACCATACTTGGCAACAACTATACTTATATGATCATGTGTTACCATGAACCCTGCTTTTTCATCTTCAGTTGCATTTGTTGTTGGTGCATATACTTGGATTGTGTTGAGTCTATGTGATTTAGCGTTCATTTTTAATGTCATTATACGTTTATTTACGGCTTTGTTGCCGAGTATAAATTTTTAAGTGTTTTGAGACCCATAGAGGTACACCTCTCTGGCTTTTATTTGTCATAGCAGAGTAACAAATAGTTACCGGTCGAAGTTGTAAAGTGACCATTTTTCTGCCAGTGAATCACGGAAATACCTCATATGTCGATGTTTAAATGCTCTTGCTCACTTTTCAGGATTTTCAGTTTTACAGTAAGTCGCAATCCTCTAACATTCCACCCCGGAATGCGATTTTTTACGACCTTAAATGTTCAGTATTTTCATTCTCATTTTCCCTCTTCTCCTCCTCAGTAACATAGTTTCCATACGAGGCCTGATTGTGTACCTACGTATGGTCGGTAGCACATTTCGCATTGTCCACCCCGGAAGTAGAGCAGCGCCAAGCCTCAATCGAAGCTGGTAACATAATAGTGTCATACTTACTTATATTTCATTATTCAACAAAAGATGGCAATGGTTTTTGCAAAATAAATGTAGAAGTTTCTATTAATATTGCTAACATCTGCTTCAAAACTGTTTTGTATTAGAAAATGTGTGGGCAGTGACATGTGTTGATGATTAAAGCGTCCGAGTAACAATCGGATTCCCCAGGTTCGAGTCTCACCGACGGCAGTTGTTTTTTTTTGTTGCGCATTAAAATAATCCGCATTGCTAAGTGTAGATATTACAAAGGAAAGTCAGAAATTAGGTCACAAACTGATGTGGGATATCTAAAAATAGCAATGAGTTATTTTCAAATATGTCATTAGGTGGCAGTACAATCTAGCTTTATATAGAGGCCCTGTATATAGGTTACTAAGAGTTGGGCAAACAACGGGATACATTTTGATTGGTTTGGATCACTTTTTGCAAGGCATGTGTGATGAAGTGCGGTTTTTGCATTTTGTAACAGGTTACGACTGATAGTTTCACACATGCAAATCTAAATCTTAACTAAATTGGCCTTATATTTCTAATAGTCAGTTCTACAGATCCTAAGAATGATCAATACTCTGAAAGCTCTTCCGTCAAAGGCAAGTTAGCAAGGTTGATTCCCACAACCTCTTTGTTTGACATATGTCAAATATCTAATTTGGATCAAAAATGTATGTGAAAAGAGGCTGTTTGCCCAACCCTTAGTAAACTATATACAGGATCTCTAGCTTTATGATATTCAAGTAACAGTTGCCATGTTCCAATAACACACATGCGCAGGAAGTGTTAAGATGGCGACCATGTTTGAAGAGTGTACTGTGGAAGAGCAGCGTGCATTTTTCTACGCAAAAGGATTTCCTGCAAATGATATCCACAAGAAAATGTAGAGTATTGTTACTGCTTAGGGATGCAATTCGAAGAAAACTACCAGGCATATTGAAGAGATTAATATTGCTACATCACGTTAATGGTTAATGGTTTTATTCGGGCAGATTAACCCAGGAGAGCATTGACGAATTAGGGTGGCAACTTCTTCAACGTCCGGCTTACAGTCCCGATCTAGCCCCAAACGACTATCATCTGTGGTCCACTAAAAAAGTATCTTGGCGGCAAATGTTTCGCGGATGATAACGATGTGGAACGTGAGGTGCGGATGTGGCTGAGAGATCAGCCCAAAGATTTTATGCAGCAGGTTTTGGGGCATTGATAAAGCGATGGAATAAGCGAATTGATGTAGATGGAGACTTTGTTGAAAAATAAAACTTGTTTGCGGCTAAGTATTTCTCTGACTATTCAATTCACCTGCCATCTGTCAAAAAGTGACCAATGAAAATCCAGAATTCTAACGTTTCTTGACCAATTAAAAAAATATCAGTGGATATATCTTCCTAGAAGGTATTCAAGTGACTATTTTAAACATATGTGATTTTTATTAGAAAAAGTCAATATTAGTGTGCTGTTACTATAGAAATCACGTAGTTTGTTGATAGATTTACTGAAAACTATTTTGAAAAAGTAGTTTGGTTCATTAAATAGTCCCTCGAATACCATTCTTAGTCAAAGTTAAGTAGATTATTTTTGCGGTGGTATCACTACTCATGTCCATTGCGCTTGGGATTAGGACTCGTGCTATCGCACTCGTCCTAAGCGTACCAAAGCGCAATGGACCTTCGTGATACCACCGCAAAAATAGTCGACATAACTTTGACTACTCATGGTATTATAAGTGAATATTTTTTAATACTCTTTTGTAACCTTATTACTAACTTTCTTTCGTAGTAAGTAATAGTATCATTAAAAAATACTTTCACCTATTTTGTACCTAATTTTGAAAACTCTTTATATTAAAGACGTTAAATCCTGGCGTACCTACACGGAAAAAATCTTCGGAGAGCAACATAACCTCAAATTTTGTTGACTATAACGATTGAGTGACGTGCATAATTTTTAAGTAAGTAGTTTTATTCGTTGTTTTTGGCTATTATCAAAAGTTTTAATAATTGCCTCAGTTTGAAAAAATATGTAAAAGAGTGCAGAATTATGTTGGTATGATTCTTGTTTTAATAAAAGAACTCGTTTATTTGTTATTTAATACTAACTAACAAGTACTTCTGGCTGCTAATGTGGAATATTCCATATTAGCATCCTAATGTAGAATAATAGTGCATATATTAGCCTCCAATCAGTCTGAGACCTATTCTTTCAGTCTTGAGAGCTATTTTGTTAGTTAGTAGACACGATACGAGTTTTATCAATAGATCAGGTGTATTTTTTTCCAGAAAAGCCAAAAAATCTAAAGAACCTGAACGTAAAAAGTGGGATAAAGATAATATAGTAAAAGCGATAACTGCTATCCGAGAAGGTTGAATGGGATATTTAAAGGCTTGCGAGCATTTTATGGTCCCGAGGACTACCCTTTTTCGACTCACAAAGAAAGGTGGTGGTCCTGAAATAGTATCAAAAAGAAAATTAGGACGCAAACCCATTCTTAGCGAATTTCTAGAAAAAGAGTTGGTGAAGCACTGCTCGGCTATGGAGCGGACATTTTTTGGATTGACAAGAAGATATGTCTGCAAACTTGCTTTTCAACTTGCAAGAAGAAGCAATATTCCTAATTATTTTTCATTGCTCAATGAATCGGCAGGCAAAGATTGGTTGCGCAGTTTTAAAATAAGGCATCAAGATGTTCTAAGCTTGAGGACACCCACTGGAACATCCTTTTCTCGAGCTTTGGGTTGTAATAAGAAATCTCTTAGTGCCTTTTTTGATATTTTGGGGCAAGAAATGAACAAATCCAACTTTACAGCAGACAGAGTCTTTAATGCGATCAGACTCGACTGTGTATTGTCCAGTCAAAATGTCCCGACGTTTTTTCGTTGAGCGGAAAAAGGCAAGTAGCTGCTGTTACTTCCGCCGAACGAGGCTCTTTAGTTACAGTTGTGTTATGCATGAGCGCAGCCGAAGTTTTTGTTCCACCTTTAATGATTTTCCTTCGTAAAAATTCTAGCGAACCGTTAAAGAAAGGAGCGCCACCCAGAACATTATTTGCTTTTCACCCGTCAGGTTGGATACAAACTGACATTTTCACCCAGTGGTTCAATCACGTTCTTGAACACGTTCACCCAACTGCTGAAAGACCTGTGCTTCTAGTACTATATGGCCATCACAGCCATACGAGAAATTTACATGTTGTGATAGCTGCAAAACAAAATTTTACCGCTATAATTTGCTTACCACCCACACGTCACACAAGATCCAGCCGTTGGATAAAACAATAATGGGCTCATTGAAAACATTTTATAGAGAAAAGATTCGTAAATTTTTGAGAATGGACAACCGCCCAATAAATCATTTTCACATAAGTGAACTTTTTGGAAGAGCCTATTTAAAAGTTCAAAGTCGGGAAAAGGCTGTAAATGGTTTTATAAAGACAGGTTTTTTTCCTGTAAACAGACATATATTCACTGACGAGGATTTCATCGCAGAGACGCAGAAGCACGCAGATATTCCAACTACAATAGAAGATCAACAGCAGCAAGCAGAAGAAGTCGAACCATCTCCTGATGTGCAGCGACCAACAACGCCTACCCCTCAATTGGTTTTGCCAAATAAAATCCAACCACTTCCAATTTAATTTAAAAAAAAAGAAAGCAGAGGGCGGCAACCAGGAAAAGCTAAAGTTATAACACCGACTCCCAATAAAGATAACTTAGAGCAGTCATTTCCACTTGCTAAGACACCTAAATTGAAAAACCAGGTAAAAAGGAAGATTTGCAAAAAAAAGAATTACCCTTCTGCAGCAGGAGATGCAATAGCTGGTCCTAGTGGGGTGAAGTTCAGGGCTAGAAAACCTAAAAATGTAAAAAATCAGACTATGTATTCTTCTTCTGATGACTCATGTAGTGAGGTTTCCTTAGCTAATTCTTCCTGTGATGAAGACATGTTTACCAAACATCAAAAATCGTCGCAAGATGCAGAATGCATTTTTTGCACCGGCCTATTTTTCGAAGATAGAAAGAGGGAAGTTTGGGTAAAGAACCTTCTATGTAGCGTTTGGGCCAATGAACTTTTTTGGTGGCGATAAAAATGTTTTATTCTGTTTATATTCAAATAACTGATGTATTTAATTTCTAAACTATTGGCAAAAAACAAAAGGGTATTCCATAATACCCCCGCTACTCTAGTTATCTGCAGGGTCAGACCGAAACTAGCAATCTAGTTAGAACAGAACGCTTTAGCCACCGTTCCAGCGGCAATGTCAGCGATGGGAATGGCTACGGTTCATTTGTTGAAGTTGATGCACGCCAGGCAGTGAGATTACGTTGTTGAAGTGTTTAAAAACCCTAGTAGCCCTGGTGACAATAATCTGAGATTTACTTTTATCGATGTGTTTAGTTGCAGTTCTGGGGCTTGATGAAAGTAGGGTTGCATTTCCCTCGTCAGTTGTAGTATCGCAGGTCTGCTGTCTGCCAAGTTTAACGTTGAACGTTTTTGTGCCGATAGTGGTGCTGCGCATTAGAAGTCCATAGTATTAAAATGCCGCTTTGAATTCATGTTATATTCAAGAACATCCTGGTCTTTACGATCTTCTTTAATTACTCTCCGAATGCGAAGTACTACCATAGAAAGACATTCAAACTACCTGGTTGGCCTGGTTGCGTAGTGGTTTGTACTCTAGAGTGAGACAGGTTGTGCGAGGGACGGAGTGATTTGATGAATATATCGGAGTAGTTACACACTCGCGTTTTGATCCAGAAAATACAGCGTTGTTAAGACAAAGTACAACAATAGCACAAATAAATCACTGTAATTTGGCAGCCCACTCTTGCGATTTTTTCAGCGCCTGCAATTAACTAGATACGGTCAATTGGATAAGAAAGACTTGAAACAACATTCCATTCCAATTCTAGATAAGTTATCGACAGGGACGTTTTCATTTCCGGCGATGTGGCCTATGGCCGTTGTGAACTGTCCGATGAAACCTAGGTAGTGAAACTGTCTTGGGGAACTACGGTTGTGCTTTTATAGAAAAGCGTATATCAGAGGCTTTTATCGGTAGACAAAGTAGAAGCCTGTTAAAACTTATCTAAAGCGTTTGACGACTAAATGAGTTGCCAGCAGTTCCCAGTCAAAAGCGTGTACCATTTCTGGGCCCAAGCAAGCGTTTTAAACAATAATTCTGAAGACTGACAAACTGCATCGAGAATTATCGTAGTACTGCTTCTATTTGAACGTTTAATGCATCCACCATTATTAAATTTGGCAGAACTTCTTTGGCGCGGAAAAATGCTTCTTCTGAATCCGGGCTCCACTTCATTTCCGACTTGTCGTTTACTCTGTGACCTTGAGGGTGTCTTGTTGATTGTGGTAACAGATCTGCGGCGTCGAAATAAATTAGCGATAAAAATGTAACATTACCAAAAATCACTTCATTCTTGGAATACCTGCTACATGACGACGACGCGGTCGTCGGGAAGTTCAGCTCCATCTTGAGAAATGGTATATACAAGAAAGTTAACCTTCCTTGCAGAAAACGCATTTAGCATGGTTGAAATAGCTGTTAAGATGCTGCAAGTGTTCCTCAGACTGCAAAATCCGAAATGGGAATTCAAGCAATCAGAAGTGAGTTGTTGTGGCACTCTTGTGTATATGATCGGAATGGTTTGGCATTTGACTAAAAGCATCGTTGAAGAGTAATAGTAAGAAGTAAGTGCCTAACCGTCTATCCTGGACGCTAAGTGTAGCACGATATACCACTTGATAAGCGGGTGATTCCTTGTTCCAGCATAAATTCAAACTCCTTTTTTCCAGGACAATAAATGATAATGATTCTGGATAAGTGGTAATCAGGTGGGTCGTCGAATGCTTTATTTGCTGACGATTTCTGGAAGCTGTGAGATAAAGTGGCGAAATAAGATATTGCCGGAAATAGTTTTGAACTATATTTAAGCTCTTGACATTGTTTATTAGACGTTTTTTCGTATCTCCACTAGCAAATCAAAATATTTTATAAAGGCTGTACCAATAATCGGCTTCTCCCACATCCACTCTGCTAGTGGAAAATTCGACCTGAGTTAATTTGCATCAATTTACCGCTATCGTCCATTTATTAAAAATGCTTTATTTGTAGATAGTAGCACCGTATGATGGGCAATGAGAGTGTGCGTGCTGTGTCGATCGTGTAAATTATAAAAAAGGTCCAAGTACGCTTTCTTGGAATACCCTCGATCTAATGTAAATGTAATAGGACATAGACTTGTTACACCTAGTCTGATAGTATTATCTGCTAGAAGTAGAATTTTATTAGTAAGTAGGTAGTACCGATTTGGAAGGCCTCATTTGATTCGTATAATGACTCTGTGGACGACACTCTGTGTCTGACCCGCATCTATAAAAACTAGTGAGCACATTTTCCGTTGTTCAGAGATCTGACGTATTATGTTCACTATTCTATGAGGTGATTAAACTGTCTCTTTCGAAATCCTAAGTAATTATTTGGTATAATAAGCCTTCTCATAAATATGTTATTCCAGAGTTCAAAACCCCGGAGAGCGAGGTTATCTAATTGGCTGACTGTCATAGCTTACCGATCTTTATTATGTTAACTGTTCAGTGTTAAGGGATAGTATGAGAATTGCAGCATTTGATTAAATAACGTTGTCAGTTGGTCCAACTTGTTTCTGGGTACTTAAAAGGTTTAACGTTTGTCTAGTAAGGAGGATATTTATCATTTTTGTTAAATGTAATTTCTTTAGGGGAAGAGGGATTTATTTCCTGTGATAGACAAGTTTAAGTAATCGATAATACATTTCATACAATAATTGCCTGCTTTTATTTTTTTTACTGGTACTGATTTGTCATCGTTACTCACTTTTGTTTTGGTGTATGTATTTCGGCAGCCTTCTATGAAAATATTATGTTTAGTTTAAAACCACGTTATTTTTAAAAATATACGTATCAAGTCTATACCATTATAGTAAATCTTAAAACGCCAAATGCTTGTATAACTGAGTTAAAATTCGAAATTTACATAAGAAGTACGTGATTTAATAATATCCACATCAATTTGTATTATTGTAAATATTTTTTTTAAATAAGAAAATTGACAAAAAATAGTTTTTACTTCCATCGCTTAAGGCGATAAAGTATTGTAACGGTGAAAAAATCACCTCTCGAGATTTCTTTAGATCTTCACGTTTCAGGGTCCCTAGATGATGAAAATAATGTTTACTCAATTCTGTTTGTTTGTCTGCCTGTTGCCGGTATAACTCAATAACTATTATCGTTGAAGGTGGAGGATATTTTGCATACCATTCATATGTCTACCTGACATGAAAGCGAGAAAATTTCGGTCAAATATATACAGGGTGAGCACCTTAAAAATTACATTTTGTGTATTTTTGCATTAATTCAAATGCTATTAGTTCATTAAAAGTAATATTTTACACTTAGTTCAGGTTTTTACCCTTGACGAAAAAGAGCATATTTTGAACAAAGTAAATGCTATAAAAATAAAATTCTTTTTTTGTGTTTTCAAAAAGTTTAGTTTCAAAACTTCTTGCCAGAAAAGTTCTGTGTGAAGTCCTTTTGTGTAACTTAGTCAAATCTCTATTTCTTATTATCTACCAGAAGTCCATGTTGAATACTTAGCGTTCTGGGCACACTGTATTTGAACTGGAATAATAAATAATGTATTTGTTTCTATCGCATTATTTACTTATTATCATATCTTGATGTAAACTAAATCACAGTTTCTATCTTTCTGACGTTGACTTAGTTTTATATCGTCGTTTTTGTTCCATCTTTAATCGGCTTACAATATCAAACAGACCATTTACAAGAAAAAAATTGATGAGCACTGCACAATTCGTGTTCGAATCCGCTTCTCAATTTTCCGCTTGGGCAAAAACGCTTTGATATCGCTTTTATGCGTACACCGCAAAACATAGAGCCATCATAATTCAGCATGAGAAGGGTTAATCGTAACTGCCGAAGGCATTATGCTTAATGTATAGGCATTAAAAGTATACACTCGTATTCACTGCCCAATGAAAAATTTTATATTTAATTTTTATAAGGAAAGTAACCAAATGAAGATATATGATATTTCATTGTCCCCATTTCTTGAAATTAACCCTTTTACTAAAGTTAATGTGTACAAGTACCTACTATAAAGTACATTATGATTCAAAGATTTTTAGTTAAGCGTAATATAACTAAATTCTGTAAAGTTGTAACTGTATACCTGTAAAAGTAAATAGATCTAAAGAATCACTTACAGAAGCTGTATGTCATCTTTAATATATACCAGCAACCTTCAAGGTTATCTAATATTTAGGATTTCGAACCACTAAAAATGTTTTACTCGGTATATTCTCTAACAGCAAACCCTAAAAAGCTTATCAGTTAGGAAATTGTTCAAAGAAAATGCTAGCCTGGTTGTTGGGCTATGAGCGAACGCGTAGTTCCGTTAAATGTCCATTTCTTGTTACACCATCGGCTTGCTCGAATTTATTTACGTCTGAACGGCAAAGTTTCCTTTGGGATTTTAGACCTACTAGTTGCGCTGACTCAGAATTGGGTGATCTTAATGAAATTTGGTAGTAGGGGGCACGCTTGGAAGGCCAAGACCTGAAAAAGGAAATGACAAAAAGTTTAGATTACTGTGCATAAATTTTAAACCCAGATACCGCTGATAAAGCCCATATGTGCGTTTAAGCTCTACTGACTTCTTACTGTGTCTTTAGCTTTAAAAAATTGTATTTAAAAATGTAGTTTTTGCTGACCAATCATGTATCATATATATATATATATAAATGTAATTGTGTCGGCTAACATTATCTGGAGGCTGCAGTTACCTTTCTATCCGATTTTAAAATAAATACAATCATATAAATACAATTCTTTGTACACATAAACAATGGGTAGAATAATAGAAACATTCAGTAAAATAATTGATTCTGTTCTGCTCTAGTATTCTCCAATGTATAAACGCCATTACACACTTACTCGTAAAAGCTTAATGATTAATAAAATCTATAACGTAACATCGTTTTAAGAAAAAAATTGTAAAAGGTTTTACCCACAACTTCCCTCTTCGACATTGTGACATTAAATAATTTTAAAAATCAAATTAAGTTTGGAATAAAAATATCTTTAGTTTCTAATAAATTAAATAAATCTTCAAATAAAAGAAACGTTACCGGTGGTCGAATTAAAACGGCAGGCGGTCCCCCAATGCAGCCCCAACGTTTTGTGGGATATTGAAAAAAAACGGGACAGCTCTACCTGCGCCACGGAGCACTGACCTTTCGATTTCCTGTGTCGTAGCTATATTTAGTAACGCGCTAATTTGTGTCTCCTTTTTATATCGTAAAACATATATTCTGTACCTATTGGCTCCCATTTTAATACAGCCTGCACTATGTACAAATTATTACTTGTATCTATTACTAAGTTACATGAAAAATAAACAAAATTTTATTATTTTAAGGTGCTCACCCTGTATATATTTGTCTGAAATTTTCAGTTTCATTCCAGGTATATATATATATATTGATACTAGGTAGTTAGTCACTTCAAAATTAGATATACATTAAACGTTATCGCTTCATATATAACGAAGTGACTTCCATTTTCGGAAGTCACAACGATTTGCTTGTTTTTTTACGAATTTCAGAACTGCAGGTTAAATAATGCCTAAATACGAAAAATGTAGCGGAGGCGACTATGGCCCCTTTATATATGAGGATTTGTCTTTTGGTTCAACTGTAGACCGCTGGCGCTGGTGTCGTTTTGTTAACGTGAGAAACGGCCAACACGAAGTTACGTCCGTTAACTACACTGCATTTTATTGCTTCCGTTTGTCGGCAACGCTTTTTTCGCAACTATTTGGCTGCTTACATATTATTCCCGCTGCATATTACGATCGCGGCCATGACCCCGTTTAATATAAAGTTTTTTCTACTTTGCGTTTATGATGGACTCATTGTGACACTGAAAACAGTTTCACAATGAAGCTATTATTAAACTGTTTTTGGTGAAATGTTATATCTTAAAGTTGGCAGTATTTGCTGCATATGTCAAATTATCAAACATCACATCAACTGTCAAATGCCAATGCAGTGTTTATTTGATTTGAAAAACGAAAACCACTCAAATAATAAAGCTGTCTCAAACGAATGGAATTTGTTAAAAACGGTAAAGAAAACTCAACATTTAACTATTTTTTGCAGCTGCACTATTAGTACTCGTATTGCAGTTATTGTGAATATTGATAGTTACAGTGCAGGTATCTTTAGCATTAATAGTTATGCCAGGCAGGTTTTGAGTCAGTATACTGTGTTGGTAATTTGTGTTTCCTTAAAGGTTCACATTCAGCTCATCTGGAATAATTGTTTGCTTTTCAACCTCAAAATTAAATAATGGTTCACTGGAGTAGGAAGTACTAGGTTGTGGTGAGCGAGTTGGGTTAAACATTTGGGCTACTTCTATTTTTTTCTGTAAAGATGTCTCGATGTAGCCTTCGGCTACTGCAGAAGATTTTCACCCTCCGTGCTGCTTAATTGTTATCAAATCACCACCCCTATTAGCCAAATGTGATGCACTTGACCTCCTAAAACAATGTCCAGTGTACCGTTCGAGGTTGGAAAGTTTTAGAAAAGAGGCTATAATTTTTGGAACCTGACCATTCTTATTAATACCGGTCGGACCTGTTATGCAGCGTCCGTTTCGATAGGTCAAAAAGAAATGTTTTGTAGCTGCGCTTTTAAGACGAAGGTTAGCATATTTTTTTATAAGACCAATCCATTGCTGCTCATTAATGGCAAACATTCTTGGTAAGTGCGTTTTTGTTTTAGGAACTGTTACAAGAATAATGTCATCTTTAAAATCGAGGTCATTAATAGACATATTAACTAACTCGTCACGTCTACAAGCAAACACCTGCGTAACCCATAATCAGGATAACCTAAAAATTAAAGCTATCGCATGAATGATTCATTTTATATGTAGATTAAACCTACCTTAATTGCCAGGTAAGACAGGTCATCTGCCTCCTTTATAAAACGATCTATTTCCAAACCTTCTAATATTTTTGACTTTTTAGGCTGGTAGCCATCGGATTGCCTTTTGAGAAATCCCTGTAGTCTTGCAAATTTTGAAATATCCAAGTTTTTATAGGCATTTAAGCAAGCCCGTAGCATACTGTAAGAAGCCCATACCGTTGAGGATTTCTTCGTTTTGCTGATTTCATCGTAATAAGCAAACAAAACATTTTCAGTTACAGCTTGAATGCTATTTTTATGACACCATGAATTAAATCTATTGTACTCTTTATCATAAATTGGTTTAATTGGGAGTAATTTGTTTATTGCTTTATAGCAGCTTCTCTTACTTCTGGAGGCGTACAAGAAATACTCGACTCTTGTTCCATTTTAATTTAATTGTATTTAAATACTTTCAATAAACTAGTTCTTTTACAAACTGTCAATTAAATTTTGTTTATAACAATTGAAAAAGGGTTGGCAGTGCTGTCACACATTACAATCAAAACTCCCTAGATATTAAGGTGTTCATTTTTACAACAAATTTCCATATTATTGTTAAATAAATGACGCAAAGTAGAAAAAATAGTATATTATACTCGTTTAATAAGAGGATTTGTAGCACTCGTTCCATTGGAGCACTCGTGCTACAATAGGCCCTCTTATTAAACTAGTATAATAATATACTATTATGTTTCGACGTGGTGATATTTAGTAGCGTTATTGTACTTGAAAAGTTAAGATGTGTTCTCGAGGCAAGTTACTAGTGGCGCTGGCACATAGCAAAGGTAAGAAAAGATCTATTTGTACCTGTAAGTAAAATAAATCTTCTTGTAATGTAATAATGTATTTCAATCAGTAACATGTTTTTATATGCAATATTATTTGGTTTAATGTATCACATTGATTGCAATGATGTTTAAAAATAGTAAAAACGTTCTAAATTAACAAAAACTAGTCATGTGGCTTACACTCGCTAACCATTAGAAAAGTGCAGTAATTTCTAGTTGATATTAATTATTTAGCTGCATGCTAAGCAAGTCTCAGAATCACCATTTTCCGTATTTTAAACATTGTCAAACACCAAGCGGATCCCGAACTACATGTAAATAATTATTGTAAGGGCAACTTTAAATATTAAATAGCCTCAGCATAATTAAATTTACAAGAAAACTTTTTTTTCAAACTGTGTTTATTCGCATGTGTATTGTTTGCTAAATTAATTCATCTTGCCTACATTTTATTTTTGTTTTCGAAATATGTCACATGCCATTTACGAGCCTGAAATCAGATCATTCGGCTCAGATAAGGGAAGCTCTTAAATTGTATGGTGTTGCAGTTGGTCCCAAATTTTGCTTTTTTGCTATTGATCCTGTTGTTTTTGCAATTGTTTGAAATTTTACCACAGGGATTACCGTAGTGTTCTTAGAATCTCGATTCCCGGACTTTAAATATGTGCTGCGATTATTTTAGAGTTATACAGTCTTAGCATAATCCTAAAATAACCGCGTGATGATATTTATGGGGCATTATACTTGAAAGCGCGGTTCAACGATATCCCTATTTAACAAATAATAATTTTAGACTCTTGCTACAGGTATACAGTCATTCGTTCACGTGTTGTGATGCGAAAATGTCAATCTTAATCACGAATATTGAGACGAGATCGTGAATTTTCTCGCCGGAGCAGCATGACTAATTACCGGAATTAAACAAATTGACAAAGGCTTCACTATGTACCATTTCTGCAAAACGAATATCAACAGCAGACTGTAAATATGCTATTTAACAACAAAAAGCGACACAAAATGGTTTCACTTCGACCAATACTTTCTACGGTGAACGAAATATTTTGGTTCATGTGGGCCAGATGAAATGAAATATTTATTAATTTCTAAGTTAATTTTTTCTCACTACTCTTGTAATTAGTTATTGCTAAAGCTTTGAAATATTGCTAGAAACTCCTGCAATAATGATTTAAGAATAATAATATATAATAATGGTGAGGCACTAACACCCCATGAAGGAGCTTGGCCTGCAAGGCGGAAGGTTAGAGCTTCCATATCCTCGCTCTCACACCCTGCTGTCGCGTGTCAAATTCATGACACGTGGTGATGTGGTGAGCACCACGCATTAGACAACCGCATTATTACCCCTTGTTCTTTCGAACACAGGTTCCCAATTATTTAAAGCGACTGGGTAGGCCGCCTGCCAGGCATCGATCTGGGATTTGAACTCCAGACTTCCGCGCCGCAGTCCGATGCTCTAACCATCAGAGCCGCGCTGGCCAAAATATTTTCCTTTATGCGTATAAAATAAAGTTCTGAAAAAGACCTGAAAAATTTTAACTATGCCAAATGACGTGATTCTCAATTCGTAGATGCAGCATCTTCTTCACAAAAAAGGTTACTACAATAAATAATACTCATTGGATTTAAAACGGAGCATATTTACTTTTTTGCACATTTTGCTTCGGTACGATACAAAATTTGAAATTGTTTTCTCCTAGCTTTACAGTTTCTTACTGCTATTAAGAGAAAAATTACTAATAATATAATTGTAGACGAAAATAAGTTGAATGCAATATAATTTCCATTTCGCGTTGGTAGTCGTGTTTAAATATATATTTTTTCAAATATCGCTTACTTTTAGTAATTGAGTATTTCACTTATGAAAACATGGTGCTACAGACAGATCATTAAAAAAATAATTAGGCAGGTTGTGATATGTGTTATACGTTTGGCAGTACTGAAGTGTATTGTCAGTATGTCAAATTCGAGATTTGTAGGTTAAATTTTACGTCAGACTGTCTCAAACAACAAACAAAACCTAACCTACTAATCTCGAATTTGACATACACTGACAATACACGTCAGTACTGCCAAACGTATAACATATATCACAGCCTGCCCTAATTGTTTCTTTTATCTGTCTGTATTATCAGCTATAATTTACCAAGGGCAATAATAATAATTTTGACAAATAACAACCCGAAAGTGCTTGCTTCGCCTCGGGTTACTTCTTAAAGGCAACGCACTTGAGGGATATTATTTGTCAAAGTTATAAGGATTTATCACTGTCCGCTGTCAATTCGGGTAGATAAGTTCTTAAATAAATTAGCCATTTTCTGACAAATTAATTTGGCACTTCATTATAATAGTATTATGTTGGTGGCACTATAAGTCTATGTCAAATTCGAGGTTAGCACGTTAGGTTTTGCGTCAGTTTTGACACAGACTTACGGAAAACCTAACCTGCTAACCTCGAATATGACTTTGCTTTACAGTGCCACCAACTTGCCATTGGATACTACTGAAATTTAATTAGGTAGTTTCCATGGTGATTGAAAATCACCCTAGGGTGGTTTTCACTTCAAGTGTTATCTAATTTGTCAAACTGACTCACGTGATTAAAAATAATCAAATTAGATTGATCTGCAATATATGTAAGAACTTATCAAGGGTAATACCACAAAAGGTGAAAATTTTTTGAGAAATTTTTTCGTTCACATGCAAATTATTGCGTTTAAATTTCTCTAAACCAAAACTGCGTTAAAAATTCCGCGAGACCGCAGGTCGAGTGGTCGAGTGGAATTTGAGCAGTTTTTGTTGAGAGAAATTTGTAATAATTTGCATGTTGACGAAAAAAAATTCTCTTGAAAAATTTTATCTTGAGTGGTATTTGGAAAGATTATTCAACAATATGAGTAGATGACTTTTACCGTGTTCGGCAGCACACATTTTTAACATTTTCCACTATTAATTCAATACTGGAGTTTCCTACACCATTATTATGAGTTTTTAGAACGACGCTGATGTGCAAACTTCACTTTGACGTTTTGGAGAAATGTCACTCAAAGGCTACTTACTATATTGAAATCATTGACACCAATCAGGCTAGCGTGAAAACACTGTGACATTAGGTGTTTTCAATGACAGTCAATTTTGATTGGCCGTTTCTGACAAATTGAACAATTTTCATTGGTTCGCTCATTATAGTGTTGAATAATCATTATTACATTTTTAGCAGGAGCAAAACTTGAAAAGGGAAAGAAAGTAAACTTAAGTTGCAAAGAAACAAACACCTTTGATAAAAGAGAATAGGTTACATTAAAACTTCAAGATAAATATCTAACAGAAGAGATTGAAAACAGAGTGGAAAACATGAAGAAGTTCGTTTTAAAAAAACACGTGTAGTTTAAAATTGGGGTTGGACTAGTAAGTGCTATTTTCTTTTGACAATGAAATTTAGAAAAACAATACCTGCAGGAGAGAATCGATGATAGCAATTTTGAGAATATTTCGGTGGAACCACAAATATGTGCGAATCCCGTACAAAAAATAACATGAAGACGAAATCAAATTTGTTAATTCTTTAAGCGATAAAACATCAGGAATATTTTTCCTTTGCAAAGCAGAGTAGTATGTAATACAACTGATGATATGGATGTGAAATCTAGCTATAAAATGTGTAATCAAAATGGTATTGTACATGCAGTCATGTATCGGCCTCAGAGCATTGACTCGAACCCCGAAACAATCAATGATGGCAGGGACGCAGATTTAAATGTGAATGACTATGTAGACGATCCTGATGGTGGTAATTCAGAAAAGTTGTCCAGTATTCAATAAATAATATCCCAGAATCAGTAATTTTAGAAATCGACAAGACCCTTGAGGAGCCGTTGTCGGAAAAAATTCTAGTGAGTTCAAAATATTTTATGCTTTGGCTTTTTCAACATTATAACACAGCATACATTTATTTTTTAATAAATTTATTCTGTTTGTGCCCATTATAGAAAAGAAGAAAAGAACAAAGAGTAGTACGTTGCAAATATTGTTAAAATGATATAGTCACCAAAAGCTTTATGAGACATTTAGAAAGAAATCATAATTAAAAGATTCAGTGGAGATCATTTTACGATTACCAAAGAATAGTAAAGACAGACCACGGTCGTTTGCGTTATTCAGGAACCCCACCAATTTTTACCTTCATATAAATGGAATAACTAGACCTGTCAGGACAACCATGGTTTCTAGGACTTGTTGTGACGTCTCGTCTCTTCCCTTACCTTTCATCTTCTTCACCCCCTTGAGGGCCCTCGTGGACCCATCTTCGGCTTTAGGTTATCCCTTGGGTTGCTCTTTCTCTTTTCACTAACACCTATTACTGCTGTGGAACTCACACAATGCGCCGATCTCATGACGCGCAGCGTGCCCTCTCCAGATAGTCCGTGGATGGAACTTGTAAACTTACCCATTCTTCTTTTTAAGGAATTGTACCCATATATTCCCGAGTTCCTTGATCGGCTGGACGGAGCTGTTCTCGGGCATAAGACGTTCCCGGAATTGACAATCAAGCATCAGAAACCTTCATTTGCCCGGATTTGACTTTTCGAAATTTAAGCTTCAAGCCCATAGATATTTGTTTCGCGTGTAGAACCAGCCTCAAGCCCGTATAGATGACGGGGACAAAAGTATGTGGTGTTCGTCACAATGATTGAGCAACGGAGAAGCTCTTTCCTGGGAGGTACGGATCCTCAATCCCTACCTTCCGCACATTCTTTTTCCTGTGGGTGTTCGTACCCTATCCACTAGTCTTCCTTTTGTTACGAGTTTTGAAGTTGGGTTTTCTTCACCTTTTGTTTTGTCTGTTATGCACTTGCCTTGGGTATGAGATCTTTGACCTTACTCCGTACCCCTCTCGTTTATGTCGGGTCCACGTGGGCTGTGACACTTTGTGTCTTCCGTATGCTCACCGACCCTGACATAGCCGCTATCATACTGTTCGGAAATTATTCCACTCTGAACACAAAACAAACAGCCTTTTAGAGCACCCAACTTGGCTATGCATCTAGGAACACCGCTAAAAATGGCATGTGACGAATTAATGCAATTAATTGTAAAAAAATAAAAAACAACATGGCTCCAAGATATAATTTAAAAAAAAACTGATTGAGTCACGTGGAATTCGGGATTGGCGTCTCTGGCAACCAAGGACATGATGAAAAAACGGTGGAATAAACCCGTGCTATTGTCATTGGTTAGTGATACACGAAAATTTTGAAATTGTGTTCAAAAGATTTCCGAAGAATGTAAAGACACATTAATTGGTGATGCAAAAAAATACAAAAATCCAAATTCTTACAAATTACTGATACATTGTAAGTTAGCGCTATTAACTGTTTTCAACTGAAGACGCATTGAAGACGTTCAACACTAGAAAATCAAAGATTACAAAAATTACAAAAAAGTAATTCCAAAGATTTCGAAAATGCTCTTACGAAGATAGAAAAGATGTTGACCACAAAGTATAAACGAGTTTTGAATAGTGGGAAATGGAGTAGAGCTGTGGTAATTTTGATTCCGCAAATGATACAAAATTTTATTGATTTATTTCTTGAACACATAGAAAATTACATTTCTGGAAACAATGAATATGTGTTTGCGACGCCGCGAAGCACTATTAAATGGGGAAAGGGTGGCGGGACAATAAGAGTCATCAGTGAAAACAAAAGTAACAAATTACGGGAGCACATATCAACCAAGATTACTTTACAAATTCCGTCGACAGTGAGGACGAACTTAAAAAAAAGAGAAAAGTCAATTCATTTGTACCAAACCAAAAACAAACTAAGAAAATTTTCTTATATCTAAATATTTCTAAAAACATTTCAAAGTCGGTAATAAACAATTGTGATTATTTTACAGATTCCGACGAGAATGACAATAACGTTGCAAACACGATAAGACCTGATAATGAAAATGACCGTGAAGGTGATAAAGCATTCTAAATTGTATAATAACTTTTCAAAAATTCGGATTATTTTACAGATTCCGACGACAATGAGGACGAACGAGAGAAAAGAGAAAGTCAATTCATTTGTACCAAAACAAAAACAAACTAAGAAAATTTTCTTATATCTAAATATTTCTAAAAGCATTTCAAAGTCGGTAATAAACAATTGTGATTATTTTACAGATTCCGACGAGAATGACAATAACTTTGCAAACACGATAAGACCTGATAATGAAAATGACCGTGAAGGTGATAAAGCATTCTAAATTGTATAATAATTTTTAAAAAATTGGATTATTTTACAGATTCCGACGACAATAAGGACGAACGAGAGAAAAGAGAAAAATCAATTCATTTGTACATAAACAAAAACAAAGTAAGGCAATTTTTGTATTTCTAAACAAAGTAGGTAATAACACATTTTTTAAAGGATGGTCTGATGAAGAAATTAAATTAGTTCAGGAACGATTTAAGCCTTCCATTCGAAAAAGTTTATCCTTCGGGGAAGGAAATAAAAGAATTTATCAAAAAGACCAAAATAAACAGAACAGTTCCTGTTATAAAATCTAAACTATAACATTTGATAAAAATAAGCTTACAATAAAAGTACATTTACACAGTGCGTAAATTAAGTATGGAAACGGTGGTATTATTTGAATACGGCCATAGATAAAACTCTGAAATTTGGTATAGAAGTAAAAAATACGGTTTTGTACTAATATTCGTAGTTCCAATTTTTTTATCGATCGTTACGACTGCAGCACGGCCAACTTGATTATTTTTTTAAATTGAAATGGGGGTCGAAAGTACCATCATTAGAAAGCTGTTTTTGTGTAGAATCCAACGATGTAGCACTTGATATGGCAGTTTCAATCATATGAAAATCCAGTTTCCTAGGCTACCTGGTGAATTTTGACTCTCCCGTTTATTGTTATAATGGTACTAACCTTTCATGGTGTTCTAGGGAGCTATATCCTTTGGTTTTTCAAGTCGCTGGTCATTTGTAAAAGTACTCGTAATATCTACCTCTGAAAATTTTGTTATCCAGTTTTCAACTGTTGACCTTGCTAAAGCAAGGTTACCGTACAGTTTCACCGTTTTCGTCAGTTTCAATCTAGTCCTATATATCCAGAAAATAAAATATTCTCCTGCACGCTGTTCAACTTGTTGAACACGAAATTTGATTTCTCGGCTTTTAATTTTCAATAACGATTAAGTTAATTTTTACGCTAAATTAATGATGTTTACTATTTACACCTACACTGCATTGATTAATGAGTTTGTATTGCCGTCGCTTTCAAGTAGTAAGTGATTCCAACGAAGCCTAGTACATTTTTCAAAAGCTTCAATAACATGCAACATAATGATCTGCTCCTGCAGCACTCGTATAACTCTTCCATCAGATTACTTCCTGGAAGTGCATAAATATCCGTAAAGATATTTATAGGAATTTAATGAGTATATTTCGAATTCATATAATAAGAAATTCCAAAAGCATCAGTGCGATATAAGTACTTCACATGCATCGTTAACTGATGCGAGCAAAGCACCGACGAAAATATAAATTTATAAGAAATATGAACGGTAAAGACCTTTATCCTTTATTGCTAGGATATTGAACACACATCAAAGCGTATTGTTACTTGCTTCGCTTACGACATCTCATCTTCGCCAACCACCCTCAGTAAATTTCTGCACACGTAGCGTGTTCAGTTTTGTTCGAAATGACGGGATGTTGTTTCATTACTGGCATCCGCATTTAATAACTGAGGCATAAAGGCTGAGATGATCCTCCTGTTCGCTTTCCGATCATAAACTGATACAATATAAAAGTCAATATAGTATACTGAAGTGATCAAATAATGCCAACCTTGCTACATTTAAGCTGGACTCTATCCATAACATAATTTCTTTTTGTCTTTTCACAAGCGAATGCAGCGACAAAATGACAATATTTAATTAAAACAACACCTGCGCCCAGCGGACAGTTTTGGATGTAAAGACGTTAATTACTATTAAGTTATTTTTGTATGTGTATTTTATCGTAATATATTCCTGTTACCGTTTTTTTCAGCTTACACATCGTTAATTGTATTACTAAAACATAGAAACCCTACATTTACTTATTTAAAATTTGGAGTAAGTATTTTTAATTTGCATAACAATATCGCATATACCAAAATAATATATTAAAATTCATTGAAATATAAAATAGTTCTAAATAAAGTGGGGAATTCAGTTATTCACTATTTTATGTCAGTCAATGTACATCCCATGACTAAAATTCTCTGCGACTGTACATAAACTTGCAACTATTATTACGTATACTAAATAAAATATTAATTTCCACACTTATTTGCTTTTTTCTGGTTTCTTTATATCTAAAACGACCTCTACGTGAACACATTGTGTATCAACACTTTCATATTTCTAGGTTTTATCTAAGTCAAACAATTTACTTCAAAATTAAATATAAAAGAAACCGATTTATGAGAAATGTAAAAGATATACACCATGAATAAAGATTTCTGTTTGCTCTTTTACTGTAATGGAATAGAAAGTAATTGAAAATATAGTAGGGCCACGGCTTTTTTGGTTTGCCTTGGATTTTTGTTATTAAGTTTCACATGAACAGCACCGTACTTTTTATTTTGTTGTATAATCTGTATAACTGTAGTTTGATAAAATAAATATTTATTGCCAGGTAGACTACTCATTTTGAAAGTACTTGTGAAAAAATATTTAAAATCTAAATTATTTTATGTATTATATTATGGGGTACATAATACCGTGGCAGGTAGTATCAGTACGTGAATGGTTATAAATTACAGGCGTCAAATTTCTGACCTCGATTCGTCGATGCGTTCACAGCAAAAGTTGATCATGCAATATATTCTTTCTAAGTTAATATTTATGTTATTAAGAAACACTAATAAGACATAAAATTGTGTCACTTTCGAGCGGGCATAAACATCTTTATAATGCTCTTGGTACCTAAATAACTAGTAAGACCGTCCATGTACTTAATTAAATCTTCTGCTCCTCTTGAAAATTGCAACTTTGCATTTAAAGGTGTTTTGTCATGTTTTCTAATGTGAATGCATTTTACCCCATAATATCAAAATATAAACCTTATTTCAAAACAATAAAGCAATTTTACACAGCTAAAGTTGGGAAAACTTCCATGGCCAAACTTCAAAGCGAAGTATACATATACTTACGACTTATCAAAATGTATGCAACCTACCAGTTAAAAAAGTAATATTCCTTGGAATAGGATAAATTTAGGCAGGTTTTAGCTACTGTTTTAATCAAATATTAACTATAAGGTACACAGAAAAATAAAGCGCAGGTACCCTCATTTATCAATTTAAAATTATTTGACTCACTTTTAGCCATGCCGCATTTAAATTTCTTAATCTTGGAAGATAAATAAACGAGTAACTTCTCACGAAGGAATTATTTTTAAGCTTTTTACTGTACCACCCGCAATAAACTAAAGCATGTAAAGCAGGAGGACGTATTTACGCTTTATAACATGTTACTGAAACAATCCATAAATAGAAATAATTAGTAGATTTATATTTACTGCATACTCAAAAAATATGTTAACTCAGTAAGGCCAAAATAACTGGTTTTTGTGAGTTAAAGTAACATCATGCATTATCAGGTAGATTACAAAAAAAAACTATGGATTAGTTTTAGGTACATCAAAATAAACGTATTGGAAATAATGCACTGCAGCAATAAATCTCATCGAAATACTTTGTAAATTATATCAGAGAAACAGAGGACTTGAATAACAAATTTGAAACTTTATATTTCAGCATGATTGATTACATTTTCCATATTATGACATCACAGTTCACAGTAGATTCTCCATTATAATGCAACTAAGATTTATCTTTCACTGGTTAAAAAGCTACTATGGCATAATAAATCATTTCTAGACATTCATAAAGATCTGACACCCTTCTCCTCAAATATTTCATTTAACTTCAGTGTAGATATCCCCAAATATCGTTCGTATTTTGTCTTTCTTATTTACACTGCTCGCCGGCCGTAAAAAACAACAAAGTTTGAGGTAATGCTCTCTATAAAAGCTATTATACCAACAATACAGCAATCAAACTTTAGTTCGAGTTCCTGAGCGAGTAGAATTTTCTGCCCACTTCGTCATTTTTCGAGATAAATTTATATAACAAACATTTTAAAAATGGGAACAAGTTTTGTTGTAACAATAATTATTAACAACAATCAACTGGATGTATAAAACTAACTTAAAAACGTGAATTAGGAATGCTATGTAAATATAATTCGCCTTTCATCATCGGAACGGAATTGGTAATTTAGCAAAACGATGATTGACAGCTAAAGACTAAGTAGCCTATATTTTACATTGCCAACCTCTTAGAGAAAACTTCTTTGTATCGATCTTCGCATTTTGTCATTGAGGTAGGTTCCACAGTATTGTAATAGTAGGTGTGCTATACTACAAAATGTTAGAAATTTAAATATATTCATCTGTACAAAGGCAATAAATTTTTAAATACATAGCATGCATGGGTCTATTCAGAATCTCATAAATTATTTTAGATTGGCATTATATTTGAAGGAATATGCCTACTAGTCCAAGTGATATGCCAAGATACTTACGTACAATGGGGTCGAGCCATGTTAAAATTAAAGTTAAGTAAATGGTTTTAAAAATCACTAAGCAAACGTCAGTAAAACGTTAAATAACCCTTAGATAACATTTTAAATTATTCAATGGCAAATATTGTCCTAACTACGTCACATAGGCATTTGATTTTTATTTTTTTAATTTTGGTACTCAGTCAACAGCCGCTAGGCCAATTATAGGCGTCGCTGTACATTTTATGGGGACTTCCAACCCCACTAACGACTATCATGATGTTATTATGACATCCGGGAGCAACTATTTCCGTGGCAGCCGTACTACGAGGCGTCGAGAAAAGCAGCCATGGAACTCCCATCCAAGTTCTGACCAGAAAGAGCGTTGTTCAAGCTACACCACCCGGGACCCTTAAGTGACTTATAGTTGCATTCATAAATTAGAAACTATTGAGACTATACAGATATACTCTAGATATTGACAATTCAAGTTGGATGAAAACATTACCTAAGTTGTATAATGACATAAGTCTACATTAATAATGCATTATCACACGTGTATCGTACAATATGATATCTACGCACGCCCATAATTAACAAATAAGTTTTAAAATAATCTGACGTTTCCCATTCTTTTTTTTCGTTTTCTTCGGGAATTTATTTAAATTAATGCAACGATTGCGTTATTAATATAGACAACAAATAGTTTATGTTTTATGTCTTGTAGTTAAAGTGTCAATAAATTTGCATGTAAAGTATAATCAAAAATTATTATTAATTTAGTAGGGCTATGAAAGAGTTCTTAATTTATGAATGCAACTATATTTGGCCTTAGTCTCATTGTCACCCGGTACATTTCCATATACTGTTATTGACTTGGAGCATACTTTCAACAATAAACGACCAAAATAAGTTTGGAATAAATTAGAAAATCTTGAAATTAAACCAAACAGTAACAATACCAACACCTTACCAGCTCATCTTCAATCACCTGAAGCAATACATAATGTTTTCATAGATTTTATTTCTGCTTACAATGTTAACTTATCTCGCTTTGTACAAAGTTATAGTTGCAATAGTCAAAATTGTAGCAATATATTTAATATCTTAGTACAGTAAAGATAGCCCAAAAATTGTCAAAACTCCAACATAAAGAAAAGTTTCACCCAGCGCCAGCGGCAAGCTGTTCAGCACCCTCCTTTTAATAAGTGGTAACAAGTGGCACAACCTTCCATGTCAGGCTTAGGCAGGAGGGGGTGGGAAGGTGTTAAAATGGTAAGTTTTAACAGTTTTTCGAAAATATCTCGTTAACTACGAGGTTTAGCGCAAACTTCAACCTGATACAAAATTAATATAAATTTAATTTACAATGGAAATTGTCTTATGCATTTTTGCGCTTCAGTAAAGCATTACGGAGATATGGAGAGGGTAAAAATGTAACTTTTTCTGTTCTTTCTTTCGATATTTGCATCAACATCTTGGTGTCAGCATCATCTTCTGCCTGAATTACTTTACAGCCAGCCTGCTGTAAGTGTACAGTGATGAGAGCAATCAGTTACCTCTTGTTCTTACTATTAGTTAGAAATTTTGCTTGTCCAAGAGGGACGTTAATGGTATCTTTCACTTTCACTTCAACATGTGTAGTAGTGGATGATCTGCGTAAATGTTGTTCATCTTTTGTGCTGGGTTCTTCACCATAACCATCTGGCCTCTCACTTCCCTGTACAGTTGTCATTTGACTTTCTAAGTGCAAGGTTGTGATCTACCACGACTGGAATCAGGCGACAAGAAGATACGCGTTTGACCAGCGGTCGCGTACCTTAAGATTACTGCATTTATTTATTAATTCAATTTACCTGTTCGGAAGAACTTATTGATCGGCTTATTGGCAATAAATAACAAAGGCCAAAATGGCCTACTATTACCACAACTTAGGCCCACCGCCACCAGGAGCCTAGCAGCTCACTCCCATGCAAATAGACCATGCTCAACAAATACAATTCTCACAACAAAATTACCAACATGCCCTACCAAATACTAATAACACATTCTCTCAATTTCCCATTCAAGACACACGTCAACTTCCGTATACTGCAACATATCATTCTCAACCAGCATTCCAACAACACAGTGTATCAACATCCCAAGATTCAGACTGTCAAGTAGTCACCAACAAAAAACGCGGTCGTCTAGATAATATAGATAAACAAATGGACCAGAGTAAACAGCCCATAACCACG
The DNA here is from genome assembly GCA_940337035.1 of Agriotes lineatus. Taxonomy (NCBI): domain Eukaryota; kingdom Metazoa; phylum Arthropoda; class Insecta; order Coleoptera; family Elateridae; genus Agriotes; species Agriotes lineatus. The sequence continues at coordinate 163,532 of CALNHX010001364.1, read as the reverse complement.
AGCTACTGGTTAAACCCCACGACAAATTCAAATAAACAAGAAACAAACTCCTCCAAAAAAAACCGAACTGAAACCACCAGCGATTTTTGTTTATGGCGTCAAAACAATCAAACCTTTAATCGAATTCCTGGAAACCACAGCCAAAGACAAATATACAATAAAGGCCCTGTCTAATGATGAAATTAAAATACTTTCAAAAACATCGGAAACATACACGCAATTAACTAAAGGCTTGATTGAAAAAAACACGGAATTCCACACCTATAAGGTTAAACAATAACGTGGTTTCCGCGTCTTTCTCAGAAACCTACACCCATTTACCAACACAAATGTAATAAAAGATGAATTAAAAAAGCTTGGCCATTCTGTAACCAACATATGGAATGTGAAACAAGCCTCCACAAAAATAGAATTACCTCTCTTCGTCATAGACTTAAAGCCATCAGATTAAGGTACTATATTTATAGAAGCAAGCTCGTCCACCATTTTGAGTTACTGAAAGTGGCGGCAAATTCAAATTCTAGTTACTTTTCAATTAGCATACGGTAAGTCGGAAAACAACGATCATATAATTTAATTGTACCGTCTTAAAAAAGATTGGTTTTTAAACAAATAAAAAGAAAACAGACAAAATCGAAACATAAGACACTGTTAACTAACACGCACGTGGTTCAAACTAGAAAACTTTAATAGTACCTTAGTTCAAACAACAATGACGAGTGACAGACCCCAATAGAACTGACAGATACAGTTGACAGCACAGAACAATACCTACACACTGTATATAGATTTAAGTAACCACACTTGGATGAAGACTATTTATAATTAGCATCGTAATGGAATGCACCAAGATTTAAATCAGCATGCAATGTTCGCCTGGATCGAGCAGTATGTACTCGAACGGTTTCTAGTCTTGCTTGGTTGACAGACGACAGAACGCACGGTTACCGGTCAGCGCAGCCAACGGCGTGGTGCTAAAATCCCTGTGACACTAAATCTAGTGGGATAAGCTTGCCTGGTTAATAAAGCACTCTACATCAGATAATAATAAAGACGTATATAAGATAGACAAACGTCTGCACTCTATAGTAAAATTCAAACCACCACGTCCTAAAAAAACCATACCTCAATGTTCTAGTTGCCAGATGCTACCGCACACCTACATGCGTCAAATGCACTGGAATTCACCCCACTTCACAATGTGAACATACAACTAAGTACAAAGTTGTTACTCGTGTAAATTGCAAAGGGAACCATCCCGAAAGTTATAAAGGATGTTCTGTCTACAAAGAACAATATCAAAAAATGTTCCCTTCACTAAGACCAACCTCAAGATTATACCAACCAGGTTTTTCTTATGCCCAAGTGTCCACCAACAATACCCAACACAACGCCAACACCGCCACCCAACTACCAAATTCAGGACCGCCACACCACTTAACAGACATAGCTGACCTAAAACAGATGATGAAACCATTAATGGAACAGATTATCACAACCATTACTAGAACACATAATAGCTCAGCACTTTAAAATAGCTGTATGGAACGCCAACGGGCTGATAAACCATAAAGAAGAACTTACTGCTTTCATTAATATCCACTGTCTTGACAGAGTGCTGATTTCCGAAGCGCACTTTACCGAACCAAGCTACCTTAAAATACCGGGCTTTTCACTCTACGTAACACAACACCCAGACGGCACTGTTCACGCGGGCACTGCCATAATCATTAAGAACACGATCAAGCACCACGAGCTGCTCAAATAAAATGAACCACATCTACAAGCCACAACTGTAGTTGTTGAAGACTGGTTAAGACCACTTACTTTATCAGCAGTATACTGTCCACCAAGACACAACAAAACTATGAACATTATTACAGTACACCAGGTAATAGATTCATTTCCGGAGGCGATTACAACTCGAAGCATGTCCAGTGGGGCTCCAGAATAACCACTACAAAAGGCAGAGAAATGCTTAAATCTATAAATAACTTGAGATTACAACCCCTGTCTTCTGGCGAACCCACATATTGGCCCACAGGCCTCAATAAACAACCAGACTTGCTCGATCTTTACTTTGTAAAAAATATAAACTCAAATCTTCTTAATATTAGCTCTTGTCTTGACCTCCCCACAGACCATTCACCTATACTAGTAACATTGGGTACCAATATAATACTCAAGGAGAAGGCACCTACACTCTCCAACAAACGCACAAACTGGAACTTCTTCCGCGAAATAGTTCATGAAACCCTACGTACTGATATTCTCCTAAAATCGACAAAAGACTTAGAAGATGCAGTGTTACACTTTAACCGGGTCATTAAAAGCGCAGCTCATCAGGTCACACCGGAACTCGTCAAACGCATCAACTCAATCAACTGTCCAATTCTAGACAAGCAAAAAATCGCAGAAAATCGCAGATTACGCAGTAGGTGGCAGACAACAAGGCACCCGAATGACCAAAGAAACCTAAATCGGGCTGACGCTGAGCTTAAACAGCCCCTGTTTGACATTAGAAATCAAAATGTACAAAACTATTTGAGACACCTGTCCCCGCTCGCAACAGGTGACTGTTCACTTTGGAAAGCAACCAGATACTTAAAACAACCACTACAGCACAAAGCACCAATCCGCACTCCCAACAACACCTGTGCAAAAAGTGACAGCGAGAAGTCGAGCACTTTCGTAGAACATCTAGTTAACGTGTTCACACCATTTCCAACTGATGAAGACAATGCAGAAAAAATACAACAACTACTAGAAATTTCTTAGCAAATGAGCCCTCCAATTAAACCATTCAAACTCACCCAAATAGAAACCATCATTTAAAAAAACGTGAACCCACACAAAGCCCAGGGCCAAGACTTAATTACAGGCAACATCCTCAAAGAACTTCCACAAAAAGGTTACCAATTTTTAACCTTTCTTTTCAATGGAATGCTAAGACTTCGGCACTTTCCTGAGCAATGGAAAGTCGCCGTAACAATCCTCATTCTAAAGCCAGGGAAACCTACAGACCAACCAGCATCATACCGACCAATCTGTTTGTTACCAATTTTGTTGAAAGTGTTTGAAAAATTACTACTAGAGAAGCTATATCCAATTCTACTGGACAATCACATACTACCAGATCACCAATTCGGCTTTCAAAAACACAATGCAAGAATAGAGCAAATTCACAGGGTGGTATCAAAAATTACTAAAGACTTTGGGGAGCGCAAATACTGTTCTGCAGCATTCCTTGACGTTCAACAAGCTTTCGACAAGGTTTGGCACGTGGCAACTCTATAAAATCAAGCAAACTTTACCTACCGACTATTTCGAAATCCTACAATCATACTTAACTGATAGACAATTCATCATCCGTTACGGCAGCGCGACAACAAACCCATACCCTGTCAACTCAGGGGTTCCCCAGCGCAGTGTGTTGGGCCCAATATGATATCTTATACTTACGGCGGATCTACCGATAATACCAGGCAACATGGTAGCCACTTTTGCTGACGACACGGCGATACTCACATCAAACGCTGATACAACCATCGCATCCCAGCAACTATAAATACACCTTGACGAGATACAGCACTGGTGCAAAAAGTGGCATATACAAATAAATGAAAGCAAGGCAGTGCACGTCACATACACCTTAAGAAGAGGCACTTGCCCCCGGTGACATTTAACAATCAACGATTCCCCCAAGCTGACAGCGCAAAGTACCTCGGTATCCACTTAGACAAAAAAAAATTACCTGGAAAACCCACATATGGCAAAGCGCAAACAAATGGGGCTGAAACTGCAAAATTTGAACTGGCTGGTAGGGCGTAGATCACAGCTTTTTCTTGAAAACAAGATACTTTTTTATAAAACTATTCTAAAACCCGTATGGTCCTAGGGCATTCGGCTATGGGGTACAGCCAGTACATCGAACATTGAAATCATCAGACGCTTTCAATCAAAGTTACTCAGAGCCATAGTAAACGCACCACGGTACGTCCCAAATGAAACAATAGCACTCGACCTCGCAATTCCTACCGTCAACGAAGAAATAAAAAAATTTAGTACGCGTTATAGTGACCGTATCGGTGCTCATCCCAATATACTAGTGAAGTGCTTAACAGAAAACGACATTGAGGTGCAAGCGCTATTAAAAAGGTTTAAACCGCTCGACCTAACACACAGCTTTGAACAACAGTGATATAAGACTTAAATTAGATTACTTAGAGTACCTATGCAAAACTAGTTTTAGTTAAGGAGTGATATCATTGGATACATATCTTTGACGAACTCCATTTATTTGTTATTATGTATGTTAAACCTACTGCTGTATGTCGCCTTAAGACATAGGCGTTCATGCTTTTTTCGGCCAAACAGAAAAGTTACATTTTTACCCCCTCCATATCTGCGTAATCCTCTACTGGAGCGCAAAAATGCATAAAACCATTTTTATTGTAAATTAAATGTAGATTAATTTGGTATAAGACAACGTTTGCGTTAAACCTCATAGTTAACGAGATATTTGCGAAAAACTGTTAAAATCTACCATTTTACCACCTTTAACCCCCACCCCTCGCTTAAACCCGACGCGCAATGTCGTGCAACTTTTTACCACTTACTAAAAGGAGGGTACTGAACAGTTTGCCGCTGGGTAAAACTTTCTTTTTATGTTTGGGTTAAACCCTAGTTTTACCGACTATCTCAACAGTTCTCAGTATTAATGAAACAAAAAGTGGTTATATAGGATCTGATGGTTTAAACACTAATATCATAATTAACTCTTGTTTGTGAACCAATAATTTCCCTAGCTGCTGGAAATTGTCGTTCCGATACCAAAAACATGGAATCCATTGGGAATTTAAAGATTTGCGTCCGATTAGCATACTTCCTACTCTGTCGAAAATTGTAGAAGTAATAAATTCACAGTTAAGAACTAACTTAAATGAACATGAATTAATCCCGGACATGCAATCTCGATTTAGACCTAATTATAGCTATGCGACTGCTTTGCTGAAGATAACTGTTGACTAGCTACCTACTACAGGTAGAAATAAATGTCAGTCTTGATTATGCTAGATTTTCACAAGGTATTGGATGCCATTAATATAAAACTTTATTAGCTATATTAAAAGGTATTGGTGTTGTTCCGAAAGCTATTTCTCGGTTTGAAAGCTACTTAACTGGACGACATAAAATGGTAAAGTGGCATAATGACTACTCATCACATAGAACCATTACAAGGGATGTACCTCGGGGTTCCATTATGGGTCCTCTACTGTTCACAATTCACACGCGATTTCTTTCTGAAAATATTAAAACATGTAGCGTACATATGTATGCTGATGATATTCAGCATTCTTTCAAATACGAAAACTGCAAAACTGCAATCACAAATATTCACCATGAATTAGATATTATATCTGGTACGTCTCTGCAAATCTAATTAACAATTATTTCTAATAAATCTGTTATACTACTATTTGGCAACATATCTAAAATTGAACCTTTAAAACAATTTATGCAATTAAATATAAACAAAATGCCAATTCCTATTAAAACTGAAACTGCACACTTGGGGCTTATAATGGACAACAGTTACAAAACTCAGATGACTAACTGCCATTTTCAGCCGAGATACTATCATAACTAACTTTATTAGCGATACCGGCATCCTTCTTAGAATTGTACACATAATTCCAATATTTATTGGGACAAGTCTTAATTTCATCTTGAATGTCAACAATATAGGAATTGTAGTCTTTAAAACATTTTTACTGCGACATATGAAAATTCTAAATTCTTCAGAATATTGATTATTTCCGTATTTTTCCTATTTCTTATGGATCTTCATTCTTTGTTTTATATATTTAATAGTATTATATGGAAAATAGCAGGGAAATCTTTTGAATCTAACTACAATTATAGGTAGATGCAGTCTAGTACCCTCATCTAGTATATTAGAAAATACGCCAATTGCCTGATTTAATGACTTAGATGAAGAAGTTCTTCGGAGTTTTGATTCATGAAAGAGTTGATTGTAATCAGTTTTTTTTTAAATTATGAAAATCAGAAACATTTTTCTTCATGACAACTAATATAGAATTCAGTTGGTGGATGGTATAGACTAAAGCAGTATGGCTTCCTTTCCAATTAATAATCTGTGATTTACTACATAATAATAAACTTAGTATTCTACTATCAACTTTTTCACAAAATGTAATTGGCGAAATTCACCAAACGAAAATAGGTCAATTAAAAGGGAACTATTATCAGTATTAGTGGGAACATAAAAACTTTTGCAGTCAGTAGCCAGAAAATATACGCAAAATTAAACTCACCAAGTACAACAATTGATTCGCCTGCGAGGTTTTCAAAGTTTTCTTGAAGTTTCGAAGTGAAACAGGCTCTAGCATAGTAGTCTCGTGGGGGTAAGTAAACGCAGCACACATAGACATAGATCTTTATAGTAGCGTGTTAATTATACAGTTATCCACAGATCTTCAGCTTCGCTCTACAATTGAACTTGTTGCACAATCCAAACTCTTTTCCGAACTCCGATTAAGACACCACCACCGCTTTTTTTATTGCTAGCACTAGACGCAGTCTCGCCATCACACCGGAACGTTTGTTTCTGTTATCAAGTAGATATCGGTACCTGCATTAAAAGTATTTAGTTGAGAATTCAGCTGTTTTGATATGTAGGCCGTTAATATTTTGACCGTACACTAAGAGTTTATTATGCATAGCAAAAACTGACAGTAGATAGTATTTATACAATTTAAAGAGAGGATAAAATATTACTATTTTTAATTAATTTAACAGGAGACCGGTCATCCTTGAGTAGGAAAATATGGGCATTTTTAATTCAAACTCATTTAAAGTTAAGCGAACTAGAAAAATCACGAACTTCTTTGAAGAGGATTTTCTTTTGGAATGTGAGATGTTCGTTTAAAAAAATCTTCACCTATTCCTGGAATTTGACCGATTTAAGTATGGCTTGATTTGAGCCGTTTCTCATTAGCTAAATTAATGATTTTTTCTGTGAAACGCTTCGAGTTAAGCTTTACTGCAATATTTCTCGAAAGTTGCAAGTTACGGTTGAAACTTTGAACTTTAGGACCAACCTCAATTCTTCCTTCAGCTTCCTCACCAAGATAACCGACGATTTTCTCCACAATCTCGTCTACCTGTTCATCCTTATTCTCAGGAACTCCTTGGATTTCTATTTTTTAGTTCAATTAGTTTGTTCCAAATCATGCATGGCTGATTTTAGATTATATACTTCTTTTTTAGGGTTTCATTTTCCATTTTTGGTAACTAAAATCCTTTGATTACCTTATTTATGTATTACATTGATTGTTGAAAATCTGAGATTTTATCAGAGCAAAATTTAAATGGTCAATTATATCTTCTTGCTATAGATCCCTTTCCGGCTTGCGATGCTACATCCCCGGATAAGGGCGCAAATTGAACATATTCTGCATTTTAGCCAAATCCAACAGAAATTAATTATTTTTAGTAGCACTGGTAAGTGCGTACGACTTGTATTTCTAACTATTTAAACGAAATCAAAGATTTAGCCTCCGTAATAGAGCTTTAAAACACGAAGCACCGCAGAATACCTCCGGACTGATAGATGATAGGCTTGAAGCGAGTCATAAACTTTAATTTTTGTCGAGCAGTAAGTAATCTAAGCTTAAATATTTGACAAAAGTCATTACTTTTTGTTTAGAAGTATATAAACACTCTATGACGTCATGTAGATGTAGGGAAATATTTTATTAACGTTTAGTTATGTTTAATATACCTGCATATATTCAAATTAAATATAACTACATTAAACCAGCCCTTGCCTTCAGTTTATAGTGTTTGCGTGCGACCCCCTTTTGTGTTATTTTTTAGCGACCGCAAGAGATAAATCATTAGGTAAGTCAGTGAAGGCAGGGATCTCAGCTGTCGCACACAAACGCTGTCAACAAACTTAAAAGGTTGTCTTCATTTCCTACTTCAAGGGTCATCGCCCTAATTAACGAGTATTGAATTGAACCCCGACCTGCCCGACGAGTTAAGCTATCAAAATCTTGTTACATAAATTGGGCTTAATGATACTTGCATTTTACCAATTATTAGTCTTACTATTATCAAATTAATTCTTTGTCCTACTTTGGTATCGTAAATACCGGTTTACTTTTAACATATTTGCATTTATAACTGATCTAAAAGATAATAATATTCTTGCTAAAATCTAACCTTAAATTTACGTTTTTTAGCGGGCTCTAGTTTTGAGGGCATCTTTCTTCCACTGAATTGCATACTCCTTCCCAATAACTATTTTCTTACTTCTTTTAAGTTTTTCATTAATTTGTAAAAGAACTTTGCATTACATTCTCTTTCATAACGATACATTGGGCACTGAATCCACTACTGATGAACAACACATGCCTTCCATCAAACCTAATTGTAAACGCTAAATAACAGGTATGGCTTTAGATCCCATATTAGATCCGACATTAAAGATGGCACATAGGTTTATTTTCAGCAAAAAAAAGCAAAAATCACAGATTTTGGCAGTTGGGCTCAGTAGATTTTCTACCTATCATATATATATGAATATGTACATATGTGTGCCATTCCGTAAACAAACATCATCCAGGCAACAACAGGATAGACTATGGATGTATTTCATAAACAAGAGAAAGAGAATGTCGTATTGTTGTTATTCCTAGCATTATAATACACCAAATCACTTTGTCGTTCCATAAATAATTAAAACAGCTTGATGTACGCTAACAATTTGCCTACAAGTTTTCTTAACACTTAACTCATCACAATAGAAAATGTTAGAAGTAATGAATGGCAAAACTAACACCATTAATCCTACAGAAACATTAAAGTATTTGTAATTATTCCACCCATCTGTAGGCAGTGGTAGTTGCTCCTTAGGGGCTCAGGGGTTTGGTCTTCACAGACATCAATAGCATACATGCCATTTGAAAAACGTAACTATTCTATAATTGAAAATATTATATTTTATCATCGGTCTTTCCGTTATAATATAACAAAGTTTAAGTGATGTAAAACAGGTAAAAAAAGCTGCTAAGGCGCTCGAAAATGCGCTCCAAAATTATATCGTAATTACGGGATTAAACGCTGTTGCTGCAGAATCGGCGATATAGCTGTTTCAATCTGACGCAAAGGCTCACAAGACCGCGGTAAATTCGCAGAGATATCGTCATATTTACAAATATGGTAATAAATTTTAATGCAATCCGAATCTAATGGTAGCTGATGCGCCGAGAGCAAATGTGATACAAGCTTTGACATTAAAAATGAATGCCAATGCAGCAAACGTTTTTGTATCCTTTTGAGCGGTGTTTCGACATAATATCGGTAGTAGTTGGAAGATGTTTGTTTATCTTGGGCGATTTCGGTTATTTTACGCAGTTTTATACAGAAAATGGCGGAGAATGGTATAAGCAATATTCTCAACATTAATTTTAAAAACCTACTGTTAGCTGAAAAGATTGAAATAAAAAAATCTGGATTGCCCACAGCGGTATTAAATTTCAACTTGCAAAATAAAGCTTTAACTCTCAATTTTATAATAAATTTTATCTACGACAGTGTGTAAAATTGCCTTTTAGTTGGTAGTTTTAAGTTTGTAAAACGACTGTTTAATATCATGTTTTCATTAGTTTACGTCGTCAGTAGCAACGTGTTTTAAAATTTTTAAAACACGCAAAATTACGACCGGTTGCTGGTAATTCTAATTTACATTTATTTTTTTTATATTTACCGTGTTTTCTACATTCTATCGTAGATAAAATATTGTACGATACACATGCGTAAAGCATCTTTAGTCACTCGCGGGGCTTAAAACGCTCGCTCACTCGCGTTTTAACTCTACTCCACTCGTGCCTAAAGAGTAGCTTTACGCACTTGTATCGTAAATTACTATTTGGATGTACATTTACAAAAACAACAAATAGATCTGTAGATGTGATGGATCAAATGTTCTGCTTTGTTTTTCATTATCATGTTTTAACACGTATGTACACTTTGTGTTGTGTTTGAATGCTTTTTGTTCTCTGCATATGACATTTCCTTGTGGATTATTAATATTAAAAGTTATTCCTGTATTTGGATTACAACATCGACGGAATGTAGGTGACTTATTAATTATGGTTTGCTTAGTTATTGTAAAAAATTCGGAGCCTGTAGAATTTCCTTAAGATAACGTGTCCTCTTGAAACAATAAGAAAGCCGACCTGCGATTAATTAATAAAATAAGCAATGGTAGTAAAAATCGCAGATCAACCCCCCTACCATTTATACACCACGGCAGCTCTGAAAAACTGTTACTTACTCACCGCGATGGCCGACTAGCTCAAATATCGGCGGCCTTAGATCGTAGGTTCAGATCATCAGCTATGTACCCTGGAATGTCTTCAAAAAAAAAGGAAAGGAAAATGGAAATGGGCGCCAGATATCAAAAGATTTCAAATAACTAGAAGAAAAATAAACTACAAGTGACTAGCGTTTAATTAATCATTAATAAAAGTTTTGAAGAGTCAGTAACCAATAATCAGGATAATTAAAATGTAAATAATGTAATGACACAATTGTGTATCTTAACTGAAGGTTGCGACACGCATAAAATTAAGAACCCCTTTCGGGTTATTTTAATAACTTTAACAAAAACACTCGTGGGATAAGCTTATCACAGTCATCTAATAAAACCTTCTGTTAGGCTATTGAAAATAAATAGCGTGACTGTACCTTTTACATAGGGTCGAAACACACATCAAAAATAGCAAAATTTATAACTGTGCATAATTAACTATAAGCATGAAAATTTAATGTAAAAAGCAAGAGCATGTATCAAATTGAACATTACATTTTAATAATTGCAAAACGTATGAATTTAAGTTTTAAATATTGACGGGTTTAAAATGTATAAATGGAGAAACCAGTTATCAAAAACACGATAAATCTCGGAACAGCACAACTAACCTCGCAAAATAAGCTGGACGTGAACGGCTACAACCCTTGTTGGAATCGCCAAGGATGCGCAGAAAATTGCTGCAGAAGCATCCCCAAAAAGGCAGCAAAAGCATCTTCAAAAGGCCGCAAAACGCCGAACCCAGCAGGTGTCGAAAGTGCGATAAGGCTTGGCCTCCGAGATAAACTCGTTGTTGAAACGGAACTGGTAATTAAGAGCTAACAAAAAATGTAATTACTATGGGGATAATAAGACAGAAAAGCGCAATCGTACCTGATAATAATCAGCCCTTAGAAAACACATTGCTCATTGAAATTGGTTGAGCGCACGTAATTTAATATAATTAACATAAAATCTCGGCCGCGCGAAATGCGCTGCCCGAGGCGAAAAGAATGAGTGCCTCGGACGACAATTTCGTTTCCTCGAGGAAGGCTCGCACTCTGATAAGAGATAGCGCGGGTCAGAGAGGGCATTGCGCAAACGATAAGAACTTGATGCAGGTACAAAATGCGTTGGTTTGGAAAATTTACGAATTCGAAATGCAAAAGGAATTATAATTTAACTAAAAATATACAGGTTAAGCCTGAAATAATTGGATAAATGGCGAAACAATTAGGCAAAGGCAAAAAATTGTTTCACTCCCCACGGCCAAAAGAAATAAAAAGGTTTAAATATGAAAACATTAAAAAATGTAGGAAACCAAAGAATTCGAGAATGAGATCGATGATGCCAACACCAAAAGCGAAACGCTATTGAAAAAATCCTCTTTCGAGAAGATAAGCCAAGGGAAACAACCCTTATAAATCGGCTTAAAAATAACAGGGGCACCACATAGGACACCGCCAAAAAAAATAGACGTTCTGTCTAAACCGGACAGAAGCCTAAAAAACTGTTAAACACAGCAATAACCGACTGCATCACATAGGACACAATCCACCTTCCTACAAACATCCGAAAAATTCACAAAAATTCGAAAAACTCGCACCGCATCATCATCACTCACTCCAAATCTAAAGTAACCCAACATCAAAAAGTATGAGAGTAAAAAAAATATCTTCAAAAAATGAAACACAGTAAGTACTGCTACAAAAAGATTCGGGTGAAAACCCAGGAAAAGATCCTAAAAACCATACCCGCCCCGAATTTAGGTAGAGACCCCAGAAGCTGGAGGGAACGACCGCAACACCACCAAACCCCGCTCGGGCATTCAGCCAGTCGTCGCAGCTAGATGGAAAAGGCGCGCCGGTGACGGACCGAATGTGGCTCCCTCACTGAGTCGGATGGCAACACAATCGCTCGCCCCAACCCCCAGAAATCTCCACAAGGCCGAAAAAACCAACCAAAATAACAATAAAATGAAAAAACCCGAAACCAGTATAAAATCAAATAAAAAACAACATAGCTAACAAGCCATGAACAACGATTTGAAAAACAAATCGGTCAAGGTACTAAGCGAACACAAGCACGGACGGGGAAAGCACTCTAAAAAATATCCCAAAATATGGAAAGAAACGAGCCCAACTGCTAGCGTTGCTTAGAGAGAGAACAAGATGACGTTGCTCCTCAACAGTGACCTTCCCTGCATGCCCAACCTACCACCCTAGCAAGAAACAAAAAGCACAAAAAACAAGTTTTTAAAAGAGACACTGTAGGTGTTTCCACGGTCACAATATCCTATAATACCATAGTCCAAATTCAAATAAGCGAAGCGCTTTTGAAAAAATCCTCAAATGAGACGGAAGTAATGGTAAGTAAAAGGAAAGTGAAAAGCACTAGAATGCAAAATCCATAGGGAACATACCCTACAGCAACTTTTAAAAACAGAAGAGAAAACGGGACATAAGAAAAAGAGAAAAGGAAAGAAGAGGAAAATGAACCAAAAAACCAGAGTTCGGAAAAACTCACGCTGCCACACCCACTCATCCAAGCTTCGACTGGCTAGGTCTACCATTCCATGCCGTGACCCGGGTTTACGGAGACATGGACACGCTTAAAGAAGAGGAAACACAAAAAAGCAAACCGCCTTCAATCGTAAGGGAAAATCCGCACTCAGACAAATGCGTAAAAAGACGCAAAAAATTTGCATAAAACAATGCATAACAAGATGCAATAGCGCATCAAAATCGACGGAAAAAATATCTCCTGTCACGTCTGACAAAAGAAAAAAAACCTGCACCACATCGGACACAGAAAAAATATAGACACCCTGTTTACACCGAACAGGGGCCTAAAACGAGGACTGCCTCACATCCAAAAATCGCATCCAAAAAAGGAAATGCATAATAACGCATTCAAAAAAAATTAAGAGCCAGAAAGAACAACCCGGAAACAACCCGTCGAGACCCTTAGTAATCACAAGTACGGCGAGGTAAGTAAATAAAAATCCCAAAAATGGAGTAGACTACACCAAACCGCACAAGTAATTCACGCAGGCCCTCGACCCACCGATACGCAACCAAAGGAAGGATAAGGAAAAACCAAACATACCACACTACCAAAGCACACACGCAACCAATCAAAGAAACCATTTAGAACCCTCACTCATCAAAGCATACCCTTTCAACAAAGTCCATCACACTACCTATAAACATACCGCTAAACCAATCAGTCGTCAAGAAAGATAAGGGAAGAAAAGTCAATTATCAACCGAACGAAAGGATAAGTAAAGAAAGGAAAAGAAAAGAAAGTCAAATATTAATACGTGCACTACAACAAGATGTGAAAATTACAAAATGGCATATGAAGTAAAAATTTAAAGAGTACAAAATTATATATCGATAAATAAAGACATCCAGGTAAACACAGCTGATGTAACTACCAAAATCGAGAGCCCCATAGCGTTGGTCGCCAGTGAAACAATAAGAAAGCCGACCTGCGATTAATTAATAAAATAATCAATGGTAGTAAAAATCGCAGATCAACCCCCCTACCATTTATACACCACGGCAGCTCTGAAAAACTGTTACTTACTCACCGCGATGGCCGACTAGCTCAAATATCGGCGGCCTTAGATCGTAGGTTCAGATCATCAGCTATGTACCCTTGAATGTCTTCAAAAAAAAAAGGAAAGGAAAATGGTAATGGGCGCCAGAAATCAAAAGATTTCAAATAACTAGAAGAAAAATAAACTACAAGTGACTAGCGTTTAATTAATCATTAATAAAAGTTTTGAAGAGTCAGTAACCAATAATCAGGATAATTAAAATGTAAATAATGTAATGACACAATTGTGTATCTTAACTGAAGGTTGCGACACGCATAAAATTAAGAACCCCTTTCGGGTTATTTTAATAACTTTAACAAAAACACTCGTGGGATAAGCTTATCACAGTCATCTAATAAAACCTTCTGTTAGGCTATTGAAAATAAATAGCGTGACTGTACCTTTTACATAGGGTCGAAACACACATCAAAAATAGCAAAATTTATAACTGTGCATAATTAACTATAAGCATGAAAATTTAATGTAAAAAGCAAGAGCATGTATCAAATTGAACATTACATTTTAATAATTGCAAAACGTATGAATTTAAGTTTTAAATATTGACGGGTTTAAAATGTATAAATGGAGAAACCAGTTATCAAAAACACGATAAATCTCGGAACAGCACAACTAACCTCGCAAAATAAGCTGGACGTGAACGGCTACAACCCTTGTTGGAATCGCCAAGGATGCGCAGAAAATTGCTGCAGAAGCATCCCCAAAAAGGCAGCAAAAGCATCTTCAAAAGGCCGCAAAACGCCGAACCCAGCAGGTGTCGAAAGTGCGATAAGGCTTCTTGGCCTCCGAGATAAACTCGTTGTTGAAACGGAACTGGTAATTAAGAGCTAACAAAAAATGTAATTACTATGGGGATAATAAGACAGAAAAGCGCAATCGTACCTGATAATAATCAGCCCTTAGAAAACACATTGCTCATTGAAATTGGTTGAGCGCACGTAATTTAATATAATTAACATAAAATCTCGGCCGCGCGAAATGCGCTGCCCGAGGCGAAAAGAATGAGTGCCTCGGACGACAATTTCGTTTCCTCGAGGAAGGGCTCGCACTCTGATAAGAGATAGCGCGGGTCAGAGAGGGCATGCGGCAAACGATAAGAACTTGATGCAGGTACAAATGCGTTGGTTTGGAAAATTTACGAATTCGAAATGCAAAAGGAATTATAATTTAACTAAAAATATACAGGTTAAGCCTGAAATAATTGGATAAAATGGCGAAACAATTAGGCAAAGGCAAAAAAATTGTTTCACTCCCCACGGCCAAAAGAAATAAAAAGGTTTAAATATGAAAACATTAAAAAATGTAGGAAACCAAAGAATTCGAGAATGAGATCGATGATGGCCAACACCAAAAGCGAAACGCTATTGAAAAAATCCTCTTTCGAGAAGATAAGCCAAGGGAAACAACCCTTATAAATCGGCTTAAAAATAACAGGGGCACCACATAGGACACCGCCAAAAAAAATAGACGTTCTGTCTAAACCGGACAGAAGCCTAAAAAAACTGTTAAACACAGCAATAACCGACTGCATCACATAGGACACAATCCACCTTCCTACAAACATCCGAAAAATTCACGAAAAAATTCGAAAAACTCGCACCGCATCATCATCACTCACTCCAAATCTAAAGTAACCCAACATCAAAAAGTATGAGAGTAAAAAAATATCTTCAAAAAAATGAAACACAGTAAGTACTGCTACAAAAGATTCGGGTGAAAACCCAGGAAAAGATCCTAAAAACCATACCCGCCCCCGAATTTAGGTAGAGACCCCAGAAGCTGGAGGGAACGACCGCAACAACCACCAAACCCCGCTCGGGCATTCAGCCAGTCGTCGCAGCTAGATGGAAAAGGCGCGCCGGTGACGGACCGAATGTGGCTCCCTCTCACTGAGTCGGATGGCAACACAATCGCTCGCCCCAACCCCCAGAAATCTCCACAAGGCCGAAAAAACCAACCCAAATAACAATAAAATGAAAAAACCCGAAACCAGTATAAAATCAAATAAAAAAACAACATAGCTAACAAGCCATGAACAACGATTTGAAAAACAAATCGGTCAAGGTACTAAGCGAACACAAGCACGGGATGGGGAAAGCACTCTAAAAAATATCCCAAAATATGGAAAGAAACGAGCCCAACTGCTAGCGTTGCTTAGAGAGAGAACAAGATGACGTTGCTCCTCAACAGTGACCTTCCCTGCATGCCCAACCTACCACCCTAGCAAGAAACAAAAAGCACAAAAAACAAGTTTTTAAAAGAGACACTGTAGGTGTTTCCACGGTCACAATATCCTATAATACCATAGTCCAAATTCAAATAAGCGAAGCGCTTTTGAAAAAATCCTCAAATGAGACGGAAGTAATGGTAAGTAAAAGGAAAGTGAAAAGCACTAGAATGCAAAATCCATAGGGAACATACCCTACAGCAACTTTTAAAAACAGAAGAGAAAACGGGACATAAGAAAAAGAGAAAAGGAAAGAAGAGGAAAATGAACCAAAAAACCAGAGTTCGGAAAAACTCACGCTGCCACACCCACTCATCCAAGCTTCGACTGGCTAGGTCTACCATTCCATGCCGTGACCCGGGTTTACGGAGACATGGACACGCTTAAAGAAGAGGAAACACAAAAAAGCAAACCGCCTTCAATCGTAAGGGAAAATCCGCACTCAGACAAATGCGTAAAAAGACGCAAAACATTTGCATAAAACAATGCATAACAAGATGCAATAGCGCATCAAAATCGACGGAAAAAATATCTCCTGTCACGTCTGACAAAAGAAAAAAACCTGCACCACATCGGACACAGAAAAAATATAGACACCCTGTTTACACCGAACAGGGGCCTAAAACGAGGACTGCCTCACATCCAAAAATCGCATCCAAAAAAGGAAATGCATAATAACGCATTCAAAAAAAATTAAGAGCCAGAAAGAACAACCCGGAAACAACCCGTCGAGACCCTTAGTAATCACAAGTACGGCGAGGCAAGTAAATAAAAATCCCAAAAATGGAGTAGACTACACCAAACCGCACAAGTAATTCACGCAGGCCCTCGACCCACCGATACGCAACCAAAGGAAGGATAAGGAAAAACCAAACATACCACACTACCAAAGCACACACGCAACCAATCAAAGAAACCATTTAGAACCCTCACTCATCAAAGCATACCCTTTCAACAAAGTCCATCACACTACCTATAAACATACCGCTAAACCAATCAGTCGTCAAGAAAGATAAGGGAAGAAAAGTCAATTATCAACCGAACGAAAGGATAAGTAAAGAAAGGAAAAGAAAAGAAAGTCAAATATTAATACGTGCACTACAACAAGATGTGAAAATTACAAAATGGCATATGAAGTAAAAATTTAAAGAGTACAAAATTATATATCGATAAATAAAGACATCCAGGTAAACACAGCTGATGTAACTACCAAAATCGAGAGCCCCATAGCGTTGGTCGCCAGTGAAACAATAAGAAAGCCGACCTGCGATTAATTAATAAAAATAATCAATGGTAATAAAAATCGCAGATCAACCCCCCTACCATTTATACACCACGGCAGCTCTGAAAAACTGTTACTTACTCACCGCGATGGCCGACTAGCTCAAATATCGGCGGCCTTAGATCGTAGGTTCAGATCATCAGCTATGTACCCTTGAATGTCTTCAAAAAAAAAAAAGGAAAGGAAAATGGAAATGGGCGCCAGAAATCAAAAGATTTCAAATAACTAGAAGAAAAATAAACTACAAGTGACTAGCGTTTAATTAATCATTAATAAAAGTTTTGAAGAGTCAGTAACCAATAATCAGGATAATTAAAATGTAAATAATGTAATGACACAATTGTGTATCTTAACTGAAGGTTGCGACACGCATAAAATTAAGAACCCCTTTCGGGTTATTTTAATAACTTTAACAAAAACACTCGTGGGATAAGCTTATCACAGTCATCTAATAAAACCTTCTGTTAGGCTATTGAAAATAAATAGCGTGACTGTACCTTTTACATAGGGTCGAAACACACATCAAAAATAGCAAAATTTATAACTGTGCATAATTAACTATAAGCATGAAAATTTAATGTAAAAAGCAAGAGCATGTATCAAATTGAACATTACATTTTAATAATTGCAAAACGTATGAATTTAAGTTTTAAATATTGACGGGTTTAAAATGTATAAATGGAGAAACCAGTTATCAAAAACACGATAAATCTCGGAACAGCACAACTAACCTCGCAAAATAAGCTGGACGTGAACGGCTACAACCCTTGTTGGAATCGCCAAGGATGCGCAGAAAATTGCTGCAGAAGCATCCCCAAAAAAGCAGCAAAAGCATCTTCAAAAGGCCGCAAAACGCCGAACCCAGCAGGTGTCGAAAGTGCGATAAGGCTTGGCCTCCGAGATAAACTCGTTGTTGAAACGGAACTGGTAATTAAGAGCTAACAAAAAATGTAATTACTATGGGGATAATAAGACAGAAAAGCGCAATCGTACCTGATAATAATCAGCCCTTAGAAAACACATTGCTCATTGAAATTGGTTGAGCGCACGTAATTTAATATAATTAACATAAAATCTCGGCCGCGCGAAATGCGCTGCCCGAGGCGAAAAGAATGAGTGCCTCGGACGACAATTTCGTTTCCTCGAGGAAGGCTCGCACTCTGATAAGAGATAGCGCGGGTCAGAGAGGGCATTGCGCAAACGATAAGAACTTGATGCAGGTACAAAATGCGTTGGTTTGGAAAATTTACGAATTCGAAATGCAAAAGGAATTATAATTTAACTAAAAATATACAGGTTAAGCCTGAAATAATTGGATAAATGGCGAAACAATTAGGCAAAGCCAAAAAGTTGTTTCACTCTGTTAATATTTTGGCGTTTCCACTGTAGTAAAATAGCCAGAAACGGTATAGTAATTATTACACAGTACGAACTTGTAGTAGTAGTGTCTACATATACCTATAACTACCAAATCTTGTCATATTAATTTAACATGAGAAATAGTTTTTGTATGTTTTTTGATATGTATCTCCTTTATTAATTCCTACTAAACAGCCAGAGTAAAAGTTTTTAACCATGTACACTAGTACACCCTTTCCTCAATTAAATAGTTAAAGCACAACTTATAGTAATATTTATAAAGTAATTTCGTTAAAAAAACTAAGTTGTCAACATGACATTAAACAGCTGTATTTCATGGCAATTCATATCTTGTTTAAATGTGCAAAATTCTAAATATCTGGAATTAGTGGTTATGAAACAACTATTCTTCTTTGGCCAAGTATGGTAGCTAACACTCAGTATATGCCCGTAAGCTACAGAAATTTGAGATTAGAGGACTTTCAAAAAGTATGCGATTCTGTAATTTTTGGATACGCTGCTATATGTACCCTCGCAGGTCAAAAAAAGTTGAAGCTTCGCCCTGAATAAGCAACACATTTACTACTCTAGCGACATAAAGTTGTTGACAACCATTGTAGCCGCATCCCGAGAGAATTCGTCACATTATATCAATAAAGTTTTTCAGTATTTCTTGCTGGAGATTTAGTATCGTTCAGTTCAAATTATTTAAATACGTAAATAGTTTTGTAGGGTCAGGCACCAATTTGTTCTCTTATTGAACATTTTACAATTTAAAAACTTCTAAATTACTGATGCAGCAGGAGCAGAGATTTGAAAATTAAACGTTGCTATTAGGTATGGCTTTCATACTAGTGTTAATCTTATCAGTATTTTTAATCACAGATTTCCTTAGAATTACCCATTTAATATTACTTCAGTACCTGACTATTACCGTTTAATTAGTATATTAACTAATAGAAAATGTCTATGCGCTGCCGAAAAATATTAGTGCCATAGGCATACATCGTAAATTATTATAATGAGGCTAATTTTAACAATCCTACTAAGTCTACAGACATATTTGCATTGAGATATTTAATTTTGATTTTAATTTGTTTTGCCCTTATGTATGTAGAAGATGTTGACTTTACAGTTTGTACTCATAAAGAAATTCAAATTTTTAAGCTTTTGCAATAAGTAGTATTGCGTAGCAGCACAGCTTGAGGAATAAAGTGTAAATAAAATAAAATCGGGTTTCTGTAACAATTTCTGTAAATAATAGCTATTTAAGTCACAAGGAATGTAAGGACCGATTAACATTTGAGGTAGGCAAGTACAAGCCAAGACGAAGTCGCGGCTTGTTGCCTGCCGAAAATGTTAATAGGCGATACACAACGAGCTATCTTATTATATTTTTCCCGCTGCTTATCAAAATTTTCCTAGATTTTTGAAAAAATCGTTTGGTTTGTCACCTGTTACCAGGATTAATTTTCGTGAGTCGTGTTACCTATGAGTGTCACATGTCACATAAACACTTGCAATTTAGAAACAAAACGTCTAAATCTGCATCTTACTTTGCTAATTTTATTATCCTAGGAATTTAATAACAGTATTAAGTTCCGTTGTCAAGAAAAAGCAGCAAACAAATATAATCACCGACCTACACGTTTTGTTACTAAGGCTGTATCACTGACTTACATGATCAGTAGCGGGAAAAATATTATTTTTCTCCAACCACACGAATAAGACGCTATATTGTCGAATAATTTTGTATAAAAAGTAAGTCATTTCGGGATGTTCACCAATTACCTTGGCAACTGTACACTTTTCGATTCATATTTGCAGTAGTACAAAAATGGACGCAAGATAGGGTTTTACATGGTAAATTTTAAATAAAACACAAACACTTCGTGAATATTCGGCAATCGCCGTCGTTGTTGTTTAATTTCCCGGTATAGTGATTGTTTATTTGCGCCATGACAGTTCTACAATATAACCTACAATGTTTGATTCTAAATAATAAGTCATATTACCGAATTTATGAGTAGTTGGAGAAAAAATAGTATGTTTCATTCGCACAAAAAATGCGTTTTCGGGACGCGTAAGACTCGCCGGACTCCGCTGCGCGTCGTCCGGCGATCTGTCTTACTTGTCCCGAAATCATGCATTTTTTGTACTAATGAAACAAATAACTATATTAGTTCTCTTTACACTCTACCGAATATATTGTAATGGTTGTAGATCAGCACTGCTGATATATTTTTAAAAGTTAATTTCTAGTTGAAAAAGTATTTATGGATGGAAAAGTATTTATGGATGAAAAAAATATCTAATTATTTCAAAATACAAGGGTCAAATAATGAAGAAAATTTATTCAGAAATTAGATATAAAATTCAAATCAGAAAATACATTTAATATTCAAAAAGAAGATTCTAAAATATAAATTAAAATTATCATCTTTGGAGTGATATGAAGGGTTGTTGATATTAACAGAAAGCAATTGATAATTAATGGTTATTTAACCAACAAGTGTGTTAATAAAGGTGCTTAATAATCGAGAGATTTTAACGCGTGAGCGAGTGGAGCGAGCGAACGCGTTAATGAGCGAGATTATTAATCACCGATTAACATAAGAGTTGGTTACAAGACTTTTCCGTCAATCGTACGTTTATTAAAATCCATCAAAAATATTTATTAGTTTTGACATTTCAGATACATTTGACGTTTAGTACGTATGGTTGCCGATGCCGGAACAATTTTGCGGCAATTAAAATACTTGGCGGTTGGAAATCCACCTCTGTTGCCGAAGGATACATTGAGAACTCGATAGGTATAAAATACAAGCTGCCACAAAGATATTGAGCGAAGCGTTTTCTAATGTAAATATTTATATTAATAAATCCACGGAATAATTTAACCTTTAGTTTTGACATTTCAGATATATTTGACGTTTAGTACGTATGGTTGCCTATATAAAATCATTGCGAAAACGGGTCTATTAATGCATGATTTTTTAGACAAAATCATGCATTAATGAGTCGATATATAAACGATTGATGGAAAAAATAATTAATAGTTGCTACAAACTATAAGTATGTTTAAAGAAATATCAAAGTTCTAATCTGAGTTCATATTTGAATAAGATTGTCAGAACAAAAATATACTGTATGTAGTTAAAAATAATTCAGGGTGTTAGTTTTAAACATTTTGTATAAAATGACTATTATTACAGTGAATTGTAAATAAAAGATAACAACTTATTTATTATTTTTAAAATGTAGACATAATTTATTTGTATCGATAAAGTTAACGAAATAAACCCTTTTATAATCAATAATTTATTAATGGAGTGATATACAAGGGTGCAGAGGACTAAACTAATTAAAAATAAAAGGTAGAGGTAGAGTGATTGGAAGAACTGCGATTTCAGTTCCTGTCAAGACGCAGATATCTGTAACTGATTTGAATGGATACGCTGCCATAAAGTTATTATTGGAGTAAATAATATCTGCACCTATGATTGCTGGTTAAATTCCATACGAGTCGCAGTTAAGGTGAAGACATCTGTGAATTGGATTTGAATTGGGTACGCTGTTGCAAAGTCGTCGTTGAAGTAAACGCTTATGCAATGGAGTTACTTGGTTGGATACCATGACAGTTGCTGTAAAGAGAAAGACATCTTAGAATTGCTGTTGGAATTGAAGTAGAAATTTTGGTTGGAGATACAAACATATGCGACAGAATAAGCTGGTTGCATTTGTACTTTTTCAATAAGAGAATTGGATTAATTCAATTATAGGAAGATAACCAGGTATAGGTAAAGATAAACATTAATCAATTTCAACAGTAAAATAATAAGTTACGTACATAAATACTTACTCTTGTTAACATATTTGAACTAATATATATTGATTGAATATGAATTCAGCGTATATGTCATATTAATAGTCTGACAGTGACAACTGAGAGTTCTCAAATAATGCTGAAATAACTTTTCATTACCCAAACAATTTTTAGAAGTATTTTGATAGTTTTTCTAAGGTAAGAATATACCTGAGATAAGAGAGATTGTTCTATTACCTGAGTTATTAAAATAAATAAATAATTAGGTTAAATAAATTTGAAATAGGGCAAATATTTTATGTAAAGAGCTTTGAATTAAATAAATAGGAGTAGTTTAGCAGTCTAGTAACTATTATGTAAATATTTGCTTGCAAAATAGAGTCAATACTATATAAATATATACCAAAAAATTTCATTTAAAAAAGTACTCTTTTTAAATTAATTTTAGGGCTATTAATTTAGGAATGAACGATTTTAGAAACAAATTATTTATTGGTTTAGTCATTTTTAGTTTAATTTTGACGTGAACAAATTACAGATTCCTATAAATAAAGACGTTTCCTTAGTCAGCCGAACTGACCAACGCACTTGACTAAAATGAAGGCAAATAAAATTCTATACAAAACAGGATTGGATTTGAATATTTAATGAACATTTTAAAAAATTATAGACAACTCGTGTTAGCGTGCTTATTTTTCACGCTTGCGGATAATTAAACGAGGCGCAGCACGCTTGTGCAAAAAAAGTGTACTTCTAACGCTTTTGGTCTAAATAAATATTTACGTCTCTACCCTATTTAGAAAAAATTTTAATGCTTGCGGGATTTTAATGTTTATGTATATCAAAATCTACTAGTCCGGCTGCAGCAAATCTGCAGGAGTTGTTAGGATCATTAGTCCATACAATTATCAGATAATGCTGCATCTGTCATTGATCTTATAATTACAACAAATGATTCCTTGATAACCGAACTCTAGAGTTAACAGTTGCCATTTATAGGAACATAATGAATACGAAACCCTGCAATCTTGACGCTCGAGTAGATAAAAGTTTTGCATTTATTGATGTCTTTTAATTATAATATAAATTAAATCTAATCTAGAAGCATTTAACGATTAAGGGTTTATCTAGCCTACAATACATGTTTTAGGTCGACAGTGTCAGCGGTAAGTTGCATTATTGTAATTCAACCATGTCAAATATATTTGATAAACGAGTCCTATTATGAACACAAAGATTTAATCTTGGCTTACAGATAACGGTAAACAACTTATGGAACTAAGAAATAAGGCCAAAGCAAAATTTAGGAAAAGCAGTCGTCTTCAACATTGGGAATTTTAGAAGTTCCTCGGAAATATAACCAATTAAAAATCATAAAGGAGCCTACTTTAACTGAATTGGCATTTTAGAAACAGCATATGTCAGAAACATCAAAAGTACTGCACTGAGCTTTCAAAAATAACTCAAATTTAAATAAATAATTAAGTTTTAAGTTTAGGCATATGGGAGTTGCAAAGGAATGTACATACTGAGAAAGATTAAGATATAGTAGAAGAAGTAACGAAAATGCACAAATTGGTGCAATAAAGAACTATTATAGTACTTCTCCATCAACAATGGGCCATTGAAACCACTCCTCGTAAAATTAGTGTGCCCACTCAGAATCATCAAAACCACATTAACTTATGGTGTATCAAAAGGGAACTTAAATTCTGACCCTTCCTTAATTATGTATGACATCATGAACTTATATTGTTGTTCATATGAACCCTAGATTTACATTCCTAGAATCTAATGACGTAATAATCGGAAATGTGCCAATTATGGCCATCTAATATGATCAGTTCAATTACGTTTCGTTGTTGCATGATACACATTTGTGAAAAATTGGAGTTCCTTGATCTTGGTCGGAAGTAATTGAGTATCCCCGGTCAGTTAGCTGATGTCAACCACATTAATTCTTCCTTTGGTAATAGCATTCCACAAATCAATAACAGCAAATTTGTTAAGCAGCCACTAAATTGTGACAATAATAATAATCAAAATCTTAATTTCTAATTTACTTTTATGGGCTTTCTATTGGTAGAAAAGATATGTCAATTTTCATTTTAATATACTTTCCCAGTTTTCGTTAAAATGAAAAACCCACCTTTAATCCCTCGCATCTCCGTAATGGTTTAGATTTTAACAAGTTTATAGGACATTTTAATTTATCTTTTATTCATGGTCGTAACCTATTTTATCACGCTTATGGAGTATACTCTGTTGATGTAGAGATCCAGCGCCCAGCCCATCGTTTCTGTTGCCTTCTCGGGTCTCCCTTTCCTGTTGGCATTAGTCTTTTGCTGTCTTTATTAGTCTCTTATTATCAACTCTCGTCTTCGGTTTCTTACTGATTTTATTATATCTGTTATCTTATACTCCTCTCTTATGGTTTCGTTTCTAACTCTGTCTTCTCTTGATTTTCCTTTTATTGCTCTGAGAGTGTTCATCTCTGTTGTACGAAGAAGTTGTTTTGTTCGACTTGTTTCCGCTCTGGCTTCAGCTCCGCAAGTCATTACTGGTCATATCAATGTCTTGTATATTTTAACTTGGCTGTTTACATTCAGGCATTTATTCTTTGATGTTGTCTCGTAGGTACTCAGATATTGGAACCCTATTTTTAAGGTGCACCTTCTATATGTATGTCAAAGCAAGGGGGTAGATCAGGGCGTGTCTACTTATAGGTTACACACAAAGCCAGGTAAGCACAGTTCATTGGTACAAAAAACTTTAAAATAACCACTACATGGCCAACAATGGCGAAGTGAGCAAATTAACAATTGGAAATAACACTATGGATTGGAACGGTAATGGTCCGACTCCAGCAAAACCAACCAACACTTTTTTTCTGTACCAAAATGTTTTCATCTCCGATTATTCTGCGATTGTTTGGGTTTTGCAGGCCCCGTTACATTTCATAGGAAATTGCCTATCTCATTAAGCAAAACAATTTAAACGAAACAAACCATAACTTATAGGCAGAGACATTACTCCAAATATCATCGGCGCCGACATGTATAATTGTATATGGGTCCAAAATATTAAGGTCTTTTTCTCAAGAGTAAAAACCTGAGCCTATGCGCAAATTTCTACTTTCGTTTAAATTATAGTTCTTGAGTTAAAGCAAATATAGGCATATTTATTTAAGGTGCTCACGCTGTATATACTTTATCGAAATGTTCTCGATTTTATGCGAGGAAGGCATGTAATCCGCATGCAAAACATCGCCTTTCTCCAACAAATAGTTTTTAAGTTATACCGGTAAAAAGCACACAGACAGACGGACAGACAGACAGACAAACAGACAGACAGACAGGCAGACGAAATTGAAAAAACCTGTCGTACTCGTATTTCATTTTGGAACCATAATCTTGTTAATTTTCCATCAATAGCCGGCGTAATACGGATTTTATGACCCAGGGGCCTATAATGTTGCTAAACAGTATAAAAAGCACCAATAATGTAGAATAGTAACTCCAACACTCTGCATAGAAACCATAGCACACCAAAAATTCACAGCGCCAGCATAACGATGACGCGGTAGTCTGTAGCCAAAATACTGTATCCTTGAATTTTGTCCGTTTTGAGAACCAAAATAAACTAAAGCATTGTATGTACTACGTACCTAATGACGATTATGCCCTTAATGCATAAATAACAATTTCGTCATCTAGGGACCCTGAAACGTGAAGATCTGAAGAAATCTTGGAAGGAGAATTAATCGCGATTACAATAATAAGTAGTAATAAGCAATTTATTATATGCAAGCACTACTATTCTAAATAGTATTATTTAATCTTTCCAAAGGTAAACAGAAGAACTGAATTTTTCTAGTCTGCCCGAAATACTTCGAGCTCTCGCGTCCATGGCTTTGAATTAGTTGCTACAAACGAATATCAATCTGAAGTCAAGTTTCTGTTGTCATTGTAAATGTACATGAATTCCTCGTGGAACTGAATTTCTTACAAATATAGACTATATTATTCAAACTCCTAACTATTCTGGAATTCACGAGATATAGAATACATACGGAAAATATGCCTTTCCACGAAATCGGGGCTACGAAATATATCAAAGTCACCACTTCTATCGGGAGATATACCATACTAAAAATCGAAAATGGCTATATTAACTCATGTCGATGCAATCTCTGCGACATAGGAGGGCATCAACATGTCTTTGCAGTAAACAAGTTTTTTGTACGTATAACCAAGCCTCATTTCTGTGTTAATGTCCCGCAGTTTGTTTGCAGTGAACGGTTCCTATTCCGAGCACGTTTTACGCTCCAATCTTGTGGGCTTAGCCACTTGGACACCCACGTATGTGACAAAATGTTAAAAAAGGAAACTGTGTCAATGAGAAACAGTACCAATTAAACGAACAAAATAGAGCTAGGACATAAACAGCGGTAAAGGCGTATTTTATGCATTGTTTTCCAAAACAGTTTATTTTCCCTTGCGGCATCTAAAAGCTTGACACAATCCGGTTTTCCTTACATCTAGCTATAATCGAAGAGCAAATAATATCGTGTTAACCAAAGCTGTCAGGAAAATAAAAAATTTTACAATGAATTCAACTTGTGTGCGTAATAAGAAAAAATCCATGTAACTGACTTTGAAGTATTCTACAGTATATAAAATTTATACAAAAACCTGTAAAGGACATTACTCAGAACTACTCGAGCCAGTGCGAGTTGTGATACTAAACAATTTGAAGAATAAAGGGGTAAAAATATCTTCACGTTCGTATTGATATAGAAACACTAAAAGACAACCCTTGATAACGCAAATCACATCAACTTTCAAATAGAAAAAACTTTACCGTCGGTGGGATTCGAAAATCAGCGCCTGCAACTGTGATTTCAACGTTTGGAAGTAACCCGCAAGCAGACCGCCTGCTTGATTTATTCGACCTTGGACGACCAGCATATGTACGCTGCGGCTGCACTAAACAAAACGCATTTATATTACCCCGTATCTTTTGGGTTTTCGTATTTTCGTTAAGGGTAAAGCCTGAGCTATGTGAAAAGTATTAGTTATCGATTCCTGCGCTAAAGCAAAAATAAACAAAATTGTATTTGTTGGAGGTGCTTGCCCTGCATATAATTGGCCGAATTTTTAGGTTTGATGCCAGATAGACATATAATCTACATGCAAAATATCGTCTTCCTCCACCAAATAGTGTTTGCGTTATAGCGGCAGACAGGCAGACCGACAGACAGACTGAAGGAATTGAGCAAACCGGTTTTTCGTCATCCAGAAACCCTGAAACGTAAAGATCTGAAGAAATCTCGGAAGGTGATTTTGTGCGATTACAATACTCCTTTCGTCTTTCAGACGAAGAAGTAAAAAGCGCAAGTTATTGTCTTTAGCAAATACGAAATTAATACCGGTATCAAATAATTTTAAACAGAAGTTATCAAGGCCATCGGTATGACACACAATTTTATCAACTTTAATAAAGGTTAAACACATTGTTGACAGCAGTTATCGAAAAATATATCTTATACTTAGCTTCTGATGTCAAAATTACTGTGACAATATTTAAGGATACTCACAATACTTGATCTTTATTACGTTATCCACTAACCTATACATCGCTGTATCATACCCTATTGTCGAACTACGTTCCTTTCATTTATATATTTTGATAAAATCTATATCTAAAGAATCATTCGCGACTACCATTCCAAAGTCGTAAACGAAAACGTTTCAGGTCAACTGTATATATTTTTTTGATACTCTAGAGTTGGTTATTATATTAGCTGAACTAACTTGTAAATGAATTGTAGCAGTATAATAAAACACAGTTGTATGTTTTCAAGTATCAAAAACAATTCTCTTTTATTTATTAGAATTCTTGTAACCTAGTGATATGTACTGTACATCCGTACATCTCTATATACAGTGCATTACACTTTATCACGTGAGATCAGCCACAGTAGGAACTTCAGCTGTGTATTTAGATTATTTCCAGCTTTAGATGCCAGCCTGCTACAATCGATTAAAAATAAAAATTTTCCAAAAGTTCTAGCGTTCGACTAGATCTTATTTCTAAATCTGTTTTGCATCCCAAAATACCCCTCATAGGAATCTTTGTTGCAAGGAATTTTTAGGAGCATCGATATAGTCGAAAAAATCTTCTTTATTTTCGAAAGACGCTCAAGTGGGTTTGTGTTTACTAAACTGATTTCGATATTAAACGTTCTATAAAAAATAAAATCGCTAGCACTTAAATTTTAATTTAAACAGTAAAGATTGCCATCTAGGCAAAACTTTAATCATTTTCTCCGGTATTTTGAAAATTCTCCAATGAGAAAATACCTTGTAAAAAGTAAAGAAGTACACTTTTTATACAGTTATTACAAAAAGTACAATGTTAAATAAACTAAAAACAAAGTGAAACCATGTCGGTCTAATTACAACACTAAAAGAAACCCTTAAGTACAATTTTACATTTTATTTTTATAGAACAGTTTTTTTACTAGAACTTAAATGACTGATTTCGAATTAAAATATAAATAGTAATG
Source organism: Agriotes lineatus (assembly GCA_940337035.1). Lineage (NCBI taxonomy): Eukaryota > Metazoa > Arthropoda > Insecta > Coleoptera > Elateridae > Agriotes > Agriotes lineatus. The sequence goes on along the minus strand of CALNHX010001364.1, from coordinate 134,264 downwards.
CAATCGTGACATTACTATTTATATTTTAATCCGAAATCAGTTCAGTAAGATCACAACATATCGTAAAAACATAACACGCTTCTTTATTAGAAATTATCATATTTTGATTTTATAATTTTTGTGCTTTGACCATACTTCGATTGTTCTCCTCCTGGTTTGTAGCAATAATTCGCCTTTCTTTTAATTTCCCCGTAGTTAACACCTCCAGTATTTTCTATTATTTATTTGATGTTCTGTAACGTCGTCTTGAATTTTCCCTTTTATTATTACTTTTTGTGTACCTCCTCTCTTAAGTAAATGGTCTAGTAATTGATATCTGCTTTTTTATTTGTCGCTAGATTTTCACTTCTTCGTTCGTTATACCAGTATTTTTTTCATAAACCTTATATAGTATGTTATTTCAAACAATACAATTTTCTTCTTATGTGATTTACTGTTGTATATTTGTTTAAATTGTTTTCTTGTTTTCATTGATTTATTTAACATTTGTTACTGTGTTTTGGTTAAAAATGCTCATTTTTCTGGTTGTCTGCAACATCTCCGTCTGTTTTTACTTCTCTCGTCTGAAAGACGAAGCAAGTATTGTAATCACAAAAAAATCACCTACCGATATTTCTGCAGATCTTTACGTTTGAGGGTCCCTAGATGACGAAAAACAGGTTTTCTCAATTCTGTCTGTCTGTCTGTCTGTCTCTCTGTCTGTCTGTTGGCGGTATAATTTAAAAACTATTTGTCAGAGGAAGATAATATTTTGCATACACATTATACATATACCTCGCATGAAACTGATACAATTTCATACAAATATATATAGGGTGAGCACCTTAAAATAATAAAATTCTCGTTTATTTTCACTTGTACTGAGGAATACATAAACGTACTAATTTGTACATAGTGCTGGTTTTATCCTTGCCAAAAGTAGGAATCAACAAATACAGAATAACTGTTGTACGAGACAAAAACGAACAACGAAAAAGTGCGTTACTTTAAATACACCTTGATCGCAAGAATTGCCAGCGCGGGCTTGGAGCAGTCAGCGCAGCGGTGTTTCACCGCGGAACAAAGGAATCCAGTGTTCGGGCTCGTTCGCAGACACTAGTTCGAATCTCATTAAGGATAATATTTTTTTTATTTAAAAATAATTTAGTATTATTAAAAACGTGAAGATATTTTTACCCACAGTTTCCTTCGATTTTTAAAATTATTTAGTGTCACAACGCCCACTTGTTGTCTTTATGAAAGTATCCTCATAAAACTATAAATTAGCAGAGAGCAAAGCCGCCTTGGCAATTGCTTTTTCTTGCAGAAAGCGAACCGCTGGGCCCGTGCCCATCTGGAGATTTCCTGGTTTCTCGGTTGTCCCATCCACCCATTTTTCTGAGTAACTCAAACTAGAATATTATGACAACAATATTAAAACATTGTGCTTAACCGTCATTTTTCTAAAGGAATATATGTTTATCAAAAATACAGCTTTGCTCAATTTTGTGTCAGAAAGTCCACCGCGAGGGAAGTTTTGAGTAAAGCCCTTTACAGATTTTTTGATATTATACTGCCTAAGTATAGAAATTTGTTAATTTCAGGTTGGTTTGTTTTCCCGCAGAGTATTATTTTTGTCTTAATTTATCTATGTTCATGTTGTAATTTCCTGACAGTATGTATGTATGTATGTTGTTCAGAGATCGAGTTATTACTTATTTAGATCCAACGAGTAGCGCTATATCGACAGGGTATTGTTATTTTCTCAAACGTCTTTCCTCAGTTGACCTTGTTGATAGCCTTTTCTGCGTACATAAATGTATGAAAAGCTTGTGCATTCTTCCCACCCCTTTTTTCTATAATTACTCTTAACGCCATAACTGCTTCAAACCAAATTGATTTTTCGTTAGTTGGTTTTAGAATGGTTTTTTTTAATTTTACGATGTATAACTTAAGTTAGAATTTCAAATCCATGTAGAATGAAGCGCATAGTTTTATAATCATTTGTCCGCATTTTTTACCTAAAGATATCGGCCCCTTTGGTGATTTTGAAAATTCCTTTGGTGAACGGATGTCCCAGGGAGCAAATAATCTAATCTCTAGAGTATAAAGTAGTACGCTTTCCGACTACCACTCAACTACAACTGTGGTAGTCGCTAACCCCTTAACAAGGGAACTCTTCCGCACTTTCGACGGGCACGATTAGCCATCTACCTGACGTAAGGACAAAGGCAGCTCATAGAACCACTTTAGCAGTTGTTAAATATTTGTGTGGTGAGGGGTTTAACGAATTGTGATATTTTCAAACCACAGGTTCCAGCAGCGTTTCCATTTTTAATCACATTTTGGTTAAAACAGGCCACTATTCTATAATAAGAGAAAGAAGAACAATGTTTAGCATTAGAATTTATTTTGTAGCGTAGATTTTGCTCGTATAAACGTTTCTTTATTTGGAGCGTCGTGATCCTATAAACGTAGCCTAATTGGCAGCTCGCATATGTGCCGATATCTGTCATCTGCATTACCGGAAAACCTACCGGAGCTTTTTCTGAAAGCTCTCGCGTATTAATAGCTTATCTTAAGGTGCAGGTATTTTTTGTTTTGGCATTTTTGGAGATACGAAAGCGACTTTCCCGTTTTCCGTGCATAGCCTCGAATTAGCAAGACGCCTACAATGGTAGTTTACCAGAAAAGCCTGTTATACAGGGGGAGTAATTAGGCATTTTACTTTCGATTTTAGCTAATTGCGTCGGGAATTTCTAGGTTTCCCCGGAGCTTCTAATTCACCCAGCACCTTTAAAACTCCATCGATTCCACCTACTTTGGGAAGGCGGGCATTCCCTCCTGCTTCTGAGATCATAACCTCAAACAAGGTGGATGTGTATATTTGGCTCTCCAAATGAGTTAAAGTTTTTAGTGGAAAAATAGTTTTAACAAACATATATTTTATATCAAATTGTTTACCTTTGACTGGTGATTCAACCTTGCCATATTGAGCTGCACATTGGATTGGAGATAACATAAATATTGTGTGTTTAAACAAAATCAGGTGTAGTTCATTTACATCAGTGAACTTTTTGTGACTGTTTTTTGTGTTTGATAGTGAATAAAATACAGTACAGGGCTGGACTTTTCACACGCTTCCTGAATATTTAACCAAAACAATGAATTGCTCCAAATGCAAAATAGAGACCGATGCAGATGAACTTTTCAAATGTGATGGCTGCCAAAGTAAAATTTGCTCAAAGTGCTCCAAGTTATCCAGAACTGAAATACGATGCATGAACTTAAAACAATCCAGAGTACTAAATTTCTATTGTGATGATTGTAAATTCAATATACGCCAGATCCCGGATTTGATCAAACTGATTGCTGATATGCAGAGTGAAATGAAAACAATAAAAGAGATGCTGGCTGAAATCACACAGTTAAGAAATGCGGAAACTGCCCTGCAGTCGGACGGTGAGCAGATTATCATGGAAGTTGCTGAAAGAACACGAAGGGCACAAAACATTAAGATTTTCAATCTAGAAGAATCTGAATCCATGAACTTGAAAGTCAAAATTGATCATGATATCTCTAAAGTCAACGAAGTAATTTTAGAAGCGACTGGAAAAACGATTTCAGATATTATGGCTTTTCGTGTAGGCAAAAGAACAGACTCAAATAAAAATAGGCCACTAAAGGTTATATTAGACTCCCCTCAAAGTGCTCTCTTGGTTTTGAGGAATAAAACTAAGCTTAGAAATGACAACATCAAAATAAATTCTGATCAAACACCAATGCAACTTAAACAAATAAGGGACCTTCGTGAAAAACTAAAAGGTCGAATTGATCAAGGGGAAAATAATCTCACAATTAAGTACATAAGAGGAGTGCCAAAATTTGTAACAAAAAACGATTAACACCTAAAGAAAAATCCTTAGTAGATGTTTCCATATTATATACAAACCTAGCTTCTCTCATGGCAAAATTCGACTTATTATTGATTGAAATAGAGAATACTAACCCTGCCATTATAGTAATAACCGAAACTTAGCTACAACCAAAAATACCTGATTCACTTATCAACATTCCAAATTTTACACTTTATAGAAAGGATCGACAACTGGGTAATTTGGGATATGGAGGAGTTGCAGTGTACGTATCAAACGTGTACCAATCTATTACAATATTATCATCATTAAATACCACACACAACAATGATAATAGTGAAACACTTTGGATTGACATTCAAATACATTCATTAATTTACTATTAGTTGCTGTCTACAGACCCCCTCGTTCCACCATCCAGAATGACACATTAATGTTTCAAAAAATTAAAGAAGCCTCTTTTACCGAAGACATACTAATTCTGGGCGATTTTAACTTGCCACATATTAACTGGCCAATCATAAAAAATGATAATAGAAATGCCGCTAATGACCTATTTACAGACATGTATCTGGAAAGTAATTTAACCCAGTTTGTTGATAAACCTACAAGATACCGTGTCTCAAATAATCCATCTTTGTTAGATCTAGTGCTGAGTAATGACGAAAATTTGGTAACCGAAATCAAATACAATCAACCTATTGGTAAGAGTGACCACCTGACCTTGCAAGTGAACTTACAACTTTATGTGCATCTTGAGCAAAAACACTATCAACCTCGAAAAAACCTTTGGAAAGCAAATTACAATGAAATTAATAGATATATTGAAAATTATGACTGGACAGAATTATCAACGGAAATATCCATAGAAAGAAAATGGACTATTTTCAAAGAGATGCTGAACACTGTTATAGAAAAATATGTTCCATTAACAAAAAATAAGAGTAAAAAGCAAATTAAGAAACCATGGATATCAAATGAAATCATAGACTTAATAAAAAATAAACGCAAGTATATCACAGAACCCGATGACGATATTCCTGAAATAGAAGGCTTACAGAGAGCGGTATATTCATTCACTACCATAAACATCACAAAAGATAAAGTGCAAAAAGTGCTTATGAACCTAAAGAGCGACTCGGCTCCTGGTCCTGACCAAATAAACTCTCATTTTCTAAAAAATACTGCTAACACCGTTGCCCAACCCTTGGCAGAGATAATGCAGACATCTCTAGAGTTAGGCATACTTCCAAAGGACTGGAAAACAGCAACAGTCACACCCATCTATAAAAAAGGTGATAAAAAGTTGGCCACTAATTACCGTGCAATTAGCCTCACATCTATCCCTTGCAAATGCATGGAACGAATTATTACCAATGAACTATTGGAATTCCTCACAGCGGAAAATGCACTACCAGTAGAATAGCACGGCTTTATGCCAGGAAGATCGGTTGTAACCAATCTTCTAGTCAACCTACATAACTGGATTAGTGAATTTGATATGCAAAATCCCATTGATGTTCTCTATCTAGATTTTGAAAAGGCATTTGATCGAGTTCCTTTACAACGCATGATAGCTAATCTGGACCATATAGGTATTCGAGGGAACATTCTGGCCTGGATCAGTTCCTTTTTGAATGGCAGAGAATTTTATGTGAGGATTGCAGACAACTATTCCAAGTCTAATATTGTGCTTAGTGGAGTGCCTCAGGGTTCTGTGCTAGGACCTGTCTTATTTACCCTTTTTACTGCTGATCTTCCTTCATCAATAACGTCCTCTATTAGCCTATATGCAGATGACACGAAAATATTCAACAACCCTCTAGAAAAGAGTGAAAAAATACAAAATGACCTCAATAAAATTTATAATTGGACAAAAAAGTGGTTATTAAACCTAAACATCAACAAATGTTCTGTGCTACATATTGGCAAATGTAATCCCCATCTGGAATACCAACTCAATAACAGTACCATATTATCCACTGAATCCCAAATTGATCTAGGAATCACCATAAAACATAATCTCAAATGGGACAGCCACATCATTAAAATCACCAAAAAAGCTAACTCCATGATATATCTCGTCAGGAAATCTTTTCACCATATATCAGCAGAACTATTTATAAAGATTTACAAGTCCTACATTCGTCCCATCCTTGAGTTTGGTTTCCAAATATGGTCGCCTTATTTCCAAAAAGACATCGATCTTCTTGAAAAAATACAACGAAAAGCAACCAAAATTCTTCCCCAAGGGTTTTATAATATACCATACGAAGAACGACTGAGGAAGATGAAATTACCAACATTGCTTCAACGTAGAATACGAGGTGACCTTATCGAAACGTACAAAATATTAAATAATTTTTACAGTTGCTCATCCATAAAGAATATATTTACCCTTAGTGCCAATGTACATCTCCGAGGACATGAAATGAAACTTACAAAGAATCAATTCTCATCTAATCCTAATAAACATTTTATCAGTAATCGTGTCGTAGACAATTGGAATAGGCTACCTGATGAAGTTATTAAATCTACAAGTGTAAACCAATTTAAAAAGAGACTTCATTTATGCCTGAACTCTAATACTGTGCAATAATAGAATATCTATCTACGCCTACTATATTTATAATATATGTATTTTTTTTCTTTCTTATAGTTACCTATACTTTATATTTACCTTCATAAGTTATACCCGTTTAGTTAGTTACTAGTTATAATTATACACATGTACCTGCTTTTTTGTTATTAGGCATAAACAGCCCTAGGCTGCTTGCCTACTATGTAATAATAATAATAATAATAATAATTTGATTTGGACAAATCGCCTGTGTGATCCGCTGGAGATCTTTACCAGCACCCTCAACCTGCGGAAGCATAGCTGTAAGAGTCTATTTGGAGGCTATTTAATCAACCACTGCAGAAGATCTAATCAACACTATGTTAATGATATTCATACTGCAAGATCTAGGTGCAGTAGTGTAGAGAAATTAAAGCTGTTCTTAGTTTGTAATTTGTATTTTACTAGTTTGACCTTAAATTACTTATCTAATTGTGTTAGTTACTATTATAAAAAGCTATTTGAGGCTGCACCTTTCGTATAAGTAACCCCCTTAAGACCTGTTGTACTGGCTATTATATGCAGAGTTTGTCTAATAAATTCATTCTACTGTTGATGTTAGTTATTGTCTGATTTCGTTACCGCTACCTTTGGTATTTCAGATATTGTGTTATTGCCTGCTGCGATTATTTAAATTTAAATGTTCTCGGCCTATCTGAGTATATTTGCAGTAATTAAAGACCTCGTGGCGCTCATGGTATTCGGTAATAACATAATTTAAAAAACTGCACGCCGTTTCCACTGAATCTAGCTGGCGGACCCTCAAGTATACTCTTGTAGCATTGAGATATTTAGAAAAATTATAGCTAACAATGTATTTGGCTACTTTGTTAAATTTTGTTACTAGTATAGATGTACTCCCTTCTTCCACTTTCCCATTTTTGATAATTTCAGCAAGACTATTATCTTTGACTTCTTTGTATAGCTCTTCAACGTATTTATTAAATTTTTTGATATAGAGTTACTTTCTATTGGCATTTTTTGGTCTTATTTTTAATTGTATAAAACATACGTTTCCTTTCATTTCTTACCTTTTAATTTCTCTGTGTGCTTTGTTCTGCTTGCATTCCTATTTGCATTTTCTGGCAGTTTCTGTTGATGTATTTATCTTTCGTGTCCCTGGATTCTTTGATGGCTTCCTTCTCTTTGTAAGTTCTTGCTCTTTATCCGTCATTCTTTGTTGTCTCTCCTTTCTCTTCTTCGTTCTTGACATCTTTGCAGATCTGTGGTGATGCACTTTTGTTGTAATCCATGGCTTTAAGTTTAAATTATTTCTCTATTTTTTTATTTTCTTATTTTATTTTATTTTATTCTGCACTCATCCAACAGCCGTTAGGCCAATTATAGGCGTCGCTGTACTTTAGTACTGGTTGTTACTCTTTTACTCACTTAATCTAGCTTTTATCGATGTTATCAGTTATACATGATCCATTTGCAATTTCATCTTCTATTATTTTTTTAGCATTATAGCTCGCTTTTATTTTTTTTCTATGTTTAATTTGCTATGTTATTCTTCTATATTTTCTTTAGATTAAGCCTGCATGTCATCAGTACAAGATTATGACTGATATCGATGACTGGACCAAGGTAACTTCTAGGGTCTTTGGACTTTATTTAGCTTTGCTTAGTCAAGACGTAAGCAAGCTGATATCTCCCAGCATTTTCCATCTGTTCCGTCTACCTAATTCAAAACTTTCCACTATTCTACCTTCTTTTCCTTATCCAATTACCAGGTCTAGTTCTATGTAATATAGTTTTCGTCCCCCTTCACATGTTTTATTGAGTATATATCTTCATAAGTTTAGTCTGTTCTTCGCCATCGTGTGTCATTGTCGGTTTATATACTATTACAGTATCGTTTAGTTTAGTTTTTATCTTCACTACCTGTTATGCCATTGTGTATATCTTTTGTTTGGATTATTCTGTATCTATTGCTCCAGTATTCTCTGGGTTGATGCCATCTTATTGTATTTAATCCCGCTATGTCTGTCTGCTTTCTTTCCATTTCCAGTTTTATATTTTCTAGTTTTCTACTTTCTAGCAGTTTTATATGATTTCAATGCGCTATTTCATTACATTTTTGTTCATTTCTTTAGATGAGCCTTAGCGAGTTCTGCCCGGAAATCCGAATGGATGACTATTTTACTTTCTGATTCGTATATAACACGTGATAACCACGTTTTGCGTTGCTTTACTACGAATAACTTTTTAATTATTATTGATTCCAAAAACTATTTTAATTTTTACAACACACATTTTGTTCTGGAGTTTTTGAAGTTCAAAATCATATTTGAAAACCAAATCCAACCCATCTCGATTGCTATAGTAAGTTTCGATTCAAAGTATTATTAATTTGTTATGTTTCACATTTAGTGGATAATTGAATACTTGAATTTAATTCTTTCAAATTTTTTTTCGATTGTTGCTGCCATGCTGAAAAATGTACGACATTATCGATGTTTCACTTTTATAATATATTCCATAGAACCAACTATTGTCTTTTCAATTGTATAAAATTGCCAGCCATTTACTTAAAAATACCGTGAGAAGTCACTAAGGAAAGCTTTAATAATTATTTGTAGCCGTATTTAATCGTTAATCTGTTTAGTTTTCCTTACATTGCTCAACATATATTTTTATTTGATATAGATTCAGAAACAAAAAACCTTAAACGTATCATAATTGCATAGGTTTATTTGAGATATACCCTTTAATTTCCGTGATAGGAATGGATCCGCTTAAATTCCATTTATGTACTGCAAATAAAAATAGAGCTTGCGAGTTAATCTGATTGCCATAACACAGTGCAGCTACAAATCTTTTAGAGTTCAATAAAAAGCAATTATATATATTACCCGACCAAATTAAATCGTACGTTACAGCTGGTTAATCTAGAGACAAATAGCCAGGAAAGAGTGTATAAGGGAAAATTCTTCGTTATATATCGAGGCAAGCTTTTCAAAAGAGAGTTTTGTTTTTACACTTAACCATAAGTTGTTATTATAATTTCATCAAAATTGCAGCATATTATTTATTATATATTAATAAATGTACAGATCTAACGACCAATTTCATTCGTAAAAAAGAAACCATCTTATTTACCGCGTTCAGTTTTTAATTATGTTCTTTCTGCATGATTAAAGTGGATACAGTAAAAACTAACGCGACGGGTTTTTAACACACTAGCTAATTCACACATACTAATACATAAACCAAGGATAAAGTTATCCGGGGAATAAATACCCTAGAAACGATAACTATAACAAAGGAAACTATGACAGGTATACGTCGGATAGCTTATTCTAGGTATATACTTGCATTTTAGAACTGGTCCTTAGTGATTTATATTAATGCTAAATAAACATAATATTTTTATTTTATATGTAGTACTAGCTGTTACCCGCGACTTCGCTCGCGCGAGGTTCGTTATTTGTGTTTTAAATAATGAATAATTATTTTCTGTCATTCCATCCCATCCTATCCCCGTCCCCGTCCCCTTCTCCATCCCCGTCTCCGTACCGTCCCATCCCGTCCAGTCCCGTCCCGTCCCCTCCCCTCTCCTTCCATCCCATCCCTTCCTTTTCTGACCCGTTCCGCCCCGCCCCGGCCCGTCTAGTCCCTTCCCGTCCCGCCCCGTCCCGTCTCGTCTTTTCCCGTCCCGTCCCTTCCCGTCCCGTCCAGTCCCGTCCCGTCCCATCCTATTCCGTCTCCTCCTCTTTCATCCCATCCCTTCCCTTCCTTTTTCGACCGTCCCTTTCCGTTTTGCCCCGTCTCGTCTCGTCCCTTCCCGTCCCTTCCAGTCCAATCCAGTCCCATCCCGTCTCGTTTTGTGCCTTCCCTTCCCTTCTCTTCCCGTCCAGTCCCGTCTAGTCCCGTCCCGTCCCGTCCCTTCCCTTATGTCATGTCCACCGTCTTGGATTTAAAAATAAATGCCATTTTAGCAATCAACGTCCCAAAAAACCTCAATAACGACACCCATATCGTATTTTAGGCTTATTTACCCCATTTCACCCCCTAAGGGGTTGATTTTCGGAAAATCACAAAATACGTGTTTGCTTATTTGTTTTTAGAAGTACTCCTACGAAGTTTCAAGTCGAAATGTCTATTTAATATTATTTATCCATACAAAATTGAAACCCCCATTTTACTCCTTTAGGGGTAGAATTTCGAAATACCCGTCTTTATTCCTTGTATACATCGTAAACGAAACCTCTGTGCAAAATTTCAGCTTTCTAGGTTCAAGGGTGTGGGCTGGGCGTTGTTGAGTGGGTGAGTGAGTGAGTCGGGACTTTCAGTTTTATACAGGGTGAGTTTTTTTTCATTATCACTATAGGGATCTCGGAAACCGTGAAAGATAGAAGGTTGGTTAAATGGAGAAAGAATTGCAGTTTTATGAGCTTATTCGAGATGTGCTTTTGTTTCTTTGAAAAAATCCAAGGCCTACTAGATACAAGCAAAATATTAAAATTACTTAATTTCTTAAAGTCGGTCTAGCGCCGTTATTATTGAAAATCGAAAAAAATAATAAGAATAAAACGTTTAGCTATTTTTACGGTGTTTATCTTACACTTATTAGTTTTCTCCTAGCTTTCATAGTTTTTGAGTTATAACATTAAGTTAAATTTTTTTAAATAGCAATCATAGTTGGCTTAGACATTTCTAAAAAGAGCTCACTTTTCTGCTTAAAATGACATAAGGTTTGTTATACCTATTTTGACAAATAATTCTTTTATAATTTTCGTAATAAGAAAATGACGAAAACCGAAACTATGAAAGCTAGAATGAAATTAATAAGTGTAATATAAACACCCTAAAAATAGCTAAAACTTTTATTCCTATTATTTTTTTTTCTATTTTCAATAATGACGGCGCTAGACCGACTTTAAAAGATTAAGTAATTTTATTATCTTGCTTATATCTATTAGGCCTTGTATTTTTTAAAAGAAACAAAAGCACACTTTGAATAAGCTCATAAAACTGCAATTCTTTCTCCATTTAGCAAACGAGATATCCTCTTTTTAGAAATGTCTAAGCCAACTGTGATTGCTATTTAAAAAAATGTAACTTAATGTTATAACTCAAAAACTATGAAAGCTAGAAGAAAACTAATAAGTGTAAGATAAACACCCTAAAAATAGCTAAAACTTTTATTCTTATAATTTTTTTTTTCTATTTTCAATAATAACGGCGCTAGACCGACTTTAAGAAATTAAGTAATTTTAATATTTTGCTTGTATCTAGTAGGCCTTGGATTTTTTCAAAGAAACAAAAGCACATCTCGAATAAGCTCATAAAACTGCAATTCTTTCTCCATTTAACCAACCTTCTATCTTTCACGGTTTCTGAGATCTCTATAGTGATAATGAAAATAACTCACCCTGTATATATTGCACTGGTATTTAGCCCTCAAATCAGCTCTGATTGCAGTACAAGCAAATAACAAATCAAATCACTAAAGCACAGAGTTGTAATAATGCAGGCATCTGAGAAAATTCACATAAATTGCCAAATCATAATAACACTGGTATAAATGGCCGACATTGATTGTATTTGAATAGGCACAGAAATATGGAAACTCAAATTCCGTGTATTGGGTTTAGCAATATAATTTTAAGCATAATATAATAGATTTGGACAAAGTAGAAGCCGAATCTAAATTAATTAAGAACTGGCACAGAAAGTTCAAGTTAGACACAGCTTAAAAAAGAAAGCGTAGAGAGTAAAGTCGTTAGGGAATGAATAGGAAGTGAACATTTTTAGAATAAAGGTGAGAATAAGAATGACCAGAAAGATAAGGCAAAGAATATAGAAAAGCCAGGCAAGTCATTTATTACATGCAAATACAAGACTTGGAATTCGAAGAGATTGCAGTGACAAAAAATTAGATGGAATTCAAATAGCAGGAAATGAGACAATATTGGTGTATTAAAAAACGATTCAGTGTAGTGATAAACAATGGGCATTTAAGTGTTATAAAATCAAGTGAGTGGCGCATTAAAACGATGAGAAATGAACAAGAAAATAATTTTAGTATGTAAGAAATTGTAATTAAATTATCAAATATGTTAATTAGTTTATAAGTTGTGTAATTGTACATGGTTGAACTTCCTGAAGTTAAATTTGTAGACAGTGTTTTGTCAAAAACGACGAAGGGGGCAATTGTTTGAATAACTTGGTGAAAGTTGCCTGATTTTTGCTCTGATTTTAAATAAAGAATTTTAATAGAAGGCATAAAAATATTTAAATAAAAATAGCACCACCGTGATCAGCGAATTGCAGTGTATAAGCACAATTAGAGGCAAGATTTTCCACGCACTTGAGTTATTTTTCGTTCCGAGGCGACTTCGACAGAAACGGCTAAGAGACCAGCTCCCGCAGAACCATTTGCAGCATCGTGGGAAGGCCTAGGGTGTCAAGATTGTTCCGGCAGTGCCGCACACCAGGTTCCAACACAGCACAGCAGTCCGAGCAGTCCGAGGGCGCAGATTTCAGCCAAGATTACCATAAAGGGGTTGCGACTCCTACGGATGTGAGGTTAGTTTATTATGAAATTTTTATCTGCGTGATTGGCATGAAAATCACATCATACCTTAATTACGACCTGGAGAACAAGAAATCATAAAAGTTCCTGTGCATGACGAGGTGTTTTCCAGGATTTGCGAAATAAATCGTCAGTTGGAGGTCCCAGTAAACAAAAGCAGTTTAAGCGTCCTTTTAGAATGGGCCAATGATAGATTTGCCTGAAAAACAATAGAACGATAAGACGCTACTTGAAGGCGCAATTATTCAAATTCTTACCGAAAAAAATCTGTTCATTTAATTGCTTGATAATTCAGTTTACACGCGAGCTGACAGGTAACTTGAACTTCTTGTGCGATATTTCGACATTTCAGAATAGCGACGGCGCAGTACGCTCCTTTCTAAATCCCCAGTCCACTTTTTCAGTGGCGTACCGTTAAAATTTTAAAGTTACAAATTTAGGAACCTCAGACCCGAGAATTTGAGTTTTTCTTTTCATGTCTCTGTTTTCAAATGAGCTAGCAAAGTTGTTGTATCAGATGAATGGATTAAGTAAAGGGCAAACTACCATAAGAATAATTCTCAATTTGGCGTACCCAACAAATAAGTTAATCAGTCAGTTTGATCATAGCAAATAGTAAAACTAAATATTGTGTGGTTATTTATCTTAATTCGTGAGTAATTACCTGTTTACCCCTATTCCCATTTTAAACAGGTAATTAACTTTATATTACCATAATGACCTCATTTCTTCGTCTATATCAACAAGAAGAACAAATCAGTTCTCAGGCATCAGCCGTTTACGAGTGTTCTACTGAATTTATTCATTTGTATACTTTTTCTAAAATAATTATGTTATCATTACGAGGGAATTCTTTGATTAATAGTGATTTCTTAATTAAATAATAAATGGAAGAATATTTTCAACGGATAAACGTCCTACGTTTTATTCCATTAATTGAGAATCAATTTTTCGCAATCATTAAAAATCTGGTGTGATACACTCACACAACTTCCTTTTACAGTGATCTTATAATTAGGAAAAATTTGATTTAAAATTTTTAAGCATTTGTCAAAATGTTCATAAATTGCAAATTCTACAAAAACGGTACTAAAATAAAGCGTTAGTTGAAGAGACAAATTTTCTCTAAAATTTTAAGCTGAATTCAAAAATGTAATAATATACCGGGTCTTCTATTTAAAATAGGAGTTAATAAAAAAAATAGAAAAAAACAAGGGAAACCCATTTTAGAAGTATTCAACTGGAAAATCACCTACCTCACAGAATTTGAGTTTTTCTTTTCATGTCTCTGTTTTCAAATGAGCTAGCAAAGTTGTTGTATCAGATGAATGGATTAAATAAAGGGCAAACTACCATAAGAATAATTCTCAATTTGGCGTACCCAAAAAAATAAGTTAATCAGTCAGTTTGATCATAGCAAATAGTAAAACTAAATATTGTGTGGTGACTTATTTTATTTACACATTTTTAATTACATTAATTATCTCGTGCACAGAAGTCATTGCAATATAGCTTGCTGCGAGCTCGAAAATTCGCGAACGTCAATTCTCCATCCCGACCTCGAAAATCTCCATTCTTGAATTTTAAATATATGCTGTGCCTATCCAATTGAGGCTGTGGTTATTTTAGGGTTATGAAGTTTCAAAAGAATCCTAAAATAACCGCGTGCTTCAAGCTTTAAGATTTTGGTATTCCCCTGATGATGTTTATGAGGCATCATACTTGAAAAGGCAGTTGGGCGATTTCTCTATTTTAACAAATAGTCTGACACGCTTGCTAACGTAGATGCACAGTCATTCGTTCACGTTTTGTGATTCAACATCGTGTGAATATTGTGTGTTGAATTTAGATTGAGCAGTTTTTGCTCATTTTATTTCTCAAAGACTTATCAAGAAATATTCGAGATCGAAAAATGCCAATCTCAATCTCGAATTTCGAGACTAGACGAGACCTGAACAAAAATAACTTGTCTCTGCTGTATCACTAAGTACACGTTGATCTGAAATAACTATGGAAATGTAATTACTAAGCGTATGCAATAATAGAAAACGCTTTAACTGTACGTTTGCTGAGCCCTTGCGTTGGTCAGCAAAACTGTAACACAGCGTTTGCACCTCTTTCATATGACCAATTTCTTACTCCAGTTGTGGCTATGAGAATATCAACGCTGCTTTGCTCTAAACCTGCCTCGTTTACACCTTTAATTCTGAAAACAAATACTCCAACCTCGCTAGACGTAAAAGCCAGACTGCCTACACAAACGTCATATACTCTATATGATGGTATACATAAATATAAATAAACGAAATGCAAAACAACAATGCGTTAACACTCTGCGCCGTCAATAATAAAGAGTAAAATCTATTTTAAATGTTTGAATTAAATGTTTGATGCATCCGGTGTGCGTTTCAACTGAGCGCGCAAACTCACTTAGCGCGTATTTTAAGGTTGTAGAAGCCACAGAAATTATTCGGCTAAAAATCGATTTATATATCTACCTTCTATAGATGAACAGGGTATCGATGGTGGACAGTCCTCAGTTGTGACATTATTAACAGAATTATAACAAAAAAAAATTATCTCTTCAAATAAAAAAAATAGGTTAATTTTTTTATTTAGTCGTTATTTGTTACTATTTTGAAAATCTCTTTAAATACACATAAACTTTATAATGAGGCACAGGACATGAAGCAATAGAATTATTTTTAAATTTTTTCGTTAACGTGTAATTATTTTTTTAAAATGGGACTATCAATTATTAAGAATAAAAGTTGCTACATCTTACATATTTCTTCTTCTAGACTCTTTAAATGTCGTCACCTCCAGCGGTAGATATCGGCAACTGAAATTATGTTTAGTAAGCGGTGATTAATCAAATAACAACTAAAAAATCATGAATTCAAATGTTTAATTCTTCCATGCCGAGTATTAAAGACAAGAATAGATATAGATAAGAAAGGAAGGACAATGCATACTTCAACGGTAACCAGCTATGCGGATTAAAATAATGTTAGGGTAGCAATTCTTGTCTTTTCTGGTTTATGAGTAAAAGTACATATACTTTGTATTTCATACTGATTTCTATTTAGTTAGATAACAAATTTTCTACGCAAATTTCCTTGATACAAAAGCCACGTTTTCGTGTTTTTAGGTCACAGAATATGTTCTTGGTATTGTCAATCAAAGAATAAATATAACAATAAAATGGCTAATTATTGAACGAAATCGCCCAGACATTTAAAGCAAACTTTCACTGATAAACGTCAAATATAATGATGACTAATTGGATTTTATCAGTGTAAAACTGCACTGGTATCATTATCTTAATTCGTGAGTAATTACCTGTTTACCCCTATTCCCATTTTAAACAGGTAATTAACTTTATATTACCATAATGACCTCATTTCTTCGTCTATATCAACAAGAAGAACAAATCAGTTCTCAGGCATCAGCCGTTTACGAGTGTTCTACTGAATTTATTCATTTGTATACTTTTTCTAAAATAATTATGTTATCATTACGAGGGAATTCTTTGATTAATAGTGAATTCTTTAATTAAATAATAAATGGAAGAATATTTTCAACGGATAAACGTCCTACGCATTTGTCAAAATGTTCATTAATTGCAAATTCTACAAAAACGGTACTACAAAATAGAGCGTTAGTTGAAGAGACAAATTTTCACTTATAATACCATGAGTAGTCAAAGTTATGTCGACTATTTTTGCGGTGGTGTCACGAATGTTCATTGCGCTTTGGTACGATTAGGACGAGTGCGCTAGCACGAGTCCTAATCCCAAGCGCAATGGACATGAGTAGTGATACCACCGCAAAAATAATCTACTTAACTTTGACTAAGAATGGTATTCGAGGGACTATTTAATGAACCAAACTACCTTTTCAAAATAGTTTTCAGTAAATCTAGCAACAAACTACACAATTTCTATAGTAACAGAACACTAATATTGACTTTTTCTAATAAAAACAGCATTTGTTAAAAATAGTCACTTGAATACCTTCTAGGAAGATATATCCACTGATATTTTTTTGATTGGTCAAGAAACGTCAGAATTCTGGATTTTCATTGGTCACTTTTTGACAGATGACAGGTGAATTGAATAGTCTCTAAAATTTTAAGCTGAATTCAAAAATGTAATAATATACCGGGTGTTCTATTTAAAATAGGAGTTAATAAAAAAAATAGAAAAAAAAAACAAAAGAAACCCACTTTAGAAGTATTCAACTGGAAAATCACCTATCTCACATCAATACACATTAAAAATGTAAGAAAAATGTAAAGTTTAAAAAAATCGTTAGAGCCGTTTTTGAAAAAATCGAAAAAAACTGAAAAATCACAAGAGTAAACACCTACTTCCGGTTATGCGATTTTTTTCAAAAGCTTGCTGTCTCATCTACATAGTACAAGAAACTTTCACGTGTCATAAATCTTTTCGTTTTTGAGATATTCTGTTCACAGACAGACATACACACATAGTCACACAGACAAACAGACAAACCAATGAACAAAAACATGTTTTTTGCGTTCAGGGGACTCGAAAACCTGAAGATCTGTTGAAAACTCAATTTCGAATTTTTGGGGTAAAAAATGTTTGCTACATCTTCGCCATACATTTTGAGAGACTCTCGCGTCATACTTCAGCCATGTGCCTTTGCACAAAGGTTGACAATTTACGTGTTTATTACAAAAACATCAACGTGGAACAAATATTATAGGATACAAGGCGCACAGAAATTTGCTTCGGAATTTTTGTAGCTAAAGATTGTTTCTATTTTTTTAATTTGATGTTAATTACTGAATTAATATTGTTCAGAAAACTAGATCTTTTATTTTACTTACGGTGCTCCTAATGAGATATAATATTTTTGACAACCTAGTATTCAAACATCTAACATAATAACAGGCTGTACAAATTTAAATTAAATTTAACACTAATATAATAAATTGAAATCATGATCTGCTCTGGTGTATAAATATTGCGAATACAGTTTCCTCACCCAGTAGGCTGTTATATGTTTTTAGTTGATTGAAAGCAGGAATTGTGATAGTAGTTAAACTGCGGCATGAAACAATTATGAAAGTTGTTACAACTACTGTACTGACATTGTTACAATTTTAGTGTCAAAATGCCAAAGGAAGGAAGGCAAAAATTTAACTGCAACAATGCAGGCCTTCAATCATTATAACCACAAATTGAAAATAACTTAACCCAATTTGGTTATGTCTAGTTATTTCGCATGCGTACCAACAAACATGTCATCCTAACATAGCCTGTTGGGAGGAGGAAACATTGTGAATGGAGTATAGTTGCTGAACTTTTATTTTTAAACCTATGAAGTTGCACAAGCTCGTCTATTTTCATTGTTTTATTCGGTTTACCTGAGAAAAAAGATGACTTGCCTTCTCTTTAGATAGAAGTCGATTCTTGAGCTTCGCAGAACCAATTAACGTGCCATCAAGCTTATGTGGAATTTTTAGACATTCTTTATATGCCCATATATAATAAATTGTAATTTGTATTAACAATATTTGTTAGATATTGTATATTTTGTAATCAGTTAAAACCATTGTATGTGTGTACCTATTTAATATTGTATTATATTCTTTCAACCATATTTCGTATTAACTTTTTATTATCTCACTTAATACTAAATGCAACTATCTAAGAATAACTGAAATTATATATTATTCTAGATATCAACTTAATACGTTTTAATAATATTTTTATTTTTTATTGTATGTACAGGTGAGGAAAGGGAAATCTTTTGAGATGTGTTCAGAAGGTCAAAATAAGAAAAATAAGCCAATATGTTTATGTCAGATTCTCAACCCTTATAGAGATTTACTGAAAACTGGTAAAAGATATTCAAATGAAAATTGACATACTTTATGCATAAATGGGAGTGTATAAACAATGAGAATTTTTTTAATTTGTAGGTATGTTTTTAACCAGGTGAATTTAGCAACTCATAATATATTTTATTATTTTACAGAAAATCTCTTGATCAACCATATTGAAAGAACTAAAAAAGTGTTTAAATAAATCAAGCTTTGCACTATATATTTTTTGGTATTCAAATTCTTGTTCGCCGAAAAAATCCAATAAAAACATTTATAGGGCTTGCTAATTTCAATCCCGTAACGCCATCCCTAAAAATTTTAAACATTTCTTAAATAAGATTTTTTCCGCCAATCGTACTACAACTGACACATTATTGACAAAATTTTGTTGAGCAAAGTCAAACATTCCATTACATCAGCCGTTGCTAGGAAATTTAAAATAAAACTGTTCAGGAATAATTCAAACATTCTATTACATCGGCTGTTGCTAGGTAATTTACAATAAAACTGTACAGGAATAATATTCCCGGCCTAGGCAGGAAATATTGGTGTACTATTTCCAATTTTTTTTTTTTTAATTACTCGTATCGATCGGCGGAAAAATAGTATGTGTATCTTGGACAAAAAGTAACATTCCCAGACTCCCAGTCGTCTGGGAATGTTACGCTTTTCGTCCTAGATACACAATGTACTATTATTGCTAAAAAATATCTGCCAATTCTTAATTTGATATCATTTGCCAGCTTTCAATAAAATGACACAAATCTAATTTTTAGACGACCACGTATGAAAGTAACATTATCGCGACAGCAGCCTACTACAGAAAGTTGACAATTTCATACACTAGCACGATATTATATCGTGCTAGTCATATCGTAACGGCACAAAGTTATTCACAACACGGCCTGCTTAATTGTGTGACAAACGTCACTTTGACGTTTGTCACATAATTAAGCAGACCGTGATTCAAATAATACAGACGCTTTTGCTTTATTCGTTGCTCTGCCTCCAACAAGCTCTAATTTTTTATAATTGTACCAATAATAATATAACGATCAATTTTGCAAACGAAATAAAAGCAATTCTTAAAAATAGAGTTTACTTTGAGTGGTCGTCTAAAAAATAGTGTTCATAACTCGCCCGAAAGTGTAAATATCTGTGCTCGTGTTTTAGATCCACTCGGGCTTCGCTTCGCTACGCCCTCGTTTGTCTAATCAACACTCGCACGATATTTGCTACTTTCGACGCTTGTCATGAAAATAACTATTTAACCCCCCTCTAATATCTTCGAACACATCCTCAAAATATTTTCTTCTTTTCCTGGCTTATCCTGTATCTTATTTGACAAGCATTTATTTGTTTTTAAATGTATACTAATAAATGCGCTTGTGCTATAATTTGTGTTAAAATAGTAAATGAATTTTCTCTAAAACCCAGGATAATTTTCTTGAAATCTTTGTCAATTAAAACAATCTTTATTGTTATTCTCCACATAAATAATACAAGTGCTGGAAGACGTGCATCTTATTATAACATTTTCATTTACAGCCTAGCCAGGTATAAGACTTAGCTTATCAGAAACCCATCTATGACGCATTGAAGTCGCCTGAATAGATCATCTATCTCCTGTCAAGAATCTCTACGCGTAGCCCTCGGTAGTAAAATTTATTTGAGCTAGATGTGTGTGATAAGTTGCATAAGTGATTTGTTACGATTTTTCAAATGAATCCTACCACCTTAAATACATAATGCGTTCTTAATTTAATTGCTACAATATAAAAAAATAACAGTTCAGCTTTACTCTAGAGTGTTTAAATAACGAGAAGCACAGGTTACAGCGTTACACTTTCTTATCAATATTCACATCAATATTGTTGATACCTTTCATATTGTGAGAATTGTTTCCAATGAAAACTCACCCTAACTTTAAAATTAATTTAATATAAAAACTATCGTTAGTATTGTCTATTATACTATATACTATATATACTTTCTATATCCACTAGAAGAAGAAGTTTGTTACTGTCGCTTTCATCAATATGTTTTTATTAAAACAGTTTGCTACTTGGTTTTAATAATGTGGAGTACTAGACACCTTAGATGTCAACTGCTATGTGGCAGCTGTACTAAACCTTTACTTAGACAAAGATGTTACAACCCTGTTCGGTGATCCATAAGTCGTTGAAACGATGATATAGTTATATAAATCACTGGCCTTTGCTCCATAGATAATTGCAAAACAGTTGCTGAAATTTATACAAACGAATTGAAAAAGTTAACCAGATAGGTATCTCAAAATTATTTGGAAATTTTACTAAAAACTTTGCATTATTTCATCCCTTTAGTCCCCACAGTCACCCTCGAAAAAAAATTAAACAAATTCGTTTTCTTTTTTCCATTTCATTAAAAATGGGTATCCGTGAGCCTTTGGCTTTGAAATTTGCATTTTAGAAAATATAATTACGCTTTTATCGCCAGCGATAATTTTCGAAGTCAGCAAATGATATTTTTGTCAATTAATTATTACAGGTAGTTTTTCAAGAGCTTGTGAATTAATAGCATATATCTTTTTAAGAAAACAAAAAATTGAACAGTTTATCGGACCATTCTATAAGACGACCTCTTCTGCCAATCCATCGCTCATGAAAATTGGAGTGATACGTTCTGATAAAAAAAATCGTACTCCAAAGGATTGTTGAAATTGAAAGGTCTATTCTTTAGAAAAATAATATAGTAGCTTAAACGGAAACTGCTATTTCGTATTATAAAAATTAGGTTTGCCGTTGCACTTAAAATATATTTGAAAACCACAAACATGTTTCTCTCAGACTAGTGTAAACAATCTAGAAGCGTTCTAGAACAACAATCTGAGTGCTTCTAATCAATTACTTGTTTTTCTTTTTTGTATTTTACAGGTTATTATTCATGCAAAAATGGTTAATTACATTCGGTAGATAACTATAGCACATCTTTAAGAGATTTTTAGTGAAAGCAAATTATCTAACTTTAGTGATAATTTTAGAAATAAGAGGTATAATTCTTTGCTGCAAAGTTTAACCCACACAAAAACTGGGAATAATATCTAAGGTATCTATAAATCGTATGGCTTCTTGCAACAAAACTTATTATTTGATTGGTGTGTTTCAATTGTTTACGGAACAGTTAACATTTGCAACAACAACGACATGATACAAATCTATTTTAACGTTACTGTAGAGTATGGAAAGAATCTTTAGAATGGTCTGTTACTGTTTAAAATTTCTTTATAAGTTCTAAGCAAGAAACCTATCTATCGTCTCATTTGAGTGTAGTACTATGCATATTTAAAAAAATTATGTTGATATAATAAATGAATTGTTGGTTATCTGAAGCTGTACAAATTATTATCACCGACTACTTACCTTCAGTTAATTACAACACTTCCATTCCAGGAAAAACTTTGCACTACAAATAAGTTTAGAATGCATTTGTGTAACTGCTCATTTGCAGGAGATGCAATTAACGGAGCGCGACTTTAAAAGTTGGAAATATTCATTTGTTCTAAGAATCGCGTGTGGAAAACTGTATGAAACTTTTAGCTGCTTTTGCTTTATAAATGCAAATAAATAAAGGAGATAAGTGTACACCTGAAGCAGATGCAATTACCTTAATCTGAGTCTCGCCTCTGCCCTTTTGTGCAGGTTTTAATGTATAGCCTGAAACCAAAAAAGTTAATTTCCCTAAAACTTTTAAAGATCATCATTTTGATAAGTTTCAACCTTATATCGCACTTAAGGTTAATGCAGAAGATACGTTATTACATTATAATTCGTTTGAGGGAGCCTTTACCTATTTTCCTTAAAATTGAAATAAAAATTGCTTGCCGAACAGATAATGAAGCTACTTGTATTTTCTTCCGCAAAGGAAAGCACACTTATCCTTAATCGAGACATACCGGGGGACAATGGCACCAGGGCCATGCCTCTATATTCTTTACTTATGAGTGAATTTGTATGAAATTTGATACAAGGATGCTAGACAGAATTTCGGATGTAGACACAAATGTAATCCAAATGGCCGGCTTCCAGTTTCACCAGATGTAGCATTAACATTAATATTTTAAATGAATCACCCTGTATATCTTAAGTTTTTTCAGATCTACGACTCACATTACATAAAACAGTGTTGCCAAACTTGTTATGATATTACAAGAAAATATTTAAATTATTTATTAATTAAAATGATTAGTGGTAATGCAAAAGAACAAAAAATTGGAAGAAAGCTGTAGAAACGTCGAACAGTACATAGGGGCGACGAGAAACTCTGAGTCCTGTAATATATTAAAATGGCTAAAAACATAAAAGAGGTGTCACTCAGAACTTACATTCTGAAACTAAAATGGGAAAATTACTACAAACACTTCTCAGTAGAAGCAAGACCTGCCCACGAAGAAATAGCTCTGACACTTGAAGAATTGAAGAAATGTCAGATTAATAAAAAACTATAAATCTGCAGGGCCTGAAGAAATCGTGCCAGAACTCGCCAAAACATCCATCCGGAAAACTATATTTAGCGTGATTCACAATATGTGCAAAGTGCTCTAAATACAGGCAAAAAACCAAAAGAATGGATCAAAGCCCACATGCGATCTATTTTGAAAAGAGGAGACAGAAGGAAATGCGATAATTATAGAGGCATTATTGTGACATTATGGACGGGTAGACTTTATGGTAAAATTGAAGTAACAGAATAACAACTAGAAGATAGAATCGGCGAAGATCAAGCTGCTTCCACAGCCATGTATCGATCACATTTACTCCATGGAATAGCCAATCGAGAAGAAGATGGTACAAAATTAAGCAATACACCTAGTTTAAATTGATCTCCAGAAGACCAGCTACCCGATCCCAAAAATTATATTCTAAAACAGCATTCATGAGACAGTAATTTGTAAAAATTTAATAAATACCATGACAATTTAACTGGTGTCATTGTCAACCAATGGCACTCTTCAATTTAAAAATAAACCACCAATCGAACGATTACTTTAGTGACAATAATTCGAGGAGCTTTATTTCAGCGACAATAATTCGAAGAGCTTTATTTCAGCGACATTTTTTTCTGTAACTATTTTTTAATGAAAAACAACTTAAATTATAATTTTAGCGTTAGGGGTATTTTTATTGACCATTTTCAATACTTTAAAAGTTAAATTGTCAAGACGAATAGGACTCTTAAGTCAAAATATTGCAGAAAATCGTACGACACTCATTAATGACCAATAGAAAAATTAGTTCACGAGCCGTATCCCAGGCAACAAAAAAATTTCTTGGAAATTTTTTGTAGGTAGACATTACTTCTTTTTAGGGTTTGTGTCGTTACGATTTTCTTACCGAATCTGCATTCGAGCGTTAATTCATATCCGGAAATTATTTTTCGTGCACTCAACAACGTCCTAATTAGCCCTCGCGTCCCGCTCGGGCAAATTAATACGACGTTGTTGAAACGCACTCAAAAAAATTTCCGGAAAGAATTAATGCTCTTATGAGATTATATGTGACCATTTTTGCTCTTCAGATTGTCTCGTTTCTGTTGCTTTAGAAAGAAACGATTGCAAGCACTCGTCGTTATTTTCATTGCCGCAGAAACTCGTATCTGAATCGCAAAAATTATTGTCGGCAATATTTGGACCTCTCGTCCTATTATTACTGAAAATATCTATATGCAGAACAACGTTAGTACCAAATCAGGCAATGTAATACCTGAGAATTTTAAAATAACAAAGGGTCTGATACAAGAATGCTACACGCCACTCACACATTTTAAAATATATTTGAATAAGCTCTCAAACTATGGAAACAGAACTG
This sequence comes from Agriotes lineatus, assembly GCA_940337035.1. NCBI lineage: Eukaryota > Metazoa > Arthropoda > Insecta > Coleoptera > Elateridae > Agriotes > Agriotes lineatus. The sequence goes on along the minus strand of CALNHX010001364.1, from coordinate 109,543 downwards.
TAAGAAAATGTTAGTTCCATTCAGAAAGTATCACCTCTATGTACTACTAAGCTTTCCAGACGACCAAGAAGCAATCGCGCATTACGAAGGGAGCTTGAGCTTTATGCCGAGAAAACTGCAAGATGAATATACTACGAACGGAATAGAAATCAACCTAAAGAAATCGAAATATCTGATAGTAAATTTAGAAATTGAAAAAAAATAACTAAAACAACTGCGAAAATATAAACCGGGACAAGTCATGTAAGGCATTTTTTCATTATTTGAATATTGCAATTGTGCCTTCCTAATTTTTTATGAAATCCTATCTACCACATGCTGGTTAATGCAATATAATCAGCTTGGGATAGCATCGACAATGAATTCACATTCAGACAATTTAACTTAGGCAAATTTTAGTGTCCCTCTTTATATTTCCGCAATAGTAGATATAAAATAACATACTTAGGGTTACACTCTGAAAAATCTGTAAAAGGCTTAACACAGAACTTCCCTCATCGACATTGTGACAAAAAATAATTTTAAAAATCAAATTATTTTCACGTTTCTCATAAATTAAATAAATTTTCAAATAAAAAAAAACGTTACCGGTGGTCGAACTCGAACGGCAGGCGGACCGCGTGAAATTAGTAAGGGACTGGGCAATTTCTACCTGTGCCACGAAGTACCGACCCCTCGCATTCCTGTGTCGCAGCTATATATAGTAACGCGCTAATTTGTGCCTCGTTTTTGTATTGTAAAAACGTTATTCTGTATCTATTGGCTCCCATTTTCGGTAAGAATATAGCCTTCACTATATACAAATTATTACTTGTATCTATTGCTAAGTTCAATGAAAAATAAACAAAATTTTATTTTTTTAAGGTGCTCACCCTGTATATATTTGTCTCAAATGTTTTCGGTTTCATTTGAAGTATACAGATTGCGGCAGGCAACTAGGACCATCGCAAAAGCAAGGGGACTTGTGGCCGTAATTGTATTTCAAAAATTAAAAAATCGAATATATACCTTGTATTTATAATAATCCTAACGACCTACCGCTATCGCACATTGATTGTTCGTTTGTTAAACACCACTACGGCCACATGCATATTCTCCTTGCTTTTGCAATGGTCCTAGTTGCCTGCCGCAATCTGTATATATAATGTATATGCAAAATATTGTCTTCCTCCGACAAATATTTTTGAGTTATACCGCCAACAGACAGACAGACAGACACACAGAGAGACAGACGGAATTGAGAAAACCCGTTTTTCGTCATCTAGGAACCCTGAAACGTGAAGATCTGAAGAAATCTCGGAAGGTGATTTTTTCGTGATTACAATACTTTCTAGTAAAAACTAAAGTAAAGTTAATGCAATGGAAATGGGATTTTCTAAGAGAAACTGTTGAGTTACACGGATGGATATAACAATGAATGAAAAGATTAAGAGAAGAATGGGTAGAGCACACTTAACTAACTCTAATAAAAGAAACTTATATGGCAGGGACATGTAAAAAAAGGAATCGCAAACCGATGTATAATAAGCAAAGTAACAGACTGGATTACCCTGGCTAAAAAAATGACGACCTAGAAAATCTTGGCGAAATTATTTTAATGAAATCCATTACGTTTTTGGTCAATGTAAATTCGCTATAAGTAAATACTTGGTATCATGCAATTTAAGCGGCTTTGTGGCCCGGACCGTCCTCATAGGCTTTTGGTTTCTGCGTCTGTTGAGGAATCATACAAGCAGTTGTCTGCATACGGAGCAACAAACGTTGCCCCCAGAAGGGCAACTCCGGTTTAACAAATTTTCCCGGTGTGCGGTGTAGCGTCCTCCCTATAGATGGGCTATTAACTAATACATGGCTCATGGGTGAATTTTGCATTGTGAGCGGCCTTGACCCAGTTGCCAGGTGTACTATGTTCGTTGAGAACTAAGTTTAATGCTCTGTAGAAAACACATCGCGGGAGAGACCATTAAGTACGTATTTATCATTAGTGCTGTGCTAAATACGCCACAACTTCCTACGGGAATCTCTCAGACACCCTGGGATTTTAGATTTAGATTTGCTTAATTTCATTACTACACAACCTCTGCTGTTCTGATATTAAATTTGCAAGCAGTAGTTTTACTTTTACTTGTCTCCATTAACGTAAGTGTGATTGTAGTTTTACGCCTAATTGTTTATTACCTGTGATAATTTAATACTGGCAGGCTGTTTTAGCATAATGTGTGATTTGGGGTACACTCGGTGTATTTTATTATTATTCATATGTACCACTGTAATGGCTGCTTCATATAATATTATTGACTGACTAGTTTTATTCGACATTACAGTTGGATGTTTTACGCGATTACAATTTAGTACTTGTCTTATTTTGTTACTGCTACCCTCTTGTTTGAGATATATTGCGATTGACTGCTGCTTTTGAGTTCTCGAGTTATCGACACTACCTGGGCACCATGATCGTAATTAAAAAGTTGTTGACTCCCTTAATAAATAAAAGTAACTTCAGTATTTTATTTGGACCCCATCCACCTTCACTGAACTAGCCGCCCGGCGATGGTGCCTTCGTAGTCTGAAGCATCTGTCATTCTACTCAGAAATTTGGAAAAAGAGATTAGAAAACGAAGTACGGCAATACAGAGATGAATGGAAAAAGAGGTTGGAAGACAGCAACACCTGTAAAATCCATTGTATATAGTGTTTTAGTACGGCGCAATTAATTTAAAAAGTTACAGCCTCCAGTTGGCTGCGTCAAATAAATATATTATAATACTAAACCTCAACAAGCAATTACAACAATTTTCAAGGTTTAATATTAGCTTGCCCACAACAAATTCATCAAAATATTATGTTTACTAAAATGAGACATTACCTCAACAAATAAACTCAGGGTAAATTAATAATTACTCACTAATGGACACATTACGGTCTTCAGGTATTTTCGTGGAAGTTTGACATGGCAGCAAAATTTTTACGCCTCACTGGGTCAAAATTGAATAATTTTGTTAAAACAAACATTTACAAAGGTTTATGACCTTCTGGAGACTGTACGCATATGCTCGATCCCTCCAACGACGGAACGCTAATGTTGCCCTTGAATCTGCTTGCTGAAGCCTAAACACAGTCGAAGTGATCAAGGTGTGACGGCTACCTCGGTTCTAGTATCTTACTTTAAATTTCGCAGTTATGCAGGTAGGTGAACCATTTATTTAAACTTGGCGGATGAAATAAGACTGAGACAATGGTTAAGATAGCTTTCACCTGTCAATAAACAGGAATTTTTAATACTACAAACTAAAAGCGTGGGCTCATTTATCACGGATAAATGCGAGACCTTTTGGTTTTCTGGGGCATCCAAATTTATAATTTTTGCTGGTTTCCCACAGAGACGTTATTCTATTGTTAATAACAATCCTTTCCACTGGCTAAATTCCAATTCCACAGTTGCAACAAATTGAAAATCGAACAACTACAAATGTTGTTCTTCCAACATCTTATATGTTCGGTTATGCGTTCTCTTAAATTCCAATCCTCACGTCTTTCCTGTTCCAATTGCAGTTATAATCTCTTCTTCATTTTGAAGTGCCTTAAATAATTTTAATCAAAACATTTTGTTATATTAACATAAATTCAATTAGAATAAATTTAAAAACTACAGTTCATTAAAGTGGAGTGAAGTCGAAGGTGTAATTTTAAAGCGATACGACGCAGTTCTAGATGTAACGCTTCTGGCCTGTACATCATGAAGTACCTTGAGTTTTATTCCTTTCAGAATTTTAAACCGAAGCGAAGGATTAAGCTTAGCGGTTGAATTTTTATCGGTAGATAATTGCATTTTATTCGTTGAAAGAGCACTTACATTTTTATCTCTTAATTTAGGAATAATTTCACCAAATCTATCCCAACCACAAGGTCAGCCAAGGAGACACATGAGCATACCCATAATCACCATAATACCACGACTTAATCCTTTTAGAGGTCACACTGAATAACTTTTCTATACTGAGAATAATCGTGTGGCATTCCTACAAATAATGTAGAGCTCTAGATATGCACTCAAGTTGCAGGTGGCCTGTTTGAACAATTATTGCAGCTTATTTTATTATTATTATTTTAGGTATACATTTTGTAGAAGTAGGAAGCTGTATTTATGATATGATTTGCGTTTGGTCTTCAATAAACCATAATTCCGCATTTTTTAAATCATATGTTTCCATAAAATTACTTAAATTGTATACCCATGATTTTTATTAAAATTCTTATGAGGCACGCTGTATGTATAATATCATTCCGGTATATTATACCAAATATAACAGATATTCTATATTTAGAACTCCGCGTTTCTATTATAATCCATTCTTTTTTTCTTCTAAGAAAACAAAACGTTTGTATTGCTATGCGTCCGGATCCCTGGATATAAGAACTTTTTTGTTCTTTTAATGAATAAAATCAACTGTTATTGACATTTCCGGTAAAATATTAAATCACCCTGTACAATTTTCCAGTAAATCTTAAAAATATTCGAAAGCAAACCAAAAATTGTATTCTTAATCTTCAAAATAGTAAAGAGTGCATTCTTGAATAATTGGAGCACAAAAATATGGAGAAACCTTTTCTACCTTTTTTAAACTCTAACAACTCAGTGGTGGCATGACATTTTACTTCAATGGCACAAATTCTTAGGTTGCAAAGGGCACACTCAGCTAAGCTCTAAATCCTGAGATTTGTCTAATCCTTAAAACTACCGGCTAATAATTACTTGCCTAGCACATTGTATAAAGTATTCAACAACATGGTAAACCCCACTATTCTACGAACCCTAACCTTAATTCAATCTGTTTGTAGCCGTATTTAAATCCACAAACGACTTCTTACCAAGAGATAGACAATACTGCACAAAGATACTATAATTTTGTGAATATTCACGTAAAGAATTACAGTACAAATTTTTTACTCATATGCTTTTTGCGTAAGGTATAACATATCAATGTTTTCGAGACTTTATGTCAAAGTTATCTTATTGTTGAACTATAATTACTATAAGTATTATAACTACAACTAAAATAAATTACATTTTTTAAGTAATCAGTATTACAAAGTAAAATAGAAATTATCCTTTATCTAATAGACTTGTATGTCCGGAACGCTGTTTTGTCTGTCCGGGACGCTGTTTCAGCAGCCAAACCGTAAGAGATAGAGAAAAAAGTTATGAAAGTTATATGTTTGGAATGGTCATGTCAGGTCAGGAACCGAATTTCAGTCACGTGACACTTCCGGTTTTCGAGAAATCACGTGATTTATCGAAAACCGGAAGTGTCAGTACGCTGTTTCAGCAGCCAAACGGAGCTGCGACCCTCTGCGCCTTAAAACCTCGATCGGTTAGGCAACCACTTTGACAGCTTCCAGAATGTTCCGATGCGGCGTACCACTTTGACACCTTCCAGATCTGGGTACAGTTTTTATTTAATACGCGTTCTATTTGAAGAACGGTCTTTTTTGTTTTTTTAAATGAGACATTTGTCTCACTGGGTTGCTAGTAACTATTAGTTCATCAAACTAGAGTAATTTTATAAAAAGGAAGCTTTGCTTTTTTTAAAGCCATAGGGCTTTGTAAAAATTTGGAATGTGGTGTACTGGGTGTTTATAAATTAAAAAAATATGAAAATAGCTAAAGAGGGAAGTACATTTAATTTTGACTTCAGGGGAATGTTATAAGAACACGTTATTTGCAATGAAAAAGTAAATATAAATAACTACAAAATCTAATTTTTGTATTAGCAACTTGTGCTAACAAAACAATCAAGTGTAATAAAATATGCCTAAACGTTGGTGGGGTACTAGTTGAGTAGTCATTTTTATTTTTATTTCTAATATTAATTACTTAAAAGTTTAATTGTTAACATGAAGCTAAAATGTTGTGTTTAATAGTCCTACGTTTTCATATATTCTTGATTTCTGAACACACCATATATAAAATGTCCAATTTTTCCATGACACTGGTTTTTAGAAAAACTAAAGATTTTACAAAGGTTTTCTCTCCTGTAAACTCAATCCGGGGACAAAATTACATTACAAATGCACCAGATATGTTAATAATGATGAACTATAATAGCTGATACCTAATACTATTAGCCGAAAGTGGTTAGGGAAATCCTCCAGAAAGAATGGATACTCTTTGAAAAACACATGAAAATTGACTATAATATCATACACCACTAAATACCACCAAACTAAAATAGTAATTTGAGAAAACAAACCGGAGCAATCTCTGGTAAGTCACTATAGAAATTCCCAAAATATTTTGAATGCTGGCAAATTGTATTTTCATAAATACGGCATCACTTTACAACCATAGCTTCAAAAGTGTATTTGAAATTAATAATAGTCTTATAACACTGGCTCATTTACGCTATATGATTCACAGAGATAGGTTTACATGCTAGAAATAATCAATTGAGCTTTTTGTAATAGACAAATTACTTAGTGCCTTCGTTAGTTTTTGGTGCTGTGAGTCTAACTTATTTACTATCAGTTTTACACAATTAAACACATAAGTGACCGTTACAAACAGATCATTGCATTGTCACAAAAAGAACGAGTTGCTAGCATTAAAAAAGATTTGCCGCTGAATAAAGTAAATATAGTGTTTTGCAATTATAGACTATACTGGTGCACGTGATTGTAGGTATTAGTCCAGTCGTTGAAGGTTTTCCGCTCCGAATTCTTTGAACCTTGATCGATTGACGTGAAATTTGGTGAATGGTTAGGGGATGCCTCAAGGAGCAAAAGTGACATAGCGCCGATGTGCGCTTTTACCCCTTCTCGGGGGTAGAAATTGTTCACTTAAAATAACTTCGGAAATAGATAGAGGGATAAATTCTAAGTAAAAAATGTTCTATATAGTTTTTTCTATAGATCGATATTTTTCGAGCTATTCGCGATTGAAGACTTAAATGTTTTGTGATAGAAATGTATGTTTTTGGACGGTTTTTCGCGAATAAGTCAAAAACTTCGCGATCTATAAAATAAGTTGTACTAACCAAAAATGAAGCTTAGAAAACAGGAAAGAGATTGGTTGTTTTATGAATGCTCTAGGTCCAAAATAAAAGAAGTTATGGCTCGTTGAAGAAGATTTTTTTGCAACAACTTGGTTCGAAGTAACCAACGAAGTAATTAACGAAAAACCGATGCATTTTTCGGGAAAAACTTATAGAAGATTTTTTGTAGTGATTGAAAAGACCTTTAAAATGAGCACTTTTAAAAGCCAATTGCATTATAACTAAGCGAGTTACGATGCAAAAACGGTGGGCCACTCGAATTTTTGAAAAAAAAAATGGGTGATAAAACCTCAGCCATTCCACTAGAATTGATATTGACTATTATCCCTTTACAAATTACTTTATTTTAGTATTACTCATGTAATCCAAAAGTTTGGACGGGTTAGATGCGTATTTTTCGAAAAAAATATGATGAAAATGGAAAACGTATTTTTCAAATTTCTTAAAAAAATACCTTATTTTGAAAATACCTAAAACTAAAGAAAAAAACGTAAAAAATAATATAGTACAAAAATGTGAATTTTTTCTTAACGAACATTTTTTTATATTTCTGTAGGAAAAAGAATAACGGAGATATAAATGTTAGCAGTTTGCATTATAGTGCGCGGACCACCCCTCCCGAGCCCTTCAACCCTTTACTTTTTGAATGTGGAAAGTCTGAGCATGTCGAAAAACTTTTGGATTACATAAGTAATACTAAAGTAAAGAAATTTGTAACGGGAGAATGGTCAATATCAATTCTGGTGGAATGGCTGCGGTTTTAGCTCTCATTTTTTTTCAAAAATTCGAGTGACCCACCGTTTTTGCAGCGTAACTCGCTTAGTTATAATGCAATCGACTTTTAACAGTGCTCATTTTAAAGGTCTTTTCAATCTCTACAAAAAATGTTCTATAAGTTGTTCCCGAAAAATGCATCGGTTTTTCGTTAATTAACGTTGATTACTTCGAACAAAGTTGTTGCAAAAAAAAAATCTTCTTCAACGAGCCATAACTTCTTTTATTTTGGACCTAGAGCATTCATAGAAAAACCAATCTCTTTGCTGTTTTCTAAGATTCATTTTTAGTTATTGCAACTTATTTGATAGAATGCGAAGTTTTCGACTTATTTGCGAAAAACCGTCCGAAAACATGCATTTTTATCACGAAAAATCTAAGTCTTCAATCGCGAATAGCTCGAAAAATATCGATCTGTCGAAAAAACTATGCAGAACATTTTTTACTTAGAATTTGTCCCTATATTATTTTGGGTGAACAATTTCTACCCCCGAGAAGGGGTGGCATCCACTCTCAGGGTAAAAGCGCACATCGGCGCTATGTCACTTTTGCTCCTTGAGCCATCCTCTAACCACTCACCAAATTTCACGTCAATCGATCAAGGTTCAAAGAATTCTGAGGTAATAGCATATTTTTACCTTCAACGACTGGACTATATATATTTTAATAATGTGAGTAAGTGTTTTCAATATATCTATCGAGGCAATTATACATAATTCAATAAGATAGGTACCTCTTCTTGTAATAATAATTATTTGGCTACTGCAAATTACATGATTATGATCACAAATTTAAAGTCAAATTTTAAACAAGCTGTTAGGGTAGCTTGTGTTGTTAACTATAGAAATTCAATTAATAGTAAAGTTATGACCATTTCACACCTAACAAGAGACTAAGCATCGTCTACTCTCGTCCTTTTGATAAAATAGGCCGTTATTTTATTTATTTGCTGAGTGTATTTATTAATTTGTATAAAAAATTACTGCTTAACTTCCAAACCTTAATTTATTAAGATAACTTAGTGATAGAAGTCAATTACAGTTTAATCACAAATTTTAACGGCGCGGCGGGGGCTTGTAACCAAATAAATCTATTATATAAAAATCTGGTGTGATACACTCACACAACTTCTTTTTACAGTGATCTTATAATTAGCCAAAAATTTGATTTGTAATTTCTAAGCATTTGTCAAAATTTTTCAAAAATTGCGAATTCTACAAAAACGGTACAAAATAGAGTTAGTTGAAGAGACAATTTTTTTCTAGAATTTTAACTTGAATTCAAAAATGTAATAATATACCGGGTGTTGTATTTAAAATAGGAGTTAATAAAAAAAATAGAAAAAACCAAAGAAACCCATTTTAAAAGTATTCAACTAGAAAATCACCTATTTGACATCAATACACATTAAAAATGTAATAAAAATATAAAGTTTGAAAAAAATCGTTCGAGCCGTTTTTGAAAAAATCGAAAAAAATTTAAAAATCACAAGAGTAAACACCTACTTCAGGTTATGCGATTTTCTTTAAAAGCTTGCTGTCTCATCTACATTGTACACAAAACTTATATATGACGTTTCAATGCCATACCTCTTTTCGTTTTTGAGATATTCTGTTCACAGACAGACAGACACACTGACACACAGACACACAGACAGACAGAGAGACCAATGAAAAAATATATGTTTTTTGGAATCAGGGGACTCTAAAACGTGACGATCTGTTGAAAACTCAATTTCGAATTTTTGGGGTGAATCCAATACTTCCTTTATCGTAAAAGGAAGTAAAAATCAATCGCCGCGTGTTAGTAACGCAAAAACTCGAGAACGACTTGACCAATTTGGATAATTTTTTTTGTTTTGTTCGTCTTACTCCCGAGGTGGTTTATCAAAAAAGAAAATTCGGAAAAATTCAAAGGAAAATCCGGAAAATTGAAAAATATCGAAAGTGTGTTTTTCTATACACTGCACGACTCTCTATTTGCAGTCATGCTTTTATGATTCTGTGCCTAATGGTTTAACATTATAATTATTTCTACAGCCAATACTTTGGTTAAATGTTGTTGTAATACAATTAATACTAGTCCATTGAGCAAATAAAATAACAGTGGAAAACTAAGTACTAAGGTAACATCACGTTACCTGCTGTCAGTAAAATTGTTATAACAACCACATTAACTGTGCTTTTAATATTTTTATTGTTCATTGAAATGTTAAACAGTGTTTAACATGATCGCGGCCTCGATTGTTAAGATACATTTAACATGCATCCACTCATTTAACATGCATGCACTCGCGTCTTCGAATGTTAAGATACATTTAACATGCATCCACTCATTTAACATGCATCCACTCATTTAACATGCATCCACTCATTTAACATGCATGCACTATAGCAACATCACACATATTCATGATAGTCCGATTTCGATTTAGCAGTTTTTAGTTATTATTATTGATTCAAAATTATTGCCTCAATGAAAAATAAACTAATGAACGCATTTCGATGGGCAACTGTCTTTACATTTCTCACATAAACTACCACTCTCCCTTCGCTGCCCTCGCTAGAGTGGTAAAAATATGCTCGAATGTTAAGACTGGGTTATCCCTCTAAATACATTAATTACTATTACTTTCTGGCGAAAAAATTCTCCAGAATCCGCATATTTTCTGTCGGTCGTAAAAAAATTGTTTTCTTGTGTTTAGACAAGGTTTAGATTTGAAGTTATTGTTTCAAAAGGCATTGGGGTTAGAAAACATGACAAAATACCTTCAATTCAACGTTGCCATATTTAAGCAAAACACAAAATAGAACTTTAGTAATTTTTATGAACGTGTCCAGCCTCAGTAATTGTGTAATTGAACATTTTTTTAATTAATTACATGAAAGGTCTTACAATACTTTGGATTTTATATATTTTTCCACATGCACTATCATATATAATGCAACTAGTGGGTTCTTGATTATCAAATAATAATTTCTGTTTACGCGAGATATGTTGTTTGGTAATCACGCGAGTTCGAAGGACGAGCGTGATTACCTAAAACAATATATCGAGTGGGTACAAAAATGATTTGATAATCAAGAGGACACGAGTTCAATTCGGCTAGATTATATCAGGAGTCAATAAACAACGTTTGAATAGTATATTTTATGCTTTTGCCGGTCCCTGATGCCTTCTTTACTATGGAATCAAGTGTGTGTTATTGTTTGGAAGTCAAATAATAGATACTAATGTCATAATCTTTTTGAGTTTTTGAAAGTGAATTCGCAAGTTTGAAAGCATGGACTCGGATGTCGTAATAGTACATTGTGTATCTAGGACGAAAAGCGTAACATTCCCAGACGACTGTGAATATTGTTGGGCGAGGCGAATGGCGAACAACACAGGAGTCTGGGAATGTTGCTTTCTATCCAAGACACACATACTATTTTTCCGCCAATCGATACGAGTAATTAAAAAAAATAGGAAATAGGACTCGAATATTCTTTGCCTAGGCCGGGAATATTATTCCTGTACAGTTGTATTGTAAATTACCTAGCAACGGCGGATGTAATAAAATGTTTGACTTTGCTCATCAAATTTTTTTCAATAATGTGACAGTTCTGTAATGATTGGCGGAAAAAATAATGTACGATACACGACCAGAAAGTGTTTTGCAGGTCTCCCCAAGCTTCCAGGGCAAGCCGCAGACGAGCCCTGCAATCTACTTGGTTCGACCTGCAAAACACTACATTACGGTCTTGTAACGTAAATTACTATTACACTGCTAAATTGGGGAAACTTGCAACCTTCAAGCAAAAATGGGTATAAACATGCGATTTACATTTAAAACCATTTTAATGCTTATTTTTTAAAATGTGTTCTATGAAGCAAAGTGTATTGAGCTCTCTGGCTACAATGTAACAATGCATAGCATATATTATAAACTATCATAGTTATTTATGTACCAAGTGCATTATGGAGATGTTTATGCCCGCACTGGGGTGACAAGTTTACAAGCTAGAGAGCTTCCGGCCCGAGGTTTTGAAAGTCCCGCGAAGGTATAAACATCAAGTAATGTTCGTGGTGCATACAAAATTGTGTCTTACTAGTGTTTCTTAATAACCTAAATAATGGATTAGAAAGCTTATATTGGATGAATGCATTGACTGATCGAGGTACGTGATTGGTCAGAAATTTGCGGTTTGTCATTTCTGACCATTCAAGTATCATAGTAACTTATAATGCCTGCCATGGTATTGTGTACCCCATAATATGCCCTGCATCCCACTTATTAAGAAACAATAATGTACCAGTAAGACAGAAAGTGTTTTTATCTTACAGTAGCACCGATTACCATACATTATACACTGTTGTCTGTGACTAAAATGATTTTTACTCACTAGTGAGTTTTCATTATTTATACTAGGAGCGGGGAATTTTATTGAAATAGTATTTTACAGTAGAAGTCCGTTAGGATAGCCTTTACTGCCGAGCCAGAGAATTTGTGAGACGAGCTCGAAGAGCGAGTCGAATAATACTGGCGAGGCAGTAAAGGCCCTAACGGACGTGTATTGTACAATAGTTTTTGTAATACCTACATACAATTCGGTCATATCTATATTTTTCTAATTTATTTACATCAAAACGCTAGGTTTGTGTAATGACGTTTTAGAATGATTGAGAGTCCGTAGAACGTTGCAACTGTTGTTTATAAATGTCAGATAATTTCCAATTTCGTGTATGGTTGTAAGCAGTCTTAAGTTGTAACCAGAGCCGGATTAAGGGGGGGGGCTAAGGGAGCTGCAGCCCCAGCCCACCGAATTTCGGGGGCCTCGAAAAGGTTATAATCTATTGCGGTTGCTAATCATTTAGATCCCTTTGTACCAGTTGCATAAATGGGAATGGGGCCTCCAAAAAAATTTAGCCCTGGGCCGCATATATCCTTAATCCGGCTCTGGTTGTAACCAGCTCTTAACTTATGACATCTGTAGAAAATGATGAAGATATTCCTAAAGACGTTAAGATTCTGAATGAGCAAGTTATTTTAGCGTATGTTCAGGAGTTATAGCAGTCTTTTGCGCCTTCTTCTATGTGGAGTTGAAGGCTTGCTTGCTGCTGGATTTGTGTAACAAACGTCACTTTGACGTTTGGCACACAATTTAGCAGGCCGTGGTCTTTACGGACACTTTTTACGGCCGGGCCGTAAAGAGGTTGCTTACGCAGTAGTAAACAGTCCTTAAAGAAATATTTAACAAGTAGGTATTACAAAAAATAATAAAAAGTTAGTTTTTTTAAAACATTATGCATTTAATGTAGTTTTATATTAATTGTACAGCCAGTAACTATCTATTGTCCGTTTCGCGACATATTCTGACGGCTCAACTATTTAGGCACAAGAATTGCTACTGTAAGATAAAACGTCGTATATCACACGTGAGCGTAATGCCATTATAAGCTCGTGAGAAATTGTATCGCTCATGTTGGGGCACTCGCCATTCAAAATTATCACTCGCAAATAATGATGCAGTTCTCTCACTTATAATATAATCTACTATTATAATTACAAATTAGGTAAAATATTTCACTTTAATGCAATTTTATAACACACACGAGTTACACCATCTACAGCTTTAGACGATTTCTGAACAAAAGGAAGGCTGAGACATTCTGCTAACAAAAACAAGGGTAACAGGTTTTTAAATTGAATTAAAGCAGTGCTCTCTATAAGACTGTAATTTGTCTGTAATAGCGAAAACACATACATCAGATAACGGTACAAAGGAATTTCTAATAAAGTTGCTTTGTTCTGCGAAAATAGGATTCAGGTTAACTGCTGCCCCTTAGCAACGCAAATCCTGGACTTAAATTTGGTCCGCATGCTTCCACGTAAACTCTCAAGCCTGGATTTCCTGAAGTAATCCCTAGCTAATAGAGTGTAAGTAGTTGATATTTTCGGCAATTCCTGAAACAAATGGACATTTTTGCTTTATAAGTTTATTAAAACAAAAATATAAATAGGCATATACATAAATATGTATAATGTTGGATTTTAAATTTTTCAGTAAATTTATTACTGAAGTATCTCATATTTATATTATATTTAGTCATTTACACTTATATTACTTTATATTTAACCCTAGAACGCATACATCTAAGAAAGTTACATTAACGCATATGTGGTGTCGTATACGACACCACACCTTTTTTTGTTTAATGAGGCACTTTAAATTTACTATACGCCTTTTTTAATATCTGGGAGATAATTTTGACTGCATAGATGCATATTAAAGCGCAAAGCGGAAATTAAAGTTCTTAAAATATTTATTTATGAGTATGAATAAATGAATTGTTAAATCTAAGGAACTGATCAGGTACTAATATCTACGTTAAACACTTTTGACAAATACCTACAGTGTGATTTTGTAAAAACTAAATTGCAGCACGCCCTGGATAGCCTGAATCAGTTGGCAGTACTGAAGTGTATTGTTGGTGACACTGTCTGTGTCAAAACTCAAGCAAAACCAAAACTGCTAACCTCGAATTTGACATAGACTTACAGTGTCACCAACAATACATTTCAGTATTGCCAACTGATTCAGGCTATCCAGGGCCTGCTGCAATTGAGTGTTAAAAAATCACTCGGTAGTCTCTGTTCAGCACATAAATTACACTGCAGGCTATCAAGTTAGGTTTTGCGTCAGTCTGTGTCAAAGTTTTGACACAGCCTGACGCAAAACCTAACCTGATAACCACGAATTTGACATAGACTTACAGTGCCACCAACATATTGTTCATACGTTTGAACTTCCACAGCCCGCAGAGAATCATTTTTTTTATCTCTCGATATTTGCATCATAACCTCAAAAAGTTATAAGCGTCGCCATCTCTGTTCCTTTTAGTAATTAGTTAATATATTATCGAGTTACCTTTGTAATATGTTATTTTGGTTGCCTGCTCCACTCTATCTGATCGGCGACTGAAGTATAATAGCTAACTGGCAATCCTATAAAGACAGTAGTCATAGCTATTTTAACAAATTCCACTTCGCATTACGTTACTATGAAAATTATGTACGTAAACTGACAGATGGCAAGTGGTTACCGACCAACACCTACCGAGAAAACGTGTTACGTGATTGCATAGATGGCGTCATATGCGACACCAAGTAACTAAAAAACTAATTATAAAGCTTGTAACAAGTTTTGGAAATTAAAAATGAAAGGGAGATATCAACAATAATCTTCTGGAGAGGTACTGAAAATGTGAATATGATAACATAACAGCAAATCACTAAAAACTAGATAGTTAAATAGGTGGTGTCTCATATGACGCCACCTATGCGTTCTAGGGTTAAAAAAAAATCCGCTACAAAAAATCAGGGCAGTAGCAAAGTTTTCAAATATTTGAAACAAAAAACACAATCCTGAAATTCGCTGTGAAGGTTGCTGAAATAACAAGAAATGTTATTTTTTTTAAGATGGAACCTCTTTGAAGCTAAGAAAAGTACATACAGCTTGCGGCAACAATACGGAGGTGGAAGATATTTCCTAAACTACGAGAGCTGATATAAAAGTTGTAGCTACGAGAATAGTACATATTACTAAAATATTATTGATTATACAGAGCGGCGGCCCAACCATAAGTTTTTGAAATGGAAGGAACGCCCTATGTTTGGGTAACTTAAAAGTTTGGCGTTTTAATAGAAAGTTGTATAATTCTACTGTTAACTTTTTTTTAAATTTAGCCATGTTATGCAAACAAAATCAAGCGACTTCTATAATAGCAGACAATTAAGTGTTGCCAAAAAATTATGTTCTTTTCAGTGTAAAATAGTGGGCCCCGACATTTCTGCTATACATGGTGGCCAAACTCTACAAATTTAGTAATTTCAGATTTTTCATGAACAGTAGCCCGATAAGTTTAATTAATTTTCCCGTTAAACTTGTTTGCACATGTTTGAGGTAATAAAAACAACATTATAAGTGATTAATAGAATATCCAATGAAAAGTAATGTTTTACAGCAGTATTATACCACTATCAATCGCAGTTATTGTAGTTTTTGGCACCCTTGTTTGTTGAATTAAGATTCGATGGTTGCCGAAGCCGGATTGGAGAATTCGGTGAAGGCCGTTCAAATTATAGGGGTCAATTGATGCACAAACTGGCAATTCCACTATAGTGCTTTCTGAAACTATAAAAGAAAATGGATTAAATAATTATTCGAAGGTTATTTAAATAAGGGAAGAATGTTATGCTCATGGTACACTTATTACAAAAGTTTTGGGTAAATAGAACAATAAACGAAGTTGCTCGATATCAGCTAGTAACTTATTAATATTTTAAACAACTAGTTCAAGCAGAAGGGTCGTGGGTAAAAATAATATGTAATAAATTCACCTAATTGTTCTAAGCAATAGTAATTCGATAGATAAGAGCGCAAGATTAAACAACCATACAAAGTAGTCAAGCTGTGATTGAAAATAGGCTACAAAGATGTAAAACACATCCAATAAAAACAACAAGGGCTAGTCTCAAACATCGACGATACATTTATTCGAAACCACATTAATACGCTCAGAGACATTAATAACACCAGTTGCATGAATGATCCCAAAAGTCAAGGTCTTAACATACAAATTATAGTCAGAGATTCAATGCATCAATAGTAACGGAAAAAAAAGGTTTTACTTGAAAATAGCCGACGGAATCGATTAGGCGAAGTAGTAGAAAGACACTAAATAAAAATCTGTAAAGAGCTTTACCCAGAACTTCCCTAGTGTCCATTGTGACACTAAATAATTTAAAAAAACAAATTAAGTTAGGTGTAAAAATATCTTCACGTTTCTAATAAATTAAATAAATTTTCACATATAATCTCATAAGAGCATTAATTCTTTCCGGAATTTTTTTTTGAGTGGGTTAGAACAACGTCGTATTAATTTTCCCGAGCGGGTCGCAAGGGCAAATTATGACGTTGTTGGAATGTACGAAAAATAATTTCCGGATCTGGATTAATGCTCGAATGCAGATTCGATAAGAAAATAGTAACGACACAAAGCTTTAAAAGAAGTAATCTATACCTACAAAAAATGTCCAAGAAATTTTGTTGTTGTCTTGGTTACGCCTCGTGAATTGATTTTACTATTGGTCATTAATGACTGTCGTACGATTTTCAAATAAAAAAAAACATTACCGGTGGTCGAATTAGAAGGGTAGGTGGATGCGTATGCAATCCCAACGTTTTGTGAAATATTTTGAGGAGAATCGACTATTTCTACGTTGTTACGGTCTTGAACTGACTTTACGACACCGCACCGGCTCATACACAAACCAAACGGCCGGCGCGTGCCGTAATGGACAAAATCGGAACGAAAGTTCTCCTAGGCCGCTACCCAGCCGCAACAAGATAGGCCGGCTGGACTTTCAGTGGAGTTGGGCGGGTTCTTGACGAGATTATCTAAGGGTAACGGCCAGAGGGTCGGTGAATAACGGTAAAATAAAGAGGGCGCCACCAAGCCTGTCTTAACCCGAATAACCGGGTCTGGGCGGTTAGACGGGGGCGAAGTATTCAAGACACTCCGTCGATAGGGGTACTCGTGAATTATAAACTCACACAACGATTTCGTGATGGCAAAAATACTTAGATCATGAAGTGGGGCTCTTTCAGCCACGGCAATGTTACCACCAAGCTTACCTGCACGCTCTGATCTCACTGGCCCCACGGTACATTTATCTTCTCAATGATGGGCGCACGCTGAAACAGAACATGCACAAATCGACCAAGAATAAAGCGTCTCTTAATTAGATAAGCGTCTATTATTCAATTCTTACATTGGGGCAGTAAAGCGTGCCGCAAACATTGGGTTAATTCTTATAAATAAGCATCAGCTGATGGGACCACTACTGTTACTAAACAACACCCATAACTGTACAAAATCAAGAGCAGTTTGACATATGAGTCCCACAAAGGGAACGTTTGTTCATAAAAATCGAGTTATGCAACAGCAAAGGCGACGCGAACAGCGTAGCTGTCGGCAGAATCCGGCGCCGCAAAGAGATGCGGCGAATTAGTTAGAAACCCAATTCGCAAGGCAAAAAGGGGGCCACGTTACTGAGATATATTTGGCCGAAAAGGGGGCTTACATAGCCTAACGCCCGCAGGCGAATTTAGAATATGACACAGCTGGTGCTACGCCGCCCAAGCGATCGATAACTTCGTGTAACACTCAACGAGCCGAACACGACGCCGTTGCTAACATACGAAAGGTCTCGCACAAAACTTGGCGAATATGGCACCGCCCTGATAAGAAGTGGTCTGGCTCACATGATAATTTGGGCAAACACAGCAAAGCCCAAGTGAGGAAAGTGATTAGATTAAAAACGAGCGACGCCACTTCGCGACAACAATTTAAGATGCGAAGAGTACATTTTTAACGGTACACATGATTTCACATCAAGTTCGCGCACATGCAATTTTACTGCGACCAAACTGGTGATGGATGCCGCCTTACAGCACGTATGCCAAGAGTTCAGCAATTATTCACATGGTTAAGTGCAAAGCTCGCGCACAAGAAGTTAGTCACATGGAGTACCGCGGCACACAAATACGCCCCCGCGAAGCAAGCGTACAAGCGGAAGCAACTCCGCAACAATGGTTATGATTCAATGGTTACAAATACCTTAGTTTTATTGGTGACGGCCCAAGAGATCGGCATGCGGTCCAGCTGGCGGGAAACAGGTTGCCTGTGGCAATTAATTCGCCGCTAAAACGGCCGACGGTGTGAATGGTCTGGATGCGCCCAAAATGGCGACAAAGGCTGGCGCTTCAACAAACGCCGCTACGACGGCAAAGCTAGCCCAATCATGTCCTACCTCAACGGGATCCTCGAACAACGAGCTAAAGAAAACACTCTCTTACAAGACGACGTAGAACCGGGCATGGAATTCCATCACACCTACGCCTTGGCGTAATAAGATCGCCGCTAAACGACACACACCTCCCTTGTTGGCGGCTTTACTCCGACTCTTCAAAGGCGAAATAGTTTGTGTAACACACTGGCTGAAGCAACACGGAAAAACATAAAGAAAAAAGGGCTAAAGAAACACGTCGCCGTAACGGCACAAATGGAGGAGGCGGCACCCCACGGCAGAGCCCGGGGCGCCGCCGCCCGACTTCAAAATTAACCCGACTGCAGCAACTGTTCTGATCGACGGCCCGTAACGGAATGACAAAACCCCGCGTCCCCACGCTACAATTTAGCGGGAAGCTGGCGTCCCCACGTGACTATATCGCGGCAGCCAATGGCGATGCGCCCAATAAAACAAATACGTTCCGGTGACAAAGAGAGCGCGAGGCCTCGCAGTAACACGCGTTCAAAAGGGTGTTCCAAAAAATCCAAGCGCGTCTACATAAAGGATGGCCTGAATCAAATGTGCGGAAGATTAGATTGTACTTGTGCGCAAAAATTGAAAATGGTTTTAAAATAGCAACAAGTTGCCCTAAAGGCGTGAAATGCAATTAAGCATCTACAACAGCAAAATGACTTAACAACCTGCGCTACGGAGCACTACGTGACTACGTGCGTCCAGGCTGGTTTAAATAGAACCTTTTTTCGTTGATACCTCGTACGCTGTAAGGCAGAAAGAGCACTTGCGCTGTATCTGATGGATTTTCGTCAAAAGTAAAGTTTGAACTACAACAAATTGTTACTTTTCTGTATCTCAGTTAAACCAAAAATAATAACAAGCAAAGGAAAATAGGGCTAACAATATCTTAACGAACCTAATAATACAATACAATAAAACGAAACACATCATCTGCGGAGGCAATTGTAAATGCATCGATAGGTTATACTGCGCCACGCCGCGCCGACTCGCAGGAAAGAAAATTATTCTATCAGTTTTTGTAGAGCATAAAATTTGCTATAATCTACTTTCACATTTTTTCTAAATCTCATAATTACCGAAATATCGAGCCTCAAATGTAAAAAGTTACGAAAAACTCAAAAATACTTTTTTTTTAATGTATTCCACTGACGTTTGGCCTACTTTCATTCAGATATGATTCACAAGAGATTCTATTTCTTCATGCACATAGTGGTTGTAACACTACATCGGTCCCATTTGGACATGGAAAAACCAAATTCTGCAGTGTTGTTCAGAAGCACCCTAATTTAGTTGAAGCAGTAAGTGCATTCAGAGAATCGGAAGCGACGCCTGGCCAAATTGCATAAGCAGGTGAAAATTTTTTCGTGGCCTTGTATGGTGGGGACATGCATGCTCAAACTCTTGATGGTCTTCACTGTCAGATTTTTGAAAAATCTGTGACTAAAAGCAAGTTGCAGCTTGCCAGACTGCCACCACCGCAAGTTGCAGCCCGGTATCAAGAAATTTCGCGTATATCAAGTCCAAACATTGATGAGCAGGGAAAAGAACCATTTGTATTGTGGCTGGCCGACAGGCAGGCGAGGGCTGACAAAATTTATACAACCAAAAACGCTGCACCAGATTCGTTACTACAAAATATTTTTTGCCAATGTAAGAAAGGGTGTGCTAAGGCCTGCAGCTGCAGAAACGCTGGTTTGCATTGCTCTATTACTCGTAATAATTTCTGTGGACAATCATGCCTAAATGTCCCTGAGATTATTACAAACGACGATGACATGGAAAAACAAACGTTTCACTAATTGATCAGATGATCGCCCAACAAAATGAAGACATTACATTTTACCTTTGTTATAGAAAGTGATGAAGGTAACACTACAGATTCAACCAAAAGATCAAAAGTTTAGCGTTTCTATACAAAAAATATGTACGCCTTATTTGTATTAATCTATATTATTACTTTGCATTTTTTAATTTTTTATACATTTATGAATAATTTGGATACAAAATTATTTTTAACTCCATGAGTTATAAAGGAAGGATATCTTATTATAATTTCGTTTCTTTGCTAGTTTAATAAACTAATTTATTGGCGCCAGCTACAAAATTACAATTACAACTATTTTACCCACTTCCTCCTTCACATTCCTTTCAGTCCGTAGACTGGTTTGTCTCAACGCTCCATTTCCTCTTCATATCCGCAATTCTTGCTTCTTGAATCTTCTATGATTTGTTTAACGTATTGAAAGTGAGGTCTTCCTCTAGGGTTTCTCCCATTTACTGTACTTTCAATAATTGTCTTCAGTGACTCTTCTCTTCTCAGAATATGACCCACCGTTTCTGCTTTCCTATTAGTTATTTGTTTCGATTTGCTTCATTTGTCGTTTATTCTTTATAGTACCTCTTTAGTCAATGTCATTTGTGTCCAAGTAATTTTTAGGGATTTTCTATAGCACCACAATTCGAAGAATTCTGATATATGTTTTCCTTGAAGTTCATGTCTCGCATCCATATACAGCGATATTCCATGTAAGGAGTGCGCATTTCATCATCCCCGCCGTTGAAAGTTTGTAAATAGATACATCTTACAATCCAGGGGCAACTTAGTAAAAACCCAGTTTTTTTAGTAAAAAAATATTACGTCACAAGGGTTACACTTTTTAACGAAAGGGAGCATGTAGCTTGTAAGATATGTTATCTATTTGCAAACCTTCACGTGGAATTATAAAATTCACAGTGTGTATAGGTATAGGTATCATGAAGGGAATTAAGATCATAGTCCATTCCCATAAATATAGAAAATTATTAAAACTACTGTATTTGTTTAAATATGTCAATGAATTAATTAGTTATTAATGTTTTGTTGCGTTTAATTACAATACTATTTTCATTTTCAAAATCCAATGATTTTTACATCCACATACCTTATAGCACGGATGTTTACTTTATGTAAACTAGTGTTATATTAGTATGTATTATAAAGTGATATCGTTATTGTCATCATGATGACATTTTCGCAGGCGATTAGAAGACGTACCAGAGCTGTTCTACTAACTGAACAAAAACGTTTGCATAAATTATAGGCTCATTCTTTTCACATATGTTTCACAAATGGTTTCAAATAGTGAAAAAAATGTATTATGTATGTGTAGGGCAAATATGTTGAAAAATAGAAAAATTATTTGTCAAGTTCTATTTTTATATAACTCGGCTGCTCCATCGAAAAACACAGTATCCAACATTTTTTGTGAAATTGAGCTGAATGTTCATATGTAGATACTGTGTTATCCCGCATCTTTCTAGCTAATCAGATTTGAGCTATCTATACTGGTTACCTATTTACAGCTACCCATAAACACAGTATCTACATGCATTCCTTCTGTTCTCCAATTCAAAACACAGCAAGTCATTATAATGTTCGAAAGAACCAAAGAAAACACAGTATCTGGTAGTTACTGTGTTTTAGAAAAAACACCTAGCAAACGTTTTTGTCAAAATTCTGTGTGTAACACAGCATCTACGAGATACTGTGTTTTGTTTTAGACATGCTCACCCAACGTACCTACATAACCTTAATTTGTGAGTGTTTGTTATTGGTGTACAGAGTGTTAAATCATAAATTTTGGTTATTTTTATTGTTTTTGTATTTGTTTAAGTTGTCCAGCATATCTCTTTGATAAAAAAGTTCGTGTAGTTATCTTAAAAAAACACAGTAACTACATTTTACCATGAAACCTTAGGGTTGCAAGATTTTTGGTCAGACAGTAAAAATTATACTTTAATACAGACTGCAAATATATGGGATTTAACTTTGGGAATGCATGCAGAGTGTGGGGCCATCGATCTAAAGTGTTTCCCTGTTTCCCACAACTTTACTCATTATCACATACTGTGTTATTCGATGAAGCAGCCGAACTCATCATTAACAAAACATGCTTCTAAACAAAAGACTAAAGAGAAGTTAATTTATATCTTATTCCAAAAATATTTACGGCATTCAACTTCAACTATAAAGAGTTCTTTACCCGGCGCTCGCAAGTCATTAGAACTATTTCCATCCAGATCTTAATAAAAAAATTAACTCGCAATTTAATAAAAGATCTATAAGGTGCTTTACTCGGAAATTTTCTCTTAATAATTGCGAACATATTAAATGAAGAAGGGCGTTCACCCAAAATATGCTTATTTTCGTTGAAAATAAAAACCTGAACTATGTGCAAAGTTACTCTTATTTAACTAAAACACTTCTTGAATGAAAACAATAGACAGAATGTCATACTTTTAAGATGCTCACCCTGTATATTTCCAACAAATAATTTTTGAACTATAGCGCCAAAAGGTAGACAGAATTGGGAAAACCTGTTTTTCATCATCTAGGGACTGTGAATTTTTGTTTCAGAATTTACAGGCAAAACTCCTGGTTAGTAAGTTTGACGCAAAGTATAATAAGAAATTTTAAACTCAAACAATGGGTAGCGGGAGGTACTTCTTCACGATCCCGGTGAAGAACAGACCTCCTTAGGAAATGGCGACCCTCCCCTTGCAAGCTCTTAATTTTTCCAACGCCCTTCCCTGGAGAAATTATGTACCGTAAATCCAATCCTACCCACGTCAATTATCCTTTCCCACATCCCAGCCCCTAGAGGAAAGCCAGTGGATGATTATCTCTAGTATCATCCCAAGAGAATCTCATGGATAACAAAATCCGGAGTATAAACATTCCAAGGGGAGATAGGCCTCTTAGCTGGGGACAGTAGCCTATCTAGGGGCAGTTCACCCCAAAATCAAAGAACCCGGTCCTCCAGGTTGGGGGTTGAAGCGTAAAGGTTAGCTCCCTTATATTCGTAAAAACTATAAAATGCTAAAAATCCCAATAATGAGCCTCGGAAAAGCTCGGACGGAAAAAATGGAAAAAGACAAAGGCAAAGAAAACTGATAACGAACATTGGTACATGGAACGTACAAGGATGTAGAGGAAAAATGGAAGATATATTATCAGAATTAAGAAAAAACAGAATGGACATTGTAGCATTAACTGAAACGAAAAAAAAAGGTAGTGGTATAGAGGAAATTGGCAAATACATCCACATATACAGCGGAGTATCAAAAGAAGAACGTGCTAAGAGAGGGGTATCCCTGCTAATACATACTAAATTCAAAACTGGCATAACAAATTGGGAAACATTAAATGAACGAATTGTTACTGTAAATCTAAATTACCGGGGCACTAAAATCTCAATTATAGGAGTGTACGCTCCAAATGAAGATGCTCCAGATGCAGAAAAAGACCAGTATCAAGAAATACTAGATGAAACAATAAACAGCATTGGAAACAGCAGAGAAGTAATTATCCTAGGTGATCTGAATGCCAGAACCGGAAAAAAAGACAAAGACCCCATTGTTGGAAAATTCGGAGAAGAAACTAGAAATGAAAACGGCCAGAGACTTATAGATACCTGCCACCAGCATAACCTTAAAATCATGAATGGGTTCTTTGAGCACAAGCAAATCCATAAATATACGTGGACGCAAACAACAATAAACCTAAAATCTATAATCGATTATATTATCATCAAACAAGAAACAAAAATAATTGTACTAGATGTACGAGTCCATAGAGGCGCCGAATGTGGAAGTGACCACTACTTAGTAAAATCAAAAATTATTATACCGTATACATATTACAAGAAACGCGAGGAAGAAAATATATGTACAACAACAGAAATAGAAAATCACCGAATGTATAATACTGAAGGACTGCTAGAAGAAAGTACCAGATACCTGTATCAGAAACGACTCGATCAAGCCCTAAATGAAGATTTTATAGAAACACCAACGGAAGATCTATATAATCATATCGTAAAGGCACTCCACCAAGCAGCAAATGAAGCAATTGGGGAAAAATACCCAAAATTAAAGAGGAAGAACGACTGGTGGAATGAAAATTTAGAAGAGCAAAAGCAGAAAAAGCAAACAGCCTACCACAAATGGTTGAATACGAAAGATATATCAGATAAAATACTGTATAAACGGGAACAGTCAAAGTACAGACGTCTAGTAATAACAGCAAAAAATTCATGGTGGGAAAGAAATTGCAAACAGTTGGATACGTATATAGGCGGCACTAAATCATCAGAAGCGTGGAAGTTTTTAAAACACATACGAAAAAACAAGTCGCATAAAACGAATATACCAATTATAACAACGGACAAGTGGGAAAAATACTACAGAGAACTATTGGTAGAACAAAGGCAAGAATTCATAAGAACATCTCCGAAAGTATATAGAGTCCATGGAGAAGATATAACAATCAACGCAGAAATTATGAAAAACGCGATTTCTGCACTAAAAAATAGGAAATCGTCAGGTCCAGGGGGAATACCAGCGGAGCTTATAAAATACGGATCGGAAAAAATGCAAAGAATGTTAACTGTACTTTTTAATAAATACCTAAATGGAAATGAAGTACCACGAGAATGGAAAACAGCCTGGATAACATCAATCCACAAAAAGGGACGAGTAGATATATGCAGCAATTACAGATGTATATCGGTTACAAGCACAATGAGTAGGCTATATGGTAAAGTACTAAAAATTATGCTCGAACACGAATATCAACCATACGAATTAGAAGAGCAGAGCGGATTTAGAGCTGGACGCTCATGTGTCGATAATATATTCTGCCTAACTCAAATAATAGAAAAAAAAATGGCCACTGCTAGAGATACCCATCTATTATTTGTCGATCTAACCAAAGCCTATGATAGTGTTCCCATATGTAAACTGTGGGAGGTTATAGAAAAAAGTAATATAAACGCTACCATTATACAAGCGATAAAACAACTATACGAAAATTCAATATCGCAGATAAAAATGGGGAATAAAATATCTAAAGGTTTCGTAGTGACAAAAGGTCTGAGGCAAGGATGCTGTCTATCCCCAACTTTATTTAAGATCTACATTAGTGAAGTCCTAAACCAATGGAGAAGGAAATGCCAGGGAATGGGGATTCCGATTACAGACGATTCAACGTTATATACCTTGCACTTCGCCGATGATCAGGTGATTGTAGCACAGGACAAAGAAGATCTGGAATATATGGGCCGCAAACTAAAGGAAGAATATGAAAAATGGGGATTAAGCATTAATATGGAAAAAACTAAATATCTGTGTATTGGGGGAAAAGAAGAACACCTGGAATTGGAAAATAAAGAAATAATACAAGCATGCCAAGAGTATATCTATCTGGGCGTAACTATAAATGACACTGGAAAACAAGAACAGGAAATAAATAATAAAGTGATAAAAGGAAAAAAAATAATAGGCGCCTTAAATTCTATTCTATGGGATAAAAACATAAGACACACTACGAAGACTCAGATATATAACTCAATATTAAAAAGCGTCATGACATACGGCTGCGAGGTATGGCAAATTAATAAAAGGGAGGAAAACAAACTCTTAGCAACGGAAATGGATTATTGGCGACGATCGGCCGGAATATCTCGCACAGCGAGAGTAAGGAACACGAGAATCAGAGAAATTATGAAGGCAGCGAAGGCAATAATAGATGAAATAAAAGACAGACAGCTAACCTGGCACGGCCATGTACAGCGTATGGGAGATGAACGTATCCCCAAACAAGTTATGAATTGGACCCCTCGAGAAAGGCGAAGACGTGGACGGCCAAGAAACACGTGGGCAGGAAATATTAGAAAAGCGATGTCCGACCGCAACTTAGAAGATGGAGATTGGATAAATCGCAATAGATGGAGATTGGGAACCGGAAAACGTCGAAGAACGTTCTAAAACCGGACATATATATATATATAAACCCAAATACTTAATGAAATTAAACAGATAAACATGTAAGAAAATATTCACTTCATGTTTAAAGGTTCTCCCAATGAGAATGCTCATATCATAATCAATATTATATTTGCTAAGATACGCATGACAACGTCTATAAATCAAAAACCGCTATTTAAATAAATCAGTAAAGGGGTTTACTCGGAACGGAACGCAAGTAGAAGTTTCGAAACAAAAACGTATAACGTTCCTAATAATACTGCAACAATAGAAGGAAACACTAAGTTTATAAAGCGAACTACATCAATTTATAAATTTGAAAAAACCATTGCAGGCGGTGGAGTTCGAACTCGTCGCCTGCGAGAGCGATTTCAACGCTTGGCAGCAGCCCCGGGCACCTTCCGTAGTCCCGTTCAACCACGAAGTGCCGCCTCGCATTTGCCCTCACTGCTATACGTATACGATGCGCTTATCGTTGCCCATTTTTGTCTCTGTTCAAACATTTATCCTAGTGTTGGGTGTCATTATTGTTAAGGATATAGCCTAAACTACGTGTAAACTTCCCTCGCAAGTGCGGCCCGGCCCGTTACAATCGCTCCACGTTTCTATCCGCCACAAGTGTCTGTTCCATTTACGATAATCACCATGTATCTGTGCTGTCTCTTTTTTGCCAAAGATTATATTCTGAGCTATATGCCAAACATTACTTATTCCTGAGTTAAAGCAATAACAGTAAGAATTTTACTTTTTAAGGTGCTCACCTTGTATATATTTGATCTAAAGTTTCGAGCTAGATAGACATATCCGCATGCAAAATATCGATTCTCTTCAACAAATAGTTTTTGAGCTATACCGCCAGCAGAGTAAGAGACGGACAGACAGACGGATAGACAGACAGACCGACAAATAGAAGGACAGATAGACAAACTGAAGGAATTGAGAAAACATGCTTTTCGTCATCTAGGGACTTTGAAAGGAGAAGATCTGAAGAAATCTCGAAAGAATTTTTTCACGATTACAATACTACCTTCGCATTAGGCGTAAAAGTACTGTAAAACGCTATGCTTCACAGAAGAGGTAAAATCATTAGCATTAGAAAACAGAAAGATTTTCTACAATCTCGAAGCAGACAAACAGAAGCATACAATTTTTGAGTATAAATTAAGAAAAGCAATTTGAAAATTGTAAAATACTAAATTTAATTTCAACGATAACTTCCAAAACAACTAAATTAACTGTTCAAATTGTGCGCCGTTGACGGCCTGACAGTAGCCAAGACGACCGATATGTTTTTTATTGATTGCTGTCATTGATAATAACATAAATCGAGTGCAAAAGAAAATACAGCAGCTATTTTTGTTGTTACATGTTAAGTTTAACAAAACAACAAGCATTTAAAAATATTTCGCATATATTTCGACACCTGGTGTCTTCTTCAGTGTTATATAAACATTTTAAAATTTCTCACAAAAACGTTACGGTCCTTACACCAGGTGTCGAAATATATGTGAAATATTTTTAAACACTTGTTTTAAAAACTTTCATAATTATTTGACTTTGTTAAAATTTTAAATGTATTTTAGGAGATTATTAAGTTAAAGTTATTTATTTAATAAGCCTGATTTTTAATGATAAATAAAAATCATTTTGTCGTAACACATACTTTAATATAAAGTTGAAAAGATTTTAAATTGTTAATTAAATGTTTCGCCAATTATGTTGGCTTCTTCAGTAATTTAATTAAAATACTACAATTTAGAAATTTATTACATTCTGAAAACAGAAAAATAAGATTAGCGAACAAATTAGGTTTTCCTTTAAATGATTACTTACGTGATTAGAAGTATAACATTTTTGGATATTCGTTCACGACATTTTTCAAAGTTTTTTTAAATTGATAATGAATGAAGGAAGGTATTATTCATGATAATCCATACTTGAAAGTAACTAAACAGAAAGCTTAGCTATTCTGAAAGCGAGAATGCAAATGAATTTGATAAAGGGGGCTTGCAAGGCCATTCACATATTTTTATGTTATCACTCAATGCGCAAAACTTTATAAAGTTTGGAAATGCAGGTGCCATGGGCAGGGCAGTATTACGTTAATATTTTATTTAATTGAAAAATTAGTTTTAATAAAAATTGCATAAAAATATACGAGTAAAGTAATTAGTTTATGTAAACAAAATTTATTTAAATAAATTATGATAAATAAAACTGAGGCTATCTATATCAGTTTTGTAATTAATTGCATTAGGGTTTTTTTGTATTTCAATCATCTCCAAGCATAGACGTTTTTGTAGGTTATTCTCTCTATGTAAGATCTTGGGTGTATTGAAGTTAAATTTATGTAGAGATTCATTGGCGTGGTCAGTCAATGCTGTTTTTTTATTAGAAGGAGATAAATTATTAATTTTAATTGAGTATTTGTGCTGGTTAATTCTGTTCTTTAATAACTGTTTTGTTTGTCCTATGTAGATAGAGTTGCAATTATTACAGTTAATTTGATAAGCAAGTTTTGATTGCATATTATTTTCGGTCTTATCTTTCAAATTCGCGAAAAACTTTCTACCTAAGGTGTATGGTTGTTAAATGTTGTTATGAAGTTGTATTTATTAAGTTCTTTTTTCTATTTTTTCAGAAAGTTTATTGATATAATTAATGGAATTTTTTTTTGTTAGACGTGTTGGAGTTATTGAAATCTTTGCCTAAGCAATTTGGTTGTAAATCTATTGATTGATTAATTTTATTGCAATTGTTAATTATATTGATTCGATTTTTAATTTGTTTTTAATATAATAAATTGGATATTCATTTATGATTAATATATTTGTAATAATTTCTAAATTTTGTGAGAAATTTTAAAATGTTTTTATAAAAATGAAGAAGACACCAGGTGTCGAAATATATGTGAATTTTTTTTCTTAAACACTTGCTGTTTTATTAAATTTAACATGTAACAACAGAAATAGCTGCTGTTTTTCCTTTTGTAATCGATTTATGAAATAATCATCCATCTACTATGTGCCTATTAATTTCCATTTAAATCATTGAAAAGAAGTGATTTAACACCAATTCAATATGTCATCAATCCAAAAACAGAATACCAACCTTAATATCTTCAATAAAATAAGAAAACACAGTTTGTCGTATGTAAGGATCGTCACATTTTTGTGAGAAATTTTAAAATGTTTTTATAACACTGAAGAAGACACCAGGTATCGAAATATATGTGAAATATGTTTAAACACCTTGTTTTGTTAAATTTAACATGTAACATCAAAAATAGCCTACTAATTGATAATAACGTAAAATCATACTTCTTAAAATTAAATTTAGTATTTTGCAATTTTATAACTTTTTTTTAAATTTTTGGTCATGTGATCTATACGCAAAAATTATAATAGCGTAAGTAAAAGAATGTGTTCTTTCGAATTCCGTAATAAAAAAAAGGGGGTTGCTATTTAAAAAAAACATTGATGACGCCATCCCTCCTACGCTGGTCACCTTGTATATATGCGTTTTATATGAAAAAAATTTCAAATAAAAATAACAGTCGACGGATCTCAGCGGTTTTTTCAAAAGTCATTTCTTGAGTTTTTAACGAATTTATCCACTACTTTACGAAAGCAGTCTATAAATCATGCCTACGGCCAGTAATGACAAATGGGACGGGGACGAGACTCGAAAATAGCAGATTCAAGAGAATCCTCAGAACATCAGAAATGAAAGCACTGAAAGATAGAAAAGTAGGAAAAATGTGAAGAGCTAGGGTCAAAAGCGATTATATACTCCAAGAATGTAAGACAGAATACATCATTAGATGTATTAGATAGAGAAATAGGGGCCAAAATGAACAAGTAAATAGAAGGAACAGACTAACACACATAGCACGAGAAGGAAAACCAAACTGGCAAACACTAAGAGCAAGATATCTAAAGCGTAGAGTTGGCAATCAACATCACAACTGTAGGATATAATAAACCTAAATGCGTATTCAATAAGAGAAAGATGTTTATAAAGAAATTACAGTTAATTTACATAATAATTAAATAATTCATAACAATTCGTAATAAAAGTTATATTGCCATATTATCGAAAATTATTGTCTTAGGATACCCAAAATATAATGTACATGATACATCAGATCGTCTAGAAATGGGGTTAGATATGCAAAAAGTCATGTGAAGGATTTAAATTGGCATATACACTGTTTCTATAGCAGTACTCGTATACCATAAATTTTCCAGAGGTAAGCGTTACAAAAAGTAAGCTGTAATAACGTTTAAAGCTATAACATCTGTGAGCACGTATTCACGACCATAACAGTGGCATCAATAACTGTACAAATAAAATGCTAAATGAACCCACCCAAGTAAAACATTACCGTGAAAAAGCCTTTACCCCTGTGTACGCTTTTTATTCCCCACGCCAGAATTGTACGGTGCGTGATGGTTGTATCATAAAATTTTCAGTTGCGTACAGTTTCGTCGTAAACTAAAATGATTACATTACTCCGGCACACCATCAAAGCTATGAAAAAGACACTCCCTAATGAAGTCGATCTAATTAAGTAGAATGCTAAAAGCAATTATAATATAAAATGTGTCGGGGGATGTACGCTGGTTGTAATAAAGGGCGCGGTAGCTGGATATATTAGTTGTCACGTACGACATGATAAACTTAGTATGGAAACATGCGAAATGGGAAAAATATTACTCTTAATTAAATTGCATCGCTGTACGTTTTTAGGCAAATTATGGCTGTGCTGTAACGCATCTATTTAATTGTTTCCAACTGTTAAGCACCTCCACATCCTAATGTCAATTAACTACTAATCGGTTGAACTATCTATACTAATGGGGATTTGAATATAGCTCTCAAATAATAGATACAACTTCTTAATACACAATGCTATTCTAAACTTTTGCAGTTATGAGTTAGTACTAAAAACCAAAGAAAAAAGAACAAAACGTGGATTTTCTTAGTAATCTTATCTCAAATTAGACAGGGAGTTCGGTAAAGAATGGGACACCGATTAGTTATTGATTCCTTACGTTATAATAAATCGATTAAACCTAATATATCTTAGTACAAAGTCCCTTCAGTAAGAAGTTATAGGGCCTTGAAGTTCAATTTTGATTTGTTTTTTAAATTAATTTCCACACATGTAACTAGAGATATCGATTTGAAATCCGGTATAAATGCTTACTATTATGTACTGCACTAATAACGAAAATTTCATAAACTATACTTAACTATAAGGGGCACTTTACCTATCTTTTAAAACTTTTTTTAGCTCTAACTTCGTTATCTGTAACATTTTTTAAAATTTTAAGTTATTACCTGAAAGCGAATTAAAATACACAAAAATAATCTACTCTTAGTTCATAAGCGTAAGAGCAGCCTTAAAATACCTATCAAATGTTTTTGGTTATCATTAAGACTTGCAATTATTAAGTAGCCATGATCACAAAAACAATGGGTAATAATTGTAATCTAGTAAACAGCAACAAGAAAGCAATTAAAGACGTTGGTGGCATCAGTTTTTTGTCTTTTGTGCTCACGAAAATGTTGCGACATAACGAACCTTTCAGCATTGGAGAATTCGCTATGTAGCTATGTAGTATTTTCAAGTGGTTTGCACGAATTCGAAGGGTTGTGATTGTATTTGGAGGGAACTCTGCTATATTTGGAAGGTAGAAGAAAAGCATTACAAAAATTACAATTTTCAGACAGCAGATGGGTATCACTTGCAAGTACGTCATTTTTGTGCGGTTTTAGAATGCTTATAATTGAAATAAGATCAGAAAAAGTCGTTGAAAATTCCTCCCAGCCATGCTAGCAACAAATTTAGAGAGCTTATTATTACTTACAGAATTGATACAAATAGTTTCACAGCTAGACGGATAAAAAAATTACAAAAGGCAACGATAAATGTTGAAATTTTTTGAAAACCCATCAATGAAACGAAGCACAAAGGAAGCGGACAAGAGATTATGGAGAGTAGGTAAATACTGGCAATAGGAGAAAAATCTAAACACTAACGTGCACACGCAGTAGGAATTCCTATAGAATAAGAAACATATGAAACAAATTGAACGCAATGGAAGAGACATAAGAATGCTTTTAATATTTAACAGAAAACGCCTACATAATAATAGTCAAAGTATCTGCTCCACTATAAGCAAACCACTTAACGAGAAACGCACTTATAGGCAAATATGTAATACCAAGCATAAAGCAAAAATTTTACGAAAACATACAGAATACAAGCGGAGATAATGTTGATAAACAACGTCTGCATCCACAATTATCTAGCCGATCACCAATAGATATATAAAAATACATTGGAAAATCCAAGAGGCAGCCAACAGTCCATATTAGACTACATAATAACAAGCAAATGGAAAACAAACACAAAAAGCAACGGCAGAAACTTGTGGATAATGAGCAACCACAAAAAATAAGAAAAGCTCTCAAATACCGTGGTTCACACAATTAAAGAAATTTAGAGAACAGAATTCTCCCTTAAAATATAAAACAAGAGGAACGAGACGAGTTTGACAGTTATAGAGCAATAAGAAATGCAAATAAATTAAGATTAAGGCAGATAAAATAAGAATTCTAGAAAAGTTTCACAAAGAATATGAAGCATGATCTGACGAGAGCCCAAGCAAAATTATGAAAACTGTAAGAAATAGAAAAACAAATGTAAGAGAATGATTTCAGCATAACAAGGTTTCAGAGAAAAATAAACACAATATTTCAGAAAACACAAGCACAAAAAGAAATAGAAGTAACAAATGACGAAATGGCAAAACATTAGTTTTAACAAGAAACAGAAAACTAACAGGATTCTATGGCATCACTAATGATGTAAGGACATTTTTAGTTTCTATGAACGTACTGCTAATTAGCCTTATTTTCTCAATCCGAAATTACAGTTCTCCATGTATTTAAGCATTTTGAGTCGTGCGCTTGCAGCCAGCAGTTTTAAACTCACTTCTTCTGTGTTATCGCCCTGTTTCGGGCCTATTGGCACGCTAGAAAAACCCATGTGGACTATCGATCCGTCTGGCTACGTGACTTCTTGAAAGTTTCACAGCGAGAGTTTAAAAGGCGAGCTTATGCCGCCGCTGTTTTTCGATTGCGACCTGCTTAGCTCACGTGTGTTGTTATTTACCGATGTAGGCCTTTGAGATTTCGTTTATCGTGGAGCGGCAGCCCCCTTAACACATCGTTCGACGAATTTTCAGTAAGATCTTAGTGCCGGCTTAACATGTTTCGCGAAGCTCCTGCCTTCCGCTATGCCAATTTTTGTTGCGGGCCTCCGTTCCGTCGGCCACTTTCTGTTGATTTTTTATCGCAGTGTCTGGAATGCAGCCACTTGCAGCAACGTAGGACATCGTTTACAGCTAAGCCAAGCTTCCCAAAGGTACCGTTATATTGTAGAACTTCTACAATGGTGAATTTAAAGTGTTTTGAGTGTTTCGCCGAAGTTCCAGACAGTTTGCTTAACGTTGCGGTCATTGTTGCATTTATTGCTTGTACCATTGTTTTTGCTGAACCATTATAGTTGTTTACCTGTCAATTTAATTCATTGCCCTTATAATTCATGAACCTGTTTAACTTTACGTCGTGGCAGTTAAATTATGTGTAGCAATTGTACTTTGTTTAGTTGATTCCAGTTTATTATTGCCGTTTCTTGAGTCAGTATTTTGATAATTCAGTGTTAATGCCGTCTACAAGTCATTTGGATAGTTGTTGACAAGTTTACCGCTTTCTTACTATATTAAGACGTTTCATAATTCTACATAGTTAACCATTGCTAACCCATTTCATATTTTTACGTATTCAACCTTTATGCATTTAAATATTTTGCTAATATATTTCATGTTTGCTGAACTGTCGTTTTCCTTTGATGCTGTGCATGCGATTTGTCTATGTATTTTCCAGTGTAAAAGCAGTTTAGCAAGCTGCTCAAATGAGTTCCCGAAAGGTAAGTCCGATGATGTTGCACGTGGCTCGCTGACCAGGACACTGCCGAGGTTATAGCTGAAAAGCGTCCTCATTGTGCTTCCACTTTTCCTCGGTGGGTTAACCTAAGCATTTTTCCATTGTAGGAATCGTGGTGGCGCCTTGGCGATTAAGATCTGCTTTTTGTTGATTAGGCCGTTGCCCTGTGTGATCTCGTGTTGGACCCCCGCTGCTCTACTGAAGCTAGTCGGCATCCGTTTTGCAACGGGCTAGGGCAGCGGGC
The DNA here is from genome assembly GCA_940337035.1 of Agriotes lineatus. Taxonomy (NCBI): domain Eukaryota; kingdom Metazoa; phylum Arthropoda; class Insecta; order Coleoptera; family Elateridae; genus Agriotes; species Agriotes lineatus. The sequence continues at coordinate 74,775 of CALNHX010001364.1, read as the reverse complement.
CTGTGTGAACCATTCCGAAATTTGAGTTAACTTATGCGCTAGTCTTGCTAGCTTTGTTTGGCTTGTCGTACAGCCCGTTTCTTATCGTTACAATAAACAACCAAAATATATCGCCGAAGCGTTGACGAAGAACCTATAAACTCTTTTCCGGAAAATGTTTGAGCGACACACAATATCGGAGGAACGGCGGTCGAATGTTGAATCCTTTTATTTCAAAACTGCGACACTACACTACCTGAACAGTATAGAGGGAGGAAGTTTGAAACAATTTTTTGGCTCCACTTAATTGTTTCGCCAGTTATCCAATTATTTCAGGCCTAACCTGTATATTTTTAGTTGAATTATAAATCCTTTGCATTTCGAATTCTTAAATTTTCCAAAGCAACTTATTTTGTACCTGGATCGAGTTCCTTTCGTTCGCGCGATGCCCTTTTGATCCGTGCTATCTGTTATCACAGGCCGTTGTAATGCGAGCTTTCCTTTGGAAACGAATTTTTCGTCCGAGCACTTGCGGTTCTTGCTGAGCCCGCCGTCACCGGCGCGGCTGAGGTTTGATTGTATTAGTCAAATTACGTGCGCTCAACCAATTTCTATGCGCATTGTGTTTCCAAGGGCTGATTATGATCAGCTCTTATATAATAGTTTCAACCAAACCAATTTAATCTGGGAAGCTGGGCCGACGGTCCGCTTTGATTCTCGATTCCGGCTTATATCCAGGGTAACTTCTGCAATCTGTAAATTTACTCTGCTTCGATTGCGGTTCCATTCAAGGAGCTCTTGACCATTTGGTATAGCAACCCTTGACCAGTTTGCCGTCTACAATTAGTGGGTGCTAGGAACTCAAGGTTAGTGTCGCCCTTGGTGGTAATTACTGTGTGGAAAGCAGATGGTTTCTCCGGCCTTCAAATTGATTTGGTCCGGCTGTCTACAATTACTTTCTATTAAATTACATTCAGTACTCGGATTTTGGATTTCAAAACCATCCACAGTTAAAATTTATGTTTACGCTCACTGTCATTACATAACTATATAGCTTAATTTAACACATGTTTTTATTTTAAATGTAACTGGTTATCATTATATTTCATCATGATTAATATTTAAAGCTACAATTTTGATGCGTATTGACCCTTTGTAGAAGGTGCATTCAGGTTTTTTTAAATTTCAATAGCCTAAACGTTTTATCAAATGACTGAGGTATGCATATCCCACGATTGATTTGAAGTTACAGTTATTAGAATAACCCGAAAGGGGTTTTTGATTTTTATGCGTGTCGCAACCTTCAGTTAATGTACACATCCTTGTCTTGACTTTAATTGCATTTTAATTATTCTGATTATTTATTATTGATTCTACAAGACCATTTATTAGTTATTAATTAAACGCTAGTCACTTGTAGTTCATTTTAATTCTTTGAAATCTTTTGATTTTTGGCGCCCATTTCCTTTCCTTTTTTGAAGACATTCCAGGGTACACAGCTGATGATTTGAACCTACGACCCAAGGCTGCCGAAATTTGAGTTAGCTCGGCCATCGCTGTAAGTAAAGAGTTTTCAGAACTGCCGCGGTGTATAAACTGTAGGGGGGTTGATCTGCGATGTTTACTACAATCGATCGATTTTATTAATTAATCGCAGGTCGGCTTCTTTATTGTTTCAAGTTACTAAACTCTGTACTTAAATTTGTGTCAAAGATACTTTTACAGAAACTTAATAGATACACCACAGTCGAGGAAATACAGTTTTGATTTAGGAAAACTGTATTTCTACAACATATTCTATATTTAAACTACAATTGAGTGAAGAACCTATGAAATACGACAAAGAAACTAATCTTTGTCTCGTATATCTACAAAGAACTTTTGACCAAATACAATTTCATGGTGTGTTGAGCATACTAGAAGAAATAAAGAGTGTCAATAACGTCTACAAATCTCATAATAAGCATTTACTCGAAAGCAACAAACAAAATTAAAATAGAAGACAAACTAGCAGAAGACATATAAATAAGAGAAAAATGCGGCAGGGAGATTCTCTCAATCCAGTGTTCTTCAACGTGATAATGGATAAAACAAAAGACTCTATAAAAACGAATCCAGGCCAAAATGATATACGTTATGCTGCTTCAAAGGAGTGAAATCAACAGATATCGAGGGAAAAAGTAAAGTGCACAACCGTAGCTAGAGACACGACATGCATATATCTGCGCGTATAAATAAACAGCAATTTTAATCTCGTTGAAGAAGTTTATAAACATACTTTTAGCTCGAATATCTGAATACGTGGGGGCGGTTTCCTGGAAAAATGAATACATGACCACAAAAACAATAATAAAAATTGACAAGTGTTGTCAGATCTGCTATTACATCCACGGCCGAGACCAGAGCAGACACCAAAGAAACAAAAGAACCGCTTCAAATTGCTAGAATTACAACAGGCAGATCAATAACCGGATACACACTGCGTAACAAAATGCCCAACGACGAAATAAGTAGGGAATGTGATCTTCAAAACACTAAGTTTATTTAAAAAAAGACGAAAGAAGTTGATAGAAGTTGACAAGATGCCTCCACGGGCAGACCACTACGCACAGTCTAAACGCTGGGCATTTTATTTGTAATATAAGAATATACAATTTTCATTAAAAAAAAATAACGATAACGTCATTGGTCTGTATAGTGGTGAGGGTTTAAAAATATTTTTTTCCAGCCGGTTAGAATAGTAGGCATTGCTCACCTCATCTTAGGTAAGAAAGTTCGTTTTTCTCACCTAGGTAAGAAAGTTCGTTTTTCTCACCTAGGTAAGAAAGTAAATCATGAAATTTTTATGAAGAAACTGTACCGCATGTTAGCTGACTGCTGACGCGTGCTGATTATGACAGCTGACATATTGATAGTTGACGGATAATTGACTTTATGACTTGTGTTACAGTCTGTTTATACGAGGAATTAGGAATGCATTCTGTGAGTGTTCACATCCTTTTGATGCAGGTAAGTACGAAACCTTAAGTGGCCCCGTGAGTGGCCCTTCATTCGAAGGAATTAAATTAACATTTCGCGCATGCGTACTCACGACAGGAGAGGCTAAAAATCACCGTGCACGCCTGCGCTTTATTTTTTAATCCAACCAAAACTGCTTTGAAAGTTTGACCTCAGTGGACATAACCTCAAAAAGTATAAATAGTAAAGCGATTTTTAACGACAAAATGTTTTCAGAGTTACTTATGAATAAAACTGTTTAGAAACATTTTGAGAACAGCATAAAATCGGAAAACATGCTGCATATTTTGCAGGATATTGTCACCTTTAACAACTTTAACAGTCTGTTGAATTATTTTTATAGTGTCAAATTTTGCTCCAAAGAGGCCGGCTGGGAAAAAATAGTATTCAAACTTCGTTAAGACAGTGCTCTTGCATACCTTGCGCAATTACAAACCTCGCCTTAGGCTCGGTTTATAAACTTTGCGCTCGGTATGCAAGACTGCACTTTCTTACCTTGGTTTGAAATATACTATTGCATATAAAGGTAAAACCTGAGGAACTAAAAGCTTTTTATTGAAATATTAATAATATAGAAGACACAGGAGAACTTCCATACTTTTTAAACTCACTGCCTATCTCTCAGTAAACTGATGCTAACTTCGATTTCCTTTAAACACTAAAAATGTAACTAAATACGTAGATTTATACAAAGAGGTTTGGTAAAAGAACAATGACCAATTGATTGCGCCGTCCCTATTCTATTTCCATTATATCGGCAGAGCATAACTCGTCGGCTACTGAATCAGATTCGGGCAATGAAATAATAAAAAGTTTAATATTTTCTAACAAATACATAATTTCTGATACTTTTCAATCAGTCTGCCCAAATAAGTTTTTCTGGATACCTATAGCAATTTTGTCACTTTTAAGGCGTACATTTTAAATGAGCTTCGAGCCATAAATTTTTCAATTCTATCCTTAACTAGAGGTTTAGAACATATGTGCTTGTTGTAGTACGCCTTAGAAAATCCCACGTAATTTTATTACTGAATCAAACAAAAACGATTTAGATACCACTGCACCGTAGAAGTGTAGATATTGTTTTTTTATTATCAAGATACCTTTGAATCAAATTATTGTTCTTTATTTTATTTTATCTACTCCTACTGCACAATGGCCATTAATTATGATTCATAATTCACAGTTTGCAGCCAATCATAAAATTCTATTTTCATTATTCAATAGTTTGCAAGTTGCAACCAATCAGAAAATTCTATTTTCATTACTCAATAGGTTGTAGCCAATCACAAAATTCATTCTTATTATTAAATGACTTTTGAAGTTTACATCTGTCACAAATGTCATAATTGGGAAATATGAACACAAGACTCCTATTGCATAGGAGTAGATAAATATTGTATTATATTCGCGATTATGGCCATTATTCACTCAGATGACTTGCGCACGCGCCTTCGGCTTGTGGCGCAAATGTCATCTTCGTGAATAATGGCTGTCATAATCGCTCATATAATAATATACTATAATATGGCTGCTACTGTCATTTTAATTGTGTTTTGTTATCAAGGGTGTTAGGGTGTGATTAGAATAGTTAGGTACTTAGTCGTGTTAAAAATGCCTTTTTCATACGACGAAAAGCGCGATATGTTGCAGATCTATTACGCAAATGGCAGAAACTCAAGAGATTCAGCAAATGCCTATTTTGAAATGTACCCTGAAAGTATAGTCCCTCTATTTACAAATAGTAGCGACATCGTGGGGCAAACCTGATGCAAACATGAAAATGCAAAAAATTACTAAACGATACGAGCAACCGCTGGATATTTAAAATTTCAGTGTAAGCAGTGAAAAAATAACAGATTAATCATTACAATTTTTTACTCAGAAAAACTACTACTACATTTTTTGGTAGAATCTTTGAGTCCATTTTTTAACAACAAATACATTCGTGTGCGAATATAAACATTTACATTTTTTTTAAATTCCACTACAATTACCGAAGTTAACATCTAGATTCAACTGTAAAATCTGGTTTTCTAGGGCTTGCATATGAGTGTAATTTATTTAATTTATTGCAGAAACATTAGTTTTAAAAATTGCCTCAATTTTAGTAAAAATTTTAAAAGTTAACCATATGAAACTGCGACTCTGAGAAATGTACCTGCAATTTATGTTTTAAAGTATGTGTGTAGTCCGCAAGTTCGCAAGGAAGTCCGCAAGTAAGTCCGCAACTCCGCAAGTCCGGAAGTAAGTCAAATTACCACTTACTTCACAAACTCTCAAATCGATCGCGTTTTGTACGTGATCACGTTGAATAATATTCAACCACACATTTTTCCTACTTTCATTGTGCGGTATTCTGAATAGCTGAAATCCTTTTCTGCCACTATTTTTACATTTGTCGACACAACACCCTGGCATTTCCATGTCCTTGACTTCAAATTAGCTGCCGAAGAGAAAAACACGACAAATGTCAATGTCACAGGTTATGCAACTTCCTTGTCAATTTTTAAAGATGCTACGGACTTTAAGGGATACCACGTGATTTTTCCCCAGCGACAACATCAAACGTTGTCGCTACTAGTTGTAAATAGAGGGGCGCCTATACCCTGAAAGGAATCAACCGAACGAAAGTTATTTCCCCGAAATTTTTTAGAATATGGACAATTTAATGCACCGAGACCCAAATACAGGAGTAGGATACCTTTAGCAAATCGGGAGACAATTCTTCAGGCAGTAAGTATTTTTTTTATGTTTATGCCATAAATCAATTCATTACTTAATTTAGGTGAAGGAAAACCCATCCATTTCTACTAGAGAAATATCGGCTAATTTGAATATTCTGCAAACAACAGTCTGGAGAACACTGAATCTATCAAATTTTAAACCCTATAGAAGACATACAAGTCAAGCTTTACATCCCGGTGATAGCCAGAAGCGGCTTAATTACTGCAATTGGTTACTTGATCAAGCAAATCGCGATGAGAATTTTGTTGAAAAAATAATTTGGACTGATGAATGTCGCTTCTCTAATTTAGGCGTTTTTAATCGCAATAATAAACACGTATGGGCAACTGAAAATCCTAGAGAGAATAGGCAAGTCCGGCATCAAATTCGTTTTGCATTTGACGTCTGGATCGGATTAACTAAAGATAGAATACTGGGCCCTTTCATTTATGTGGATACTCTGAATGCAAATCACTACCTACAGTTCTTAAGAGGTCCAATGCTGGGATTCTTCGATGAAATTCCACTTAACGAATTAAGACAACTTTGGTGGCAATAAGATGGTGCCCCACCACATAACGGTGTTTTAATTCGTAATTATTTAAATGAAATTTCTCCGAATGCATGGATAGGTAACAGAGGGGTTATCGAATGTAGTCCGGACCTTACTCCGTTAGACTTTTTTTTATGGGGATCATTGAAAAATACAATTTATAAGCAACGCTACGAAAACATCGGAGAACTTGGCAACAGTTTTATAGCTGCCTGTCAAAATATTCCCCGACGAAGTATTCAACGAGCAATACGTAGTGTTATCAAAAGAGCTCATATGTGTGTGCAGCAAAATGGTTTTCTTTTTGAACACCTATTATAATCTTGATTTATTGTTAAGTTTTTTCCTTTAATTATTATTCCTTGTTGTTTGTTTTCAAATGTAGGTTACTTATAACTCAAACGTACGCGTTTTAAGAATAATTTCCGTTTTTGTGAATATTAGCGTAATTGTTGGATATAAGGTAGGTAAGTTATACATTTTTGAAATCCCTAAAAAAAACTATTCAGTGGTTAAAAATCTAAGATGGCGCCCGTAAGAAAAAACAAAGTTGATGATGGTTGGCAGAAGACGAAACGTCGTATTAGAAATCCATTACCGTCATCTTGTAGGCCAGTAAAAGCTGCCTTGAGAATGTATTGTTAATTTTTGAATATCTTCGTAAATAAGATCAGGAAAAAATAAAAACGAATATGACAAATTTTAAATTTTTTCGAAAATCTCGAAAACGAAATAATTTTTTTTTGGCTTGTCAGCAGCATATTGTTCTGCACTAAATTGCGCAACTTTGCCAAATTTAAACCACCCCTCTAACTCTTACCGTTTTTGAAATCCCCATGGCTAGCCTCGAATTTTAATCACCCTGTATATACAGGGTAAGCACCTTACAAAAATTAAGTTTTGTTTATTTTTGAGTTAACTTTCAAATAAATGGAAGTAATAATTTTCACATAGGTCAGGCTGTACATTTGCCGAACATAGGACTCAAAGATACAGGATAATGTCACAAAAGAGTTAAAACGTTTCAACAATAAGACCGTTCTGTTCAATAAAGGCGCGCAGTACGACAAGTCGTTGCGGTTACAATCGCTACGCAGGTGCGGCGGAGTTCAAACCCCAGCGGTTATATTTTTTAAATTTCCAAATTGATCTAATTTGCGCGTGTAAACCCTTTTACAGATTTTTTATATTGTGATTAATTAACTAGTCACCGTTTGGCTTTTTGAACAAGAAAATATCAGAAGTTTATCTTTATCTTGTAACTTATCCAAAGCAGGAATTTTGAAATATTTGCTCAGTAATTAGCTTTATGACAGTCTCTATGGTTATTGTTGGAATGAATTAAATTTGTCACACTTATCAAAAAAATGTCAATTACACTGCATGCAAAATGGCGAATTATTGCTGTAAGCATATACTTTTACTCACGATACAATTTGACGTGCGTTAACTAGCTAGTATTTGTAACACATTATTTCCACGCTCCACTTCCAAGCAAATAACCTCAAAATTTAGTCTAAACTTTTTTGTATCTGGGTGGCAGTAAAACGTATCGAACCAAAATAATGAAGTTCATCTTCCTGCATACGCAAAATTCCCTTTGGCATTTACCAAAACATTGCCTAAAGCGAAATGTTTATTTTTCGGATAGTGTTCCCAAATTACTGCCATGTAGACACGTTTAAGGCACGCGTATGAAGGTTTACAGCACGAGCTCATTTTAGTGTACCTTATAAGATTATTCAAAATACTACCATTCAATACCTTTTCTCTAATAACGCTCAAATATTAAAAAATATTTAATACATTTTGACGTTTCCCTTAATAAGATACGTCAGATTCTAAATTCGTAACAAAATCATCTAATAAGTTACGACAGTTTGTTTCTACCATGTTTTCAAAAAGAAATTACATAAGGGTTGGCTATGGAAAGCAAAACAAATGTCAACAGCAAGCTTTAAAGACAGCAAACTTTAGAATTTCCATATCAGATTATAATATAAACTTATGACAACAACGACAATGACAATTAATGAATTATAAAGCTTGCTGTTTACATTTAGTTTCTATGGTTAACCCTTATGCAATTCCTATTTGAACACACGGTATTATTTATATTATCAAATTTTGATTTATAGTCTTTCTGGAACTAGTCAAGACACTAGATTTTATAATATAAGTAGTATAATTTCTTGTGCTTTGTGCTTGGGTTACATTTACTGGGGCTTAGTTATAACCGTAGTTTCACTTTAAAATGTCATACAGCAATCAAAGCATTGTAGGTTATGCCACAGATTTGTGGAAGTATCAACATTATTTTGTTGAAATTCATGTCGTATTATTTTTATAGTATTGTAATTAGAACTACGTAAATGTCAGTTGCATATCATTATGTTAAACTAAATCGTATCTAGTGCTAACAGATTTATATTTAAGAATAAAGAAAAGGTCTTTGCGGCAAATGTTTACAAAACATCAATATTATGCCACGAAGAACTTAATAATTAATGCAAAATCATCGACTAGCTGAGAATATAACAATGTTTCAAGATTCTGTTGTGCTTTTGCTGTTGGATCTTTTGTTAGGTCTGTTAATTAAAGCTGAAGGGGTCAATTTGGCAATTCCAAATCCGAATCTTCATCGGAGTCCAACGACTCTGCTAGCGATTTTACCACCGAAGGAACGTCAACCACACAATGGTCTCCCATATATTTCACCCAATCACTTCTTATAAGAGCTATACAGTGCTTAATGCTGAAACTATTAACCTATTACATAGTTGTTTACAGAATGCCCATATAAGTTCAACGGGGTTGTAAATACAATGATACGGAGCACGCCTTAGACCATTGCTATCGTTTAGATACTCGTCAATTCTTTTTTTGAAATTATTTAGGTTGGTATTAACTAGATTCTAAAGTTGTCCTTTACCGTTTTCATTAAAATGTATGTTGTTTTTATACAACCAGGTCTGAGTAGTTTTGTCATTTAAATTAGTTGTTGGCCCCTTCTCTAACAACACTGAGTAATAAGGAGCATTATCAATAACGATCGCACATTAACCCCCAATGCTAATTAAAGCAGGCACCAACTACCCACTTTTGAAAAATTTCGATGTTCAGTTTTTGAGTCTAAAAGAAAGTCACACGGTGAATTTCTGACCTTCAGATTTCAATTTCTTGTTGTTATTACACCTATCATCATCCTTCATCCACGTTGGTAGCATACTCTCGTTCAGGTATTTCCAGGCGTCATCTAGATAAATAAGTCATTTATTCCTGGCCTTCAGCACATTCCAAATATATATTTTAAGCATTTGAGTTTGCTTGGCAACAGAAATGTTTAATCAATCATGCATTCTTTGGAATATTTTTTTATATTTGTAGCTCTGTGTAGTTATTTATTCTAAATTGAATCTAGAATGGTCTAATAAATTGTGAAGGGTAAAATTCTCGTTTTTGTGGTATTCTCATTTTTGTGTGTTATCTAAGTAGTTGCTTCTTGGCTCTGTTGAAGGATTTTCTGCAGTGTAAACGCTAGATTTTAAAATTTATAAACAGTACTGATCGAAATCTAAAAATTAGTCAAGGGTATTAGTATACAGTTATAGGGTTTTCCAATAAAAAGTCCCATTTTAATTATAAAAACTGTTTCGCGGCTTGTGTGGTTCGTAGCGCCATTGTAATGAAAATTTTGTTATGTCCATATTGTCCAATTTAGGCCAAATAAAGTCAATTTTCTTTCCTTGTAAACAATATACAGTGTTTCAAAGGATTAATGTTGCAAAAGGTGCGATGGACTAAAAATCTTTGAATTTTATTTTAAGATTGTGGGATTAGGTCCTGCTTGGTCTGAAAGGAATTTTAAGAATATTTTCTGTTAAAAACAATAAGCCGGTTTTGACAGTGAAGCGAAAACGATTTTCTCTTCTGGTAAACTACCCTTTTTGTTTATGATACTAAACAAAGTTGTTCAGAATGAGAGATTATGGCCCTATACAAAATTTCGGAAAAATCTATCTACTTAGATTAAACCGTCATGTTTAATAATAAATTTTTCTTTCACTATTTCTATACGTTGTCGCAGCGTGGATCGTGCCATTTTCTTAAATCGTATAGTTTTTACTGACAAATGTCAAGTATTCAAGGCTTGCTATTCAACAATAAGACTTCTTAATGGAAAACCATTTACATTGTTAGCTCAATTACTTACAGAAAATCATTTCCAACTTTTTAAATTATATCGAAATTGCTTGTGGCTTTGCACACCTTTTTAAATTCATCAAAACAGCTTCTACCGGCTGTTTTCACTTCATCAACATTCAAGATATTTCTTCATTAATCGAGAATTGCTTTGATTTAAATTAAGCTTCAGTTTGACTGACAGAAATTACGAATGTTTTTATATGTATTGATAAATTTCCCTCCATTCAAGATCAATACATTTAAAATTACAAATTAATATGCTGCCAACATATAAGTGCTGCCAATATAAATCTAGTGTCTGCTTATTTCGAAAATGACTATACTTATCCTCTAAATATTAAAGTGAGATTTTTAAACTGAAATGACAGCATATTTTGTCAATTGTAGTTTTATTTTCTAAAAATACTTCTTTCTTCGGTAGACAAAAAGGCACTAATGGCAACGTGCAATGAAAACGCAAATTGCTCGTTTTGTCGTACATTTGCAATACAACGTAACCTAGAATATTTAAAATTTTAATATTTTTGTCACGAACTAACAGTGATGTATGTATGTCCTATATGATTACAATAAAATTGTAAGCAGTACAATCAGTTGTTAAAATAGACTTAAACGAGAATACTTACCTTAATGTTTAGAACACGAAACCAATAAATCGAGAATTTCTGCAATAGCTATAATTAATTTATTTATTGATAGAAACAAACATGTTTCTTATACATATAAGCCTCCAAATGTAAAATATTAGCCCGCAAGAAGTAAAATATTAAATAATAAACTATAATCTCCTAATTCATACGCCACATATAATAAAATATTTTATTACATTTTATTACTTCGCTATACGATAAAGGAAGTATTGGATTTACCCCAAAAATTCGAAATTGAGTTTTCAACAGATCTTCACGTTTTAGAGATATTTTTTTTTCATTGGTCTGTCTGTGTGTCTGTCTGCCTGTGAACAGAATATCTCAAAAATGAAAAGAGATATGACGTTGAAACTTCACACATAAATTTTGTGTACTATGTAGATGAGACAGCAAGCTTTTGAAGAAAATCGCATAACCCAAAGTAGGTGTTTACTCCTGTGATTTTTTAGTTTTTTTTCGATGTTTTCAAAAACGGCACTAATGATTTTTTTCAAACTTTACATTTTTATTAAATTTTTAATGTGTATTGATGTGAGCTAGGTGATTTTCCAGTTGAATACTTCTAAAGTGGGCTTCTCTTGTTTTTCTTTCTACTCTTTTTATTAACTTCTATTTTAAACACCCGGTATATCATTACATTTTTTAGAGAAAATTTGTCTCTTCAACGAGCGCTCTATTTTGTACCGTTTGTATAGAATTTGTAATTTTTTTAAATTTTTGACAAATGCTTAAAAATTAAAAATGACATTTTCGACTAATTATAAGACCACTGTAAAAGGAAGATTTTTTGGTAATGTACTACATGTGTACATTCAAAATCGTTTAGAAATGCGGTACTTTTCTGCATAGCAACACTTTTCTGCACAGCAACTCCGATTCGTTTTATGTTTGGCAGTACTGAAGTCAATTATTGGTGGCACTGTAAGTCTGTCAAATTCAAGGTTAGCAGGTTAGGTTTTGCGTCAGTTTTGAAACAGACGGACGCAAAACCTAACCTTCTAACCCCAAATTTAACATAGACTTACAGTGTCACCAACAATACACTTCAGTACTGACAAAAGCAAAACATCAATAGGAGCTGTTTATTCTGCTCTAGTACATAGAAAGAGTTCTGCTCAACTTGGTTAGGTTCAGGCATTTAGTGTCACTTTTATATAAAAATTGAATTTTTACATTTCTTATTAATTGCGATAAAATAGTATACGCAACACGTTAGAAAAGTGGTTTTACTGAACTTCTAGGGCCGTTTAAGTACTCGCTAAAGTATTTAAACCAGCCATACTTTTTCAGTAAAACATCACTTTTCTAAACTTCTTGCGTAATATACTATTACAACTAAAAATCAGACCAAGATACAAAATGGAAAAGAATAGAATATATCTTAAACTTGGTATCTTAAATTTATGGAATATAATAACATTCTCAACGGTTCCATCATGTTCCAAAGCAATCAAAATGTTGGTAATACTTATTAAAAATGGTACACATATTTTAAACAGGTAAAAATAATAGTATATTATATACCAAGGAACAAAAGTGTATCATTTAATCCCGCAAGTGAAGTTTGGCAATAATCACTCAAGGGATCAAAAGCGTTTGGTCCCCAGGTATATACGCTATTTTTTGCACTCCCGGATCACAAACCATGAAATAAATCTGATTTTGCTGGTTTTAACATTTATACGTTCGATTCAGAAAAATGGATGGCTTTGGAAACGTTGTAAATAATGCCATTTTGAAGGACCAACGTGCCACTTTTAATCCTTGAGGTATTAAATTTTTATTTTGGTCCTTTTGCACTTTGGTCCTTCAAAATTACGCCTAAAGTAGGTCGTTCAGTCCCAGGAGTGCAAAACGAATGTTAGTACCCGCCAACGGAATATAAAAGAAAAAGTAGATCAAATTCCGTGAGGGGCACCCCAAATGCGATTTCTGAAATTAAATAACCGCAGTTTTAACTAAAAGTTGGATAAAAGAGGAATAATTAATAAAAAATAATTCTACATTAAATGAATATAAATTTCACATAAACTATCAGCAATATGAATATAAGGAATAATCAAAACATAAGGAATTTTTCCATGTGATATTGAAAAGCCAATCCAAAAAAATGTTAAAGCAAAGAGAACCGTGAATTAGCTTATCAATTTGGTGTCCGATTGCACATTGAAAGATTATGTCAGTATTTGTTGGGTGAGATTAATTTTAAACCAGTTGCACAATTTAGAGTAATTGTTCTAGGCTTTTCCAGTTTGTGTATCCCTGATGTTTTAAATATTTTGCATTATACGTGTATTTGCAATATTTGCTTTTAACTTATAATTCCCCTGCAGTTTATAGCCTCAACAAATTACATTTTAGTTGATTTTCCAATAATGTAAATATTAAAATGTATCGTATCGTCGTATTCATAACCCTAGATTAAAAATTATATCATGTAAAAGTAAGACCTTTATCGTTGAAACTGTATAAACAAGAAATAGGATAGTATCATACCGGTAAATAAAGTTTCCCGCCAGAGTGGCTCCAGAAAGCGGAAGTCGTCCTTTCAAACAAACGGTGAAGTGAACGCAAACTTTCGTATATGAATAGCACGATTTCATCGCATCTGCAAAATAGTGCAGCCATGAAATAAATCTGATAGACGCTTGCCAGAATACTAATGCATTATTAACGTACTACAGTTGTGCTGCGAAAGCTAAATCGGAATATCAAAAAATATGTTGCAGACACAGCACATTATGTCAGTTTTTTCGATTTCACGATGTGCCTCTACGGAAATGTTAAACATTAAACTATCAGCCTTCTGTATGTTCCTTTATATTCTTATTTGTTCCAAAGCTTTTTATTGCGTAACGTAATACAATGTGTACATGATTCTGAACTAAGCACATCTAAACACAGTTAAGTCAAATTCCCTTTAGTGCAGAAAATTAACGTATTAGTTTTTTTTCCGACACAGTGGTTAACACAATCCTGCCTACCCTATGACCACAGAGTTCAGTACACCATTTTTAAATTCGATTGGGTAGGTCATTCAATAGGTGTCAATATTCACACCAAATCAAGTGTCTCCTACAACTCATGCATATATGCAAGAAAACCTTGTTACTTGCAAATACGAACAAGAAACAAAATAGATACAATAAATAGTATCTTACTGGACGAGTGGAGAAACTAAGATTTTCACTCACGCGTTTCCTGATTTTAAACACGAGGCGAAGCCGAGTGTAGAGAGATAACTAAGAGAGTGATTTAGTTTCTCACGAGTGCTATATAGCGTTTTGTTCAATCCTACCACTGATTTTTTGAATAATTTGAGTGATTTACATACAAAAACAAATGTTGGTTCGAAATAAAATTTTTCGTGTTATAATTATGTTTAGCAGTCAAATTCGAGGTTGATAGGTTAGATTTTGTTTGTTATTTGACACAGACTGGTGCAGATCTTAACCTGCAAATCTCAAATTTGACATAGCTTGAGAGTGCTACCAACACTTGGTAATTATAATTGCGCAACATATACAAATAGATAAAACATAGCCGCAGGTTTCGTCGTTGTGATCCCTAGAAAAACAAACAATTGCAAAAGTGAATACATTGTCACAAATTGTAAATTCTTGCGTTATTTTGTGAGAATCTCACAATTCATTGAGTAAGATGCAGCAAGAAGATGATCGTATTGTTCCTGAAATGTAATAAGGGCAATGTAATAAGTAGGACGAGTTCTATTTTCTTACATTGGGATTATAACGAACTGATATTCTTAAACAATTATAGATTATTAGGCGTACTACGAATTACATTTAGAAACAGAATATAATAATTTAAAATATATACCAGAGGGAATATAATTCATGTACACGTGACGCTATTTCAACCAATGAGGTGCATGCAAATGCCTAGTTATACATTATCACATCAGAAGTAATTTATTCTCTTAATTGTTTTTACGGGTGATCATAAATGGTTGTGATTTTTTTCTTAGGTTGGCACTGTTAATGTTGGTTACCCTGCTGTCAATTTTCAGTCTATGCCAAAATCGAAGTTAGCAGGTTATGTTCTCCGTCAGTTTTGACACAAACTGACACTAAACCTAACCTGCTAACCCCGAATTTGACATAGACTTAAAATTGGCAGCAGGGTAACCAACATTAACAGTGCCAACCTAAGAAAACAAAATTGATACTTTGCATTTCATTCAATATATCGAGAGATCCAAAAAAACCTGTTCCTCAGCGGGCTGTGGAAATTCAACGTATGAATAATATGTTGGTGGCACTGTACGTCAATGTAAAATTCGAGGTTAGCAGGTTAGGATTTGCGTCATTTTGTGTCATAACTGACGGAAAACCTAACCTGATAACGTCGAATTTGACATTGACGTACAGTGTCACCAACTTATTATTCGTACGTTGAATTTCCACAGCCCGCTGAGGAACAGGTTTTTTTGGATCTCTCGATATTTCGTGTAATGATTAATGATCGATGATTATTTACTCGTTAAAACCGAAACAGCAAATTTAACTCGTGCTACGCACTCATTAAATTTAGGTTCCGGTTTTAACTCGGAAAAAAAATCATCGATAATAATCATTCCACTTGTTATTTTACAACTGAGAGCGTAATACTATTTTATTGCGGGAGTATTAATGCTAATGATCAATTTTTGTCGCAAACACACTTTTTGTTGCTTTTTATGCTTAAAACGCATGACCTAGCCTAGAAAAATCAAATGGCATTTCTAAATTAGTTCATTTGACACGTGAACTAAAACCAAGTTAACTCGTACTAAATCGAAAATCGCAAATAGCTATATTGTCAGTATAGTAGGTCCTATTAGCCAATGTGCTAAATTTAAGAGATGGTGTTTGGCTGAAAAGTCAACTAATTATACTCTCATATTAATAAGTAAATGTCTATTATTGCTTGTTGTATTGTAGTTATGAACGATTGAATAAATGCATTGAATAAATTCTATTCTGGGAGTGGCGAAAGTAAGTGGGCAAAAAGTGGTTACCTCACTGCTTTTGCCTACGTTGTCATTGCAAACAACGTGAGTGAGCAAGACAAACGCTTTCTCGTTCTGTGTTCAAGTAAAGAACAACGAGTTTCAGTAGCAGGTTTGAACAAAAATAACTAAACAACTTAATCGCAAATGCACAGTTATCACAGGACAGGGTCTTAATATTTTTTATTATTAGAAGTTTAACCACTTGAAGTATATATATGGTTATTCATGTTTGTGATGTTTAATACAAAAACATATCAACTTAAAGATATGACATTGAAGGAGTAAAACTATTGTTGAAGAACATTATTCCTTTGGACGATGTGAACATAGTCCAAGCGTCGCGTCTGGGAAAGTTCGGGTCATCGGACAAGATTCGCCCTTTACGTGTTAAGCTGTTGAATCGCGAACAAGCCTTAAGTGTTCTTAAAAACAAACATAAATTAAATCTTAACACCAACGTAACAATTAAAGCGGATGAAACTCAAATGCAGCGTGATTATCTGAAATCCCTTCGGGAGAAGCTGAAAGAGAAAATTAATTTGGGAGAAACAGATTTAACAATCAAGTACATTAGGGGAACTCCCCAGATTGTAAAAACAAAAAACCAATAAACAAAAATCCAATTGAGCGCCGAGTAGCAGAAATATCGTTGTTATACACTAATATAGCATCTATTACAGCAAAATTGTCTGATTTTAAAACAGTAGTTATGGATCTGAAACCAACATGCGTTCTTATAACTGAAACCTGGCTCAAACCAGACATCCCTGACTGTATTCTTAATATTTCTGGCTATATTCTACACAGAAGTGACAGAACTTATGCTAAGGGTGGTGGAGTCTGTATTTACATTTCTGAATTAATTAGCAGCGCGCGAGTTACGTGTAATGTTATCAATCGTTTTCATACGCCAGGGTCGGAATCTATATGGGTCCAAATTAAGTTTGCTGATGTCGAATTGCATCTGGCATGCATTTATCGCCCCCCAAGTACTAATCACGAACAAACTTCTGCACTCATAAATAGCATTCAAAGTGCCAGTGACAGTCTTAGTAAATTGCTGATTTTTGGAGACTTTAATTTTCCTGAGCTCTCGTGGGATCCACCTTCGCCTCAAGAAGGCAATTCTCAGGCGGCTAATTTTATGAATGCAATCCTTGGAAGCAACTTAACTCAGCTGGTCAATTTTTTTACTCGGTATAGAAATGATAATAGTCCGTCTCTCCTAGACTTGATATTTGCTTCAGATCCTAATGCAATATCTATTTTACAACCGCTTCCTCCCATCGGTATAAGCGATCACATAGTTATCCAAGCTAAATGCCAGCTAACTATCAATGCATCTAAGTGCACAAGAAGAATAACCAGAAGAAACTATAAGGCAGCAGATTTTGACGCATTAAATGTTTACTTTGATGGTTTCAACTGGTCTAGCAACGACATCAACAGGATGTGGAATACGTTTCTAATGAATGTCAGAAGCGGTGAAGAGAACTATGCACCTTTAATCACCATCAATAACTCCGATAAACCTTGGATTTCTCAAGGGATTAAGCGTCAAATCAACAGAAAGAGAAAAATGTGGCATAAATATCGTAGCTCTCCAACACAAAGCAATTATATGGCTTACAGAAAGAGTTGTAATGAGCTCACTGGAACTATTCGAAACGCAAAATCCACGTACGAGAACAAACTGGTATCAAGCGGTAGTAGTAAACATTTTTACAAATATATTAAGAAATCTCGCAACTCAAGAGTTCATTCGCTGGTATTAAGAGATGCTACCAATGAAATTACAACCAAGCCCCAAGAAGTGGCAAACTTATTTGCTAGAGAATTTTCAAGTAGCTTTGTTGACGAGGTTTGGATGTTCTCCCAAATTTCTCGGAGAGTGAGAGCAATAATAACAGCATTGAGTTCGTTGAAATCACTGAGGATAAAGTCAGTGCAATATTAGAAACCATGAAGATAGATGCATCACCAGGTCCTGATGAGCTTCACCCAACATTATTTAAGAACTGTTCCACGTCCTTGGCTAAACCTATAACGAGACTAATGTTAAAATCTCTGGAAGAAGGAAAAGTGCCCACTGCATGGAAAGAAGCTATCGTCATTCCGATTTACAAGAAAGGCGATAAATTCGATGCAAAAAATTACAGGCAGGTATCGCTGACATCGTTAATATGTAAGAGTATGGAGAGAATTATAGCTAAGGAATTGACTACCTTCTTCCTTGAGAACAACGTTCTCAACACTAAACAGCATGGATTTATGCCTGGTAGGTCAGTCGTGACTAACTTACTTCAGTGTGTTGATGAATGGACGAAAGCATTCGATCGCAATGAACCAATTGACGTTATCTATCTGGACTTTAAAAGAGCCTTTGATAAGGTGCCGCATCAACGACTTATCCTGAAGCTTGAACACTTCGGAGTTAGAGGAAATCTTCTAGCATGGATCAAAGACTTTTTATCTAACCGTACGAGCAGTGTTAGAGTAGATGGTCAATTATCACGCAAATTTTCTGTCAAGAGTGGTGTCCCCCAAGGATCGGTATTGGGACCTTTACTCTTCAATGTATTTATTAGTGATCTTGCACCGAAGTTTAAAACAAGCGTATCTTTATTTGCCGACGATACCAAATTTTTTGCCAACCCTACAACCAACGCGAATAATCTGCGGGCGAACATATTATTAGTACAGAACTGGTGCGAAGAATGGTGTTTACCACTGAACGAAGATAAATGCACTGTGTTGCATATGGGTTCTAATAATCCCAACAGCGATTATGTGCTTAATAATAGTGTCATATCCGCAGTGCCTTATCAAAAAGATCTAGGGGTAGTAATAACAAGGGATTTAAAATGGGATCTTCACATAGGTAGCTTAATTAAAAAAGTGAACTCCGTGGTGTATTTAATATCAATTACATTCAAACATGTGTCACCTTTCTTACTAAGCAAGATTTACAAAACTTTTATCCGTCTCCAACTTGAATATGCAGTGCCAATTTGGAATCCCTACTTCGCTAAGGATATTCATGCTCTTGAACAAGTGCAGAGAAGAGTAACCCGGTTATGTCCTGTCATACGCCATTTACCATACGAACAGCGGCTGAGTGTTCTGGGTCTCCAGACATTGTGCACTAGAAGACTGCGAGGTGACCTAATCGAGACTTATAAGATTTTGCATGGGTATTATTCTGTGCAATTTAGCATTTTTCTAATTAATAATGATGAGAGATTGCGTGGACATAATTTCAAGTTGGTGCGTGGAAAAATTTCGTAAGCTGTGTAGACAGCACTTTTTAACAAATAGGGTTTTTTCTGTATGGAACGGTCTCGACAGCAATATTGTGAACTCGTCTTCAGTGAATTGTTTCAAAAACGCATACGATGAACGGAATGTTATCTAATCATCTAATCTGAGTGTATATTAGTAAAAAAAAATAATTTTTTTTTAAATTTTTTTGAATATGTCCAATAATTTGAATTCAGTATGTACGTAGATTATTAATTTAAGTTACAATTTTTTTTATGGTTTATTTATGTGTACCTATTGCTTTATGCAGTTAATCGGCTTTGCCGTCTATCTGTAATATTAATAATAATAATAATAATATTCAAGCACGAATGTTAACATACAAAAAAGTAACGCATAATAATTATAAGATATTAATTATTACTCAAAACAACAACGACCTACATATGGGTTCAACCTCATGCAACTCATTTTAGACTGAAATTGTTCACTGTTTCGTTCATGCACTCCAAACTTTTTTCAAATGGTAATATAACTTTTTCAACAAGCATTTTTTCTCTTAAGTGTTTAATAAAGTGTTAATGTAAATTATTTGGGCATAATGTGACACGTACATAATATGCATAAGTGCCAAATAAAGCTTCTTACGCAGCTGGTAGTCCAAAATCCAATTTAATAGCGCTACAAAATAAAATACTAAAAATCCGATAAGTTATTGTTGTAATAAGGTAATTACTGACTTTGAAAAATTTGGAAAATAAGCTATTACTAACATTTACTTTCCAACCAGTCGGAAAGTGTATACTTTCCACACACGGGTAGAAAGTAATCATCTTCGACCACCGCCATGCGGATTTTCGCCGCCATGTATTATTATGATTAACGTCGGTTTTGAAGAACTACCAATAATAGAAAGCTATTACACATGTATTTTCTCATTCTTGTCTAGAATAAGGCGGTTGTGAATAAAATAGTATATATGCACATATCGGTAAAAGATTTTATTACAATCTCACGCTATAGCTAACTTCGGCGCTCTGCGCTTCGGTAATCTATCTTAACCCTCGGTTGTAATTAAGCATCTTCCACCCCGGTACATAATAAAATATACTACTAGACCTTTAAAAAGCAATTTTAAAGACGTTCGATGTTAAAGAATATAGACAATAATAATAACCTGCAAGAAAAAATTGTGGTTTTGCTGGTGTGAAATTCATAATGATTTCGTCTACTTTCCATAACCTAGGTACATACTGTGCTTCACCAGAGATTTTTGTAGGTAATATTTACATATTGTTATTGTTATTGCTTTACATTTCGCGCCAACATTTATGTAGTAACTACTGCACTGCTACACTATTCTTGTTTATTTAATACAAAATAGCTCAAATAAAATAAATATATGCTCTTATTCAAATTTATTTAATTTGAGTTTTTATTTTTTTTTAATAGCTCCGGTAATAGAACAATCACTCTAAAATCAGGTAGGTTCATGCGTTACAAAGACTATCAGAATCTTTGAAAAATCTTTATGTTAAATGAAAGCTTACTGCAACATTTTACAACAGCTCTCAATTGTCAATGTCAGATTATTCATATGAAAGATAAGCTGAATTCATATCTGTACATTACATATTATTTTAAAAATGTTAATAAACGTAAGTACTCATGTACATAACTTATTCTTTCACTTTGAAATTGATTGCTGTTTATTTTACATATACCTGATTATCTTCACTAAATGAAGTTAATACAATACTCCTGTCCAATTATGCAAATGCAACCAGCTTATACAGGTACTTTTGTTTGTAACCCCAGCAAAGATCCCTGCTTCAATTGGGACCCCAAACTGTCACAATGGATAGAACAGTGGTGAAAATTCACAGAACGACCCAAAAAAACCATTCCTCTCTCCTAGATGGTAAATTCTTTGCTACTCACCCAACGGTAATTCCAAGATGCATCCACCTTGACAGCAACTAGAACGGTATCCAACCAATTAACTCAGGTCCAGATGTATTTACCTTAATAATGACTTTATCACAGCACACCCAATTCAAACCCAGTTACAGATGTATCCACCTTGATAGTAACTCGAAATGCAGCTCCACCAACCACTCACGTTCTGACGAATTCACCTCACCACTTCCATTATTTTTAATTCTTCGTCAAGCAATTAAATGGTATCCTTCTTCATGTTCAAGTTTGTTTTTTAAATTCTTACATATTTCTTTGATTTTTATTTAATTTTGTCTTTTGCACCCTTGTACACTATAAAAAGGTTCTATTATTCCATTTTCTTAATACAAATTGGTTAGATGTACATTTTTAAATAAAAGAACGGTTGTAATTTTCTAAATTCAAATTCACTGTAGTAATAATTATTTATACAAAATAACACCCTGGATTATATTTAAATACAGTATATTTTTAATCTGACAATTTTATAAGGAACTTATTCAAATATTACCTCAGCTTAAAACTTTCATTTTACTTCAAAGTATCTTATAGTTTGCACTAATTATAATTTAACTGGTGCCAACAAATCAGTGGCCTTGATTGGCAACTATCAATATATATATATATATATATATATATATATATATATATATATATATATATAACAAATGTTTATAAGGGAACAAATCACAGTGGTTTATGAATTGCCCTCGAGTGTAGCAATTTGCCAGCTAGTTCCTGCGCAGAACGGGGCGGGTTGTCGGGAAGGGCCACTGGTTCGAGATGATACAAACCAAAAGACCTACAGTTATTGGCGTAAATCTTATAACCTACATAATACTACTCAAACAGAAACAAATACATAACTGAATCAATTGCCTATGCAATACTCTCAAATGGCATACGGTTTAGGTGCAGGTGATTAGGTGAGATAGAGATATACCGAAGCACAGACCCCATCTGCGATACTTTTACGTGAATACCCTGAATTCTGACGGAGAGGCCTATAAGCAAGAATGCCACACACTCCAAACATAAAGCGATTTTGATACTCTCCGCAGTGGTTCTTTTCGTGTACAATGGTTAATTAAATTCTTCTGCTTTTGCTAAGTAGAGTAGGCTCTTATCCAGGCATAGAGTAAATGCAACTAAACAGCTCCAATCGCTCGTAGTTCCATACCGATAACTTGCAAAATACACCGATGATGACTTCAAACTTACCAGTCTCCATTTTATGACAACTCAGCCAAATATGAGAACCCCTAAAGTAAATCGTAAACCCGTCAAACAACTTACAAAAAGGACCAAATACCTAAGACGACCGGGAGCCATAATTATGTTGCTTCGTAAATACTATTAGATCCTGGATTAAACAGTCAGATTTTAGCAAATTACAAAACCAACACAAAAATTTTGAGGGATGAAATTCAAGAGTCCAAAACCCCCAAAAGTTACTAAGTACTCCAAGGATTTTGAAAGCTAAAACCCAAAAAGAGGCTTAGACAACCCAGCAAACGCATGACTCTTGAAAGCCAAGAAAATTCATAACAACCAACATTTTACTGTTGATAAATATTTTACTGTTGATAAACATTTTCCACTTACTTTCCTTGGTATCGCGACTCTTTCCTTGATTGTATTGGTTAATACCCTAATATTAGACCATATAATTCTTCATGTTGTTGTTGAAATATTTTTTCTATGTAGTTTTCGAACCGCTCGGTCGTTTTTTTGTTGTATTTCACCCAATTTCCGTTTTATCGGCGAGATCTGCATTATATGTGTTTTTAGTTTTTATCCTAGCATTGGTCCCGCGCAAGTGCGGGTTCCGCTGTTTTACATGCCCGTCTCCACTTGGTTCTTCTGGGGTGGCATTAAGAGTGTCGCATATCTTCTTTAGGTCGATTGAGCCACCGCTTCTTCAGCTTTTTCGGTCTTCCACGTGGGCGCTGTCCTTGAGGGCTGAGACGCAATTCAGTGGCCGCCACAGGATCTTCGTCGCTTATGATCACGAGAACGTACCATCGAAGTCTTGTTTATAGCATCTTCTCGGCAATCGACGCAGTGGGTATTCTCTTACTGACATCCTCGTTTCTGACATGGTCTCATCTTGTCAGGCCGAGGTACCATCGGAGCATTGGAGTTTCCATCGCATGAAGGGCCTGCTCGTACTTTGATGTCGTTGACCCAACTTCCATAGAGTCTCGCTCGGGCGTCAAAAAAACGTCACCGTCGCTACTGATGATCAGGCCTAGGCAATTGAACTGGGTTACTTTCTTCAGGTCTTCGTCTTCAACGTTGATAGCCACATCTGTCTGAAACCTACATTTCATCTACTAAAACGTTGATGTGAAACAGCATGTCGTGTTAATGCAAGCGAGTCCTTCACTGTTGCGATAGGTCTTGCAGCTGACGTAGAGAAACGAGCAAGGTTAGGAGGTCTGGATGTCGGCCGTCACTTCATCTATTCATAGAACAAACAGAAGAGTCGAGAGGGCCGATCGTTGGTGTACACCGGAAATAATGGCGATAGACGCCGAAGATCTAACTGAGCATCTGAGATGGTGTATGTTATTTCTCAGATTTTGACGTATTTGCACTGATTCAGCGAAATGATGATGATCTTGCGCTCATCGGTCATCATACAAAAATCCTTGGTGGTCGTGACCCCTGCGAAAAGGTATTCTTCCTTAATTCAAAGGGTAAGCTATAAAACCGCACTCAGTTTGTGGTAATAACAGGCTCTCAGCCAAAACTATGAAGAAGAAGAAGAAGAAGAAGAATTATTTATTAATTTCAATTTGTTTGTTTAAAACGATGCATCTAACTACTACTGAAAGCAAATATACGACAAGAATTACGAGTAAAAGTAGTTAAAAGGGTAATTTATGTTGTGCAATTACAGTTATCAAGTAACTGGCAATTGAATTACTATTTCATTTGAGTAATTGAGAACCTGGTAATTAAATTACTTCTGTGGGCGGTAATTGGTAAATGATAATGAATTACTTTTTTAAAGTAATTTGATCAGCTCTGAGGCAACCTTACTCTTGAATAACACAGGGGTAATACGGAGGCTCAAACAGACTAAACTCTTCAACTTAATATAAGTGACAGAGCTAGTGCAAAATTACACTAGATAAATGACATGGGAAACTCAGAGTAAACTTATTTAAAATGGAAATACCTTTTGAATATAGTTTGTAAAATAGACAAAGCAATAAAATAATTATTTCAAACCCTTGTGGTTTTGTGCACAAAACTACAGATTCATAATGCCTTCATGTTTTTCTAAATATATAGCTTTGATGTGTAAGCTTCTACACTTTCTGTAAAATATTGACAGAGAAACCTATAATTCGTTTTTAATCGACAAACAAAAATATGCTCACGAGACCTTCATGAGAAATACGTTGATCATGAGGTCATGACATTTCAATAACAAAATGTTTTAAATCTAAAGTGAATATAATAAAAATCTTTATCTACGACAGTGTGTAAAATTGCCTTTTAGTTGGCAGTTTTAAGTTTGTAAATCGACTGTTTAATAACATGTATTTATTAGTTTACGTCGTCAGTAGTAACGTATTTAAAAGATTTCATTAGGCACTTTGTGAGTAGCAACGTGTTGTAAAATTTTTAAAACACGCAAAATTACGACCGGTTGCTGGTATCCTAATTTACATTTTTTTTTCATATTTACCGTGTTTTCTATATTCTATCGTAGATAAAATATTGTACGATACACATGCCTAAAGCATCTTTAGTCACTCGAGGGGCTTAAAACGCTCGCTCACTGGCGTTTTAACTCTACCCCACTCGTGCCTAAAGAGTAGCTTTACGCACTTGTATCGTAAATTACTATTGACGAACGTAATCCCATACAAGATAGAAAATAAATGTGTATACATTGAACTTCATCAAAAGTTTTAACGTTTTCTTGTGTAAAAATCTTATACTTGATTCTAGTTATTGGATAAAGTTGCCATTTTTTAAATTTTCCAGAGCGCTGAATAAATGTAGCGAGTTAAAGCAGCGTCATTGCATCTAGTTTTGAAGTCACGACACGTTTCCAGCTGAAACGGTAATGACGAACCGAACAAAATAAAAGTTGAATAAAAGGGAAATGCATACTTTGATAACCCTTTTTCTCAGGTTATTTATACGTTATTCAGGGCTCTGGATCCGAGTTTCAATTTTCATATAAATCTACTAGCAGATACTGTTTTATTGTGGGTATTTTTATAAGGGTGCTCGATAATATCGAAAAGCTTTAGCACCTGTCGCGTATCTATTTGAAAAATTACACTATGGGCGTAAATATTGAAATGCTACGACTTCAAACATGAATTATTTATGAGCACTTCGAACATAAAGTTTTATAACAGGCTCCATTGCGGAGACAACACATTTTTTACACTTGGTTCGAGTTACTGTAAGCTAGTAACTTCTATTTATTACAAATCTTCGGTAGGTTTTCACGTCGAAGTCCAAATCCCGACCACAATATTTCTATTTTCCTACACACGAATTTCGGAACTGAAAATATACATTAATAAAAAATATTCAAAACGCTTTAATAAATAACAGCTTTGTTATTTCAGAGCTAAATTTAATTATAACGTTTTATCGAAAAGCAATTTTAATTAAAATTACATTTTACTTGCATATTTTGAAGCTAATAAATTCAAAACTAAGGTATAGCCTAATTAATCGCCAAGTTACACAACTTATACGTCTACAGAAATCATTACTTTAATATCAATCTAATATAAAAGGCAAAATAATATAGTTATACGCGAAATTTTTGCTTTAGCATTTAAATTCATTAAACTTTTAAGAAAGAAAAATAAAGCTGTCGTTTTTTATTTGAATTTTTATTAAACTGTCGGAAACCTGAAACATGAGGTAAAGCAAAATAAACAAGCTCCTAAAATAATGTGTCCTGCTTGTCAACAGTAAAAATGTATCACAAAGCGTAACAAGTCCCTTCTGTTTTTATAAAATTTCAAATATTTCAGTTAACAGTGGTTGTTCTACCACAAATAGTAAATTAAAACTGAATATTTACTAAATTGAGGTATTTATTTGAATCTCTTCATATTTGCGAAAACTGTAAACTTTTTAAAGGTTGATCGAAATACATGAATTGAATATTATTACCCCATTTAGATGCATGTTCTTAGAATTCACATAAGATAGTTTCACGACAAACCACAAAAGTTAAACATTTTAAAAAGTCTTTGAACCCACTTCTCGAAACAGGCAGAGAACTTTCTCTTTTGAAGGTCCAAATTCAGCAACAGCCGCAATTGCTTCAGAAAATCTACTACGTATGGACGGTATGAAAGGTGAGTGACCAACTGAACTCTGGGCTTGTGTAAGAAATTTTAAATTGTTGCTGCCGTGTGCGCAGTTGCATTATCATGGTGTAATACACAATGTTTCTTTTCTTGAATAAGGCAAAATGCTGTATATCAATCAGAAATTACAGTTTTACTATCATCAAGAAAAATTTCCTACTTTAGATTTTCATGTTAGATTTAGTAATTGTAACTTTGATTACAACTACTAGTAGAATATATAAAATAATTAAAAACGTGTTAGAATATCTGACGCTTCTGATATAAAATTGGTAAAAACTTGACGTGTTTCTATTATCTATTCGTTTAATTCTCCAACCGTACTCGACTATTGTCTGGCAAAATTCCATTTTTTACTTCCCTCGTCTGAAAGACGAAGGAAGTATTGTAATCGCGAAAAAATCACCTTCCGAGATGTTTTCAGATCTTCACGTTTCAAGGTCCCTAGATGACGAAAAAGAGGTTTTCTCAATTCCGTCAGGCTGTCTGTCTGTCTGTCTGTTGGCAGTATAGCTCAAACACTATTTGTCGGAGGAAGACAATATTTTCCATACATATTATATATCTACCTTGCATGAAACCGGTACAGTTTCATACAAATATATACAGGGTGAGCACTTTAAGAAAATAAAATTTTATTTATTTTTGTGTTAATTTTGAAATAAAAGTAAGTAGTAACTTTCACATAGGTCGGGCTTTACATTTGCCGAAAATAAGACTCAACCGATAAAGGATAATGTCACAAAAGAGTAAAAATGTTTCAACTATTACACCGTGCTTTTCAAGAATTTCGCCGTACTTATATCCTCTGCGGAGATTCGGTTAGGATCGAGCATTCTGCAGAGCTGAAGATGCGGCGAGCTCAAACCCTAGCGAAATACATTTTTTTATTTGGAAATGTCTTTAATTTATTAGAAACGTGAAAATATTTGTACTCCTAACTTAATTTGATTTTTAAAATTATTTAGTGCTACAATGTTGACGAGGGAAGTTCTGGGTAAAGCCTTTTACAGATTTTTTATATTCGCATGGGTTACTGGAAATCAATTAAACTTGGACAAATTGTTACAAACCGTCTACGAGCCAAAGCTCTCGGGTCGTTGTGTCAAATACATTTAATTGCTAAACAAGTAATGCTCACATTAGAATTACAATATTTCCGCCCAAATTTTAGCGGTCGTGATCTTCCTGTTGATAACAGTAACAATTGTAATGTGCTGCATATTTTGAAATGTAGTCTTTGAATGCATTATAAGCTGTTACGGTAAAAAATTACAGTGATTAGGAATAAAAATTAGTGTTTTGTTAATTGCTACTGAATTAAATGTTTACTCAAGTGACGAGTGACAGCAGCACACAAATACAATGTAACTGTACTATTTGAGCTATTGATAGGCCAATGGTTATATTTGAACCCTAATTAGTAAAGGGTGCGTCTTCATCCACAAGCATGGAGATTACAGTATCATTTTGCTTCTAATCCCACATCATGATTAATACAAACTAAAGGCGGCCCTCAATCCCTAGCGGTTTGCTAACGACTTAGGCTAGTAGCTAAAACAAGAAAACACACGAAAGGTACTACAGTCCTCTGAAAATAAGACACTACGCCAAACACAAATATCAATTTAATGCAAGAAATAAATAACGTTATTATAAGGCTGTCTGTTATCAAAATATTAGGTGATATTGAAATTGAAAAACTACTTAGTAGTAAATTAATGTATTTAATCTTTTATATAAAATATATTTTGCTAATAGGTACATAATTAATCTAAAAAATATTTAAATGTCTAAACAAATAAACAGCTTTCCTAATGCACACCACGTATGAAAGAAGCAAAATTTAACTAATTTTGATAACCATTTACTAATTCTCTGAAACTTCGTACTCTATTTTCAGTAAGTTTCCAATGTAACACTTAAACAATTATTCGTTTTATTGCGAAATACAAGTCCACTGCTATCAGCATTGATATATATTTTAGAACTTGACTAGCTCGCATTAAAAGAGAATCTGAGCTGTTATAAAATTCACAGTGTAAGCAAATTTAGTTTATTTAAGTCCGCCAGATATTTTTGGATAGCTTCACTACTAAGATATGTATCCAAAGTTTCCAAATAATATTTAATCCAAATGACGATGCTAATATGGAAAAATAAATCTTATTACTAAGGGGCAAAGACCTTGCAAATAGCGATGTTTAAAGCAATTGGAACCCCATTAAAATATTAAATAAACATTCGGCATCTGCAAAGAAATACGTGACATAGATAGTTTATTTCTTGTATAGAAGAACAGTTGCTTTCTTATAAATATAAAAATTAGATAACCATCAAATCAATTATTAACTCAAAATCAGCAGAGTGTTTCTGAAATATACCAGCAAGCTTCTGCAAAGAATTCTACGCATCGATACTTTCAAATGTAGAATAAACTTTATCTGCTAACGCATCCTAAGTGAGTATTTTCTATTTCCATAACTAAAAAAAGTATTACCGGGAAGCACTAAAACTCCAATGGAGACGTTAAAACACCAGCAGAACAGTTTTTGCAGGGGCTTTTATTTACTTCCTTTGATGGGCTGATGGGCTTTCAGAAGCGTTCAACTAAAAGTATTGAGCTTTTAGGTGATTATATTAAATTTTTTAAAACCTGTTATTTTATTCTTTTACAATAATTAGGCTATGAATATATGAATCTACCGTCGTACTTCTAACCGCTGTTTTCGGCAGCAAAGTATGATAATTGTGGAGGAAAGACGAAAAATATGATGTGCAATGATTCTTTATAAAATAGTAAATTATATCATCGACTATTCAATTCACCTGTCATCTGTCAAAAAGTGACCAATGAAAATCCAGAATTCTGACGTTTCTTGACCAATAAAAAAATATCAGTGGATCTTCCTAGAAGGTATTCAAGAGACTATTTTAAACAAATGTTATTTTTATTAGAAAAAATCAATATTAGTGTTCTGTTACTAGAAATTGCGTAGTTTGTTGCTAGATTTACTGAAAACTAATTTGAAAAAGTAGTTTGGTTCATTAAATAGTCCCTCGAATACCATTCTTAGTCAAAGTGCAGTAGATTATTTTTGCGATGGTATCACTACTCATGTCCATTGCGCTTAAGATTAGGACTCGTGCTAGCGCACTCGTCCTAATCGTACCAAAGCGCAATGGACATTCGTGACACCACCGCAAAAATAGTCGACATAACTTTGACTACTCATGGTATTATAAGTGATTATCCCTAATCCTTAGAATACATTAATTTCAATACTGCACTTCTAGGATTGCCACCATTGAGTACCATCCCCTGCTTTAACACACTTAAGAATTTGCAGAACATTCAAGGATTAATTTTTGGACATCGGCATATTTCATTTAAACTTCCTGACATTTAAAAAAACGCAGTGTTTTTGGATAATTAGGCAAATTTAATATTAGCAACACATTACATTAAATATTAACATTTAATTTGGTATTTTATTGATATACCTGCAAGATACCCGTTCTTGGCTATGCTGCAAACCTTTCCTTTAAATCTTAACTGTAGTGTAGAGTGCCTCCCCCCCCCCCCTTCTAGTACGTCGGGTACACCAAAAAAAGCTGCACTTTTTGATTGGAATTTGCCACTTTCTGTGGTCATAGCTGAGGCCAAATGGTAACTTTCCAGATAGGGAGCCACTTGAAAATCCGTGTAGAATACCAAAATGGCGGCCATTAAAGATGGCGCCGTATTAGTCACTATATTTTTTTTGTATTTCAGCTCCTAATGGCCCGATTTCAATTTCTTTTTTTTAAAGCTCTTATAAATAGGAAACTTTTTTGTTCTTATAAATTTATCTCTACACCATAAGGGTTCTGCACAATTTTGAAAAAACAAATAATTTTTAATTTTTAGTTCTTTTTGTAATTCGATGATTTGTTGGGTTCTCTTAACTTTGTTTTTCCCGCTGTCGATCATGTAAGTCAATGATACAGCCTTAGTAACAAAGCGTGTAAGTCGGTGATAATTTTGGTTTGCTGCATTCCCTTGACAACGGAACTTAATATTATTATTTAGGTCCTAGGATAATATTAACAACGCAAGATTTCATTTGAAGAATGGATTGACGAAAAACGTTAAAACTGCCCAACCCTTCGATTCTGGCTTCTAGTGCTAAACTTGCTAAACTGGCTTTCATTCGGTCGATTAGGGATGGTAACGACAAACTGTACACAGAAACGTTGACGAAGTTAGCACCTTGCTTTTTCTTGATGGACCATCCCCACTATGCTCGTTGGTTGCCAATCCATATAAAAGACTTAGAAGAACTAAAAGACACAGCACCCAGTGTATACGAATACTTTTGCAAAGGTCGAGAAGAACATGGCACATAAAGAAGAAGAAGAATTTGTTATCCAGAAAACCAACAATTCTTTTTCTGCACTCGTTGTGGATCAAGCTCACGAGCAAAACAACGCCCTCATACAAGGAAATGTAGGTCTATTGCAAGATCCAACCATATTAAGAAGATGGACTTATCTTTGGCTTTGCTTGGTTTTCGTAGATTTTATCGTCTGTACCAGATCTTCCCAGCTTAATAAAATTTCTTCTTGATCTCGCGTCAAGTTTTCTTCTCCAGTTTCGACAAATTGTGGGCGAGTTTCAGTTAATAGTTTCTTATAGTATTTGTCCCACAGGTATGTATGAATTTTCTTTCGTATTTTTCTTGAGTGGTTTAATTATTTTCTATGACTCCGAAGGTGTTCGGTAAAGAATGGGTCAAACTTCAGATATAGTTAATTTCGACAAAAATAAGCGGATTTAACCCAACTTACCTTAACACACCTCGGTCTTTGCTCAGTCAGTAGATCTTACAGTGGCGTCAGCTGAAAGAGGGGTGGAGGCGTTACCCTTATAGCCGCAGTTAAATAATTGGTTTAACTTTCAAAACGTTTATTAAAAAAAACCTACGACTAGATATATACAAGTGAAAAAAAAACAAGAACATAAATATACAAAGCAGGCGCCTAGTCTCTGGCGCCGGTGGCGCGGAAGGTGATGGGGCGGCCTTTCCCGGTTGTCGGAGGCGGGAAACGCGGTCTTGACGCGGTCCGATCCTCCCGGGGAGCAATTCGGGGGCACGGCTCGTTGTGGGCGCTGACGGAGTTGCTCGGCGCGGTGGGGTTGTTCGGGCCGACGGCGTCTCTCGGGGCAGGAGCTTGGCTCGGGGCGGTGGCGGCTCTCGGTGCGGCGGCGTTGGCCGCGGCGACGGGCCGGTATATAGATGGGCTGCGCACGCAGGGGCACTGGCGGACGTTGTCGCAGCTGACCGTTAAGCCGGGGGTCCCGTCGGGCTGAACGAAAATCGGTTCCTGGGGGGCGGCGAGGGGGTATCGCGACTTCCTTTAGGGGCAGGCGGAGGTGGGCCTCCGCGGTCCTGACGACGGCGTTCCACAGCCTATCGAGCTCGCTGCGTTCGAAGGGCTCTGGGTGGAGCTGTAGCTCCCTCTCCTGGTGTCGGGGACGGCGAAGGCTCCGGTCGCTGGGAGCGGTTCCCGCGGGCGGTCACCGTCCGTGAGGGCAGTGGTCTTGGTCACCGCCACGCTTGGTGCGGAGGCGAGGTCGGGCGTCCGGGGGAGGCGTCCCTGGTGAGCTTCTAGCAGACTGGCTGAGTCCGGGGTAGTCGTTGGGGAAGGCCCGAACAGGCGGTCGAACAGAGCCTGTAACCTGTGCATGGAGAGACAACTTCTATAAATGCGGCGACGGGGCGACTAACGTAAGAGTCGGCGAAGGAGCAAAATTATGGCGGACTGCTTACGTCATCCTCGTTGCGCGGGGATTCGGGCCTCTGTTTCGCACTATGGGGGTGCGTGTTAGAGACTCGCTGCTGGAACTGTTGCTGAAGCTGAATGATCGAATGAATTACTTCTAGGAGAGCGGTTTCGGCGTGGGTTAAAATTTTCTGAGTCTAAGTTTCGCACAATGGGGGTGCGTGTTAGAGACTCGCTGCTGGAACTGTTGCTGAAGCTGGATGATCGCTGGATGATGAGTGATCGAATAATAATATCTTCTGGCCTGGGCTTGTCTATTTAAAGGAGCCCTCTCCTTTGTGTTGAGTTTCCTGGCCGCTCATTGGTCCGAGGAGAAGGGAGGATTGCTTAGTTTCCTCGCATTTACTAATTCCGCGGCTTTTTTCGCGGCGCGACATAGTAGCGTGTTAAGGGGTGTTGCAATGGATGGCCGTTGCTATGCCGATTCCAACGATACCCCATTTTATATGTTTTGTTAACTTTTTAAATTAAAATAAGGTTTTGTTTTCCTCGAGCTCGGCGTAAAAATTGCTTAATCATGTGTGTTAAGACGTTCTCCTTGTTTTTATTATTTGCGCGCTGATTTCATATGCTTTTTGATACCCAACACCCCTGCGTTTAATTCATCCCAGCGCTAATTAAAATTGTTTTAATTTCGTACTATTCTTATATTAGCCTCGCGTTTCTATTTGGGTTTTTATTCCGATCGGCCGTTAGAAGATGAGTCTTTGTTCGAGCCCGGAGCCCGGGCAAAATTCGCCCGTGTGCGGTGATTTCTCCGGCTGGGGAAGCAAATCGTTTTCAATCGGCCTATATGCTTTTTTGCGATTCGAAGACAATTTCATTAGGTAGCGGCTAATTTTTCTTATGCATGTGTGGTTTCTATTGGGCGCTCCATTGATTAGAAGTGCCTTAGTTAATTAAAATTCCGTTCGGGGTTGCGCTGGACTTTTATTAGGTTGTTTTGCTGTATCTTATAAACCGGCAGGCTGTTTGCAGTTTTATTGTTTTATCTCCTTGCAGAGTTTCGTTTTTATTTGGGTCCTTTTAGAAACTGGCATGCCGTAATTTATAGTTTTATTTATGCCACGGTTTTGGAAATTTTTGTAGGATTGGGGCGTATTATTAAACAGATGCGTTTTTGTTTTGTCTGTTGTCGCCTGCGTGGCGATTCAAATTTCCTTGGTTGTTTGATCTGTTTTAACCGATTCATATTAACCTTAGGCCTAAAGTTAGTACTAACAGAGCTACAGGGTGTCAAAGTTAAAAAAATAAATCACATTTTTTTAATATCTTTCGGTCACTTCCAGCTAATTTCACAAAATTTGGTATCCGGGGGTTTTTTTGGCATGACAAATTCAAATTGTACGATTCGGTTGTATCTTCTAGAGGGGGCCACAAACGACCATTAGGACACCGTTAAACCCCTGTAACTTTTTGTGTCACGGAGTAAGTCATTTTCGACTGGAAACATCTTTTTCCCAATCTTTTCTGCTTAAAAAAGGTATATCTTATTGATCTCGCTAGAAGTAACCGTTTCCCAGAAAAAAGCTTCTAAAACTGATCATGCCTGTAAATTATGCCAGAGAAAAGTCAGATTATTGAATAAATACTTTCACATCCTGTACCTTTGTTATTATCGACTTTAGTACTAGCGTAAGCTGAAGTAAATCAACTTATTATGGTCTAACTATTACGCTGTTGCGGAATGGCCCATTATTTACTCAACAATCTGACTTTACTTTAAGATAATTTACATTCATGATTAGCTTTGGATGCGTTTTTATGGTAAACCGTTGCTTCTAGCGAGTTCAATAAGATATACCTTTTTTTAAGCAGAAAAGATAGGGAAAAAGATTTTTCCAGTCGAAAATGACATACACCGTGGCACAAAAAAGTTGCAGCGGTTTAACAGTGTCCTAATGGTCGCTTGTGGCGCCCTCTAGAGGATACAACCGAATCGTTGATAAATTTTAATTTCTCATGCTAAAAGACCCCCGGATACGAAATTTCGTGGAATTAGCTGGAAGTGATATTAAAAAAATGTGATTTTTTTTCAACACTGACACCCTGTAGCTTCGTTAGTACTAACTTTTGGACTAAGGTAAGTTGTGTTAAATCAACCTATTTTTGTCGATATTAACTATATCTGAAATTTGGCCCATTCTTTACCGAACACCCTGTATATACAGGGTGAGGCACATAAAGTGTTACAGAGCAATAGCACTCAAACTATTGATCATATCCAAAAATCTTTCAGACAAAAGTTTCAGTGTTCGAGAAGGCCGTCATACTGGACCACCCTATTTTTTTATCGGTGGAGGCGCTGAAACTACGTCAATGTCAACTCCACTTTTTTAAATGGAACCATGTATTTTTTTCGATGACATTATTACCGATTTGAAGACAAATTCAGCGACCTGAAACACAAGGTCATTCTAGTCAAGCAAAGTATGAAAATAGTCAAAAAATCGAAAAATGCAACAGTGCAACAAACACGAGTCAACCCGACGGTGCACCACCCCATTATGCTCTGTGTTTAAGACAAGTGATGAATGAGATTTTCGGCAAAAAGTGGATAGGACGAGACGGTCCTGTAGCTTGGCCCCCTCGATCGCCAGATCTAACATCAGCAGATTACTTTTTATGGTGTTTTGTCAAAGATCGCGTAATGGCGGTAGCACCTACCACGCCTGACGACATGAAAAACAGAATACGACGAGCATGTACCGAAATTACACCACAAATGTTAGCTGAAGTTAGACGGTCTTTTCATCAGCGAATTAACAAGTGCTTACAAGTCGAGGGTAATCACTTCGAGCATCTTCTGTAGGTAGAACCAGACCAAGGTTAGTGGATCCTTTGAAAGTGATTATTCCGATATTTTTCGATTTTTTGACTATCTTCATACTTTGCTAACTGGAATGACCTTGTGTTTCAGGTAGCTGAATTTGTCTTAAAATCGGTAATAATGTCATCGAAAAAAAAATACATAGTTCCATTTAAAAATCTGGAGTTGACCTTGACGTAGCTTCAACGCCTCCACCGATAAAAAAATAGGGTGGTCCAGTATGACGGCCTTCTCGAACACTGAAACTTTTGTCTGAAACATTTTTGGATATGATCAATAGTTTGAGTTCTATTGCTCTGTAACACTTTATGTGCCTCACCCTGTATAGTATGATTCAAAATTATTTTAATCTAGTATGCCTATGGAATAACTCCCAATTTATTAATGCAACTATAAGCCACTTAAAAATCAACTGTCAAGTTTGACAGTCAAGTAGTTGCATTAATATCTTAGAAACTAGTATTTTCTCGTACTGTAGATACGTGGAGGAGGTATTGATATCTAGTTAGCCTAGGCCGTTTTGCTATGATAAAACAAAGTCGCCTTACCATAGCAATAAACAATGATGTATTAGAAATATCATTTCAAAATTTTGTGACACAAAGTTGAAGCAGTACAGTTCAATAAAATTACAATGAAAGCTTGTGGACCTCAATTGAGAAAATCGATAAATTGGCATATTAAGTTATCACTAGGTACCTATATTTAAAGGGGTTAAGGGGCAAGCAGATGCACGAAGATACGTTTAATATATTTGGTGCTTATTGCCCTTCATACGCGTCTGTGAAAAATTGGTTTGCATGCTTCAGAAGAGGTAAATTTTTAGTTAAAGATAAGAACAAACCGCGAAGACCTATTTCTGTGTCTACCCCAAAGATACCGATGCGGTTCGCGAAATATTTGAGACACTGAAGATTTCATATAAACGCGTCCATCACATAGTTCACGTTAATTTAAATATGAATAAAATTTCCATAAAATGGATCCCCAAATGCTTGAATGTCGATCAGAAGCGAGCAAGAGTAGAAGCATCGCGCTCAATCTGTGACCGTTTTTAAGAAGATGGGGACTTCTTGACCAGTTTTATTGTCATGGATGGGTACATTTGGGTCCCGAGTGGTGTAGCTTGAACAAGCGTCCACGTTCGATCAGCAGAGTTAAGCAACGCTGTCTCTGGTCAGAACTTGGATGGGAGTTCCACGACTGCATCTCTCGGCGCCTCGTGGTACGGCTATCACGGAAAAAAGTTGGTCCCGGCGGTCATACAACATCATGGCAGTCGTTAGTGGGGTTGGAAGTCCTCATAACTGCACAGCGACGCCTATAATTGGCCTAACGGCTGTTGGCTGAGTGCGAATTAAATAAATAAATAAATAAATAAATAAATTTGTACTACCCAGAAACAAAACAGCAATCTGCAAAAGAAAATATTGAGATTTCCAGATAATTAAAGTATTAAGTTCTTCAACTTATTATATAGTTATTATAATTTAGCATTTTTATGTTACCGAAACTTATAACCCTGTTAAAATGACAAACAGCAAGATACAAACCCAAGAAATCGCAAAGTTTTTGAAAGAAACGATATAAAAAAAATTAAAGCTTCTAGTAGGCAATATCTCATTTTCCGATTACATTAATCACAAATTTCTTATCAAGTGGTCATTGCGCCACTAAAAAATTTAAGAATCAGAGGAAACTAGGGGTAAAGGTATCTTAACGTTTCTAGTAATACTGAAACAATCAAAGGAAACACTTGGTAAAAAAAACATTACAGGCGGTGGGATTCGAATGTCAGCGTCTGCAAATGCTATTTCAACGCTGCCACGCCGGACTGTTCGGATATCTGCGATGCATCTCCATTGAACGCAACGCACTTATTCTTTGCCTCTTGTTGTCTCTTACAACATTTATCCTGTTTTTGATGGGTCTCATTGTTGTCAAGAGTAAAGCCTGAGCTACGTGCAAATTATTATCTGTTATCTATTTTTCAGTTAAAGCAAAAATTTTTTTTTTAAGGTACTCATCATGTATATGTTGGTCCAAAATATGCCCTTTGTCGTTAAGGATAAAAACCTCTAAGTGCAAAATATTACCTTCATTTAAGTAACAGTTCTCGAGTTAAAATATGTTTTCTGTTTCATGCAAACAATCCGCATGCAAAATATCGTCTTTTTCCAACAAATATTCTTTGAGTTATGTCAGACAGACAGACAGACGACAGATGAGCAGGCGAAATTGAGAAAACCTGTTTTTCGTCATCTAGGGGGCCTGAAATATCGCGATTACAGTGGATATCAATCGGACACCGCACTCGAAGGTTACATCGATGGGTCAGTTAACAGCAAGATAGATATGTCGAAGAAGATCTGGATTGTTGCTGAACCAAATAAATCAGTAGCTGAATGTTCAGCTCTCAAAGATGAATAAAGTAACATTTTATTCATACTCATTAAAATGTTACTTTACTGTGTAGACTTTTAACAGATAACACAAGACTCTACAAACAGACGTTCAGAAAAAAAATTACAAGCAGTAATGTTATTAGGGTTATGAGTAAAGGTCACTCTTAACATACCACTAATAAAATATTTTGCGTTTAAACGATAATGATTTAACCAAGAAAATTAGAGTAAACATCGAGACTATATTTATTCTTTAAAGTTTAAACATCCTAGCTAGGCATAAAGTAATAGCAAAGCCACACCATAATGCCATCTAACAGGTAATATTGTTATAGGACCAAAACTCAAACAAATAGACACATCAAAATGACTTCAGAAATATGACACGTTTGGGTTACAGATAACCCACCTTAAAGACCGCACACTCTAACAAAAAATAAACAAGTATAATAAGCGAAACTCGCAAAAGCTTTCATTATTTGCAAAAAAGGGCAAAATTTTTTCATGTCTGGAGAAGAAGAAAAAACTAATAAATAATTCATTCA
The DNA here is from genome assembly GCA_940337035.1 of Agriotes lineatus. Taxonomy (NCBI): domain Eukaryota; kingdom Metazoa; phylum Arthropoda; class Insecta; order Coleoptera; family Elateridae; genus Agriotes; species Agriotes lineatus. The sequence continues at coordinate 36,439 of CALNHX010001364.1, read as the reverse complement.
CAATGTTTTCTTCTTCCAGTAGGCTGTTATATGTTTTTATTAAGTTGCATGTACGAATTATGACAGAAGTAAAACTGTGACATTTTCTAGAACTTCTTTATTGACATTATTGCAATTAGCATGTCAAAATGTTAAAAATAATACACAATTACATTTAAGTGGAAACAGTGCAAACCTTCAAAAGTTTGTTACTTTTCGATTGCGCCTCTATTATTTCACAGCTCTGTGGTGCAGGTTTTGTATTTTCGGGCACTCCCCGCCTTCCTCGACCCCGGCCTGACAGTGACTCTTCAGTTGTAACTTTTGTTCGCAGCACGTCTATTTCCCTTCTGACGCCGTGATGATGACTTTGGTTTAGCGTCTTTAAAGATTGTCCAGCGGTGTTTACGGGCAAGCAAGTTGTGGTTTTTGGTTTTTGGCCCTCGTCGAATGTGCGGACGATGAATCAGTGGCAGTTGTATTAAGAGATATTTTCTTACACCGAGTTGACGTATCAAAAGCGCTTCACCAATCAGCTAATGACACGTGGCCCAAAATTCAATCTGGGGTTTTTTCTTTCTTTAGCAGCCAGTCCGAGTCACTGAAAATCGTAGGTTTGGAACTTCCCAAAAATTGCAATCCTCGCAATTGAGCATGTCGGCCATGACCGGCTTGAATTTAACACATGCAATTCCGCCCTTCGAGTGTTTAGAAGGCATACCACTCCCACTCATCTGTGTCATCACATAATCTCCCCCTAGCGTGCAAAAGGGGCTCAACCAGAGGCAACTAAGAACAGTTTTTTTTTCTTTTTTAGGTAAAGTTATACAATGCTACAAACAATGAACAGGTGCTGAAGGCTTCAACCGATTGCTACCGAATTCAGTCAGAATTTTGCTTCTCGAGCTGAGTACCTGAATGATGATTTTACAACCACGGAGCCGATGTTAATGGCCACCGCAATTGTTTTTAAACTGTTGTAGTTTATATTTGTATCATTGCTGAAACTTTGTTATAAGCTATTGTTCTTGCTAGTGGAGTTACATGTTATAAGGTGCATCTTAATTTTTGCAGTTACGATCAACCGAATTATAAGCGTATTGATTATCACTTGTACTCCGTGCTGGGTTGTATGCCATTTTAATCTGTGATTATATACTGTGATATCAGCATTTTGGTGTTATTATTTGTTACTGCTACCTGTGCGTGATTTCAGCTTTTCTTTCAGGAAATTATGTGCTATTTGAGCTTACGAATTTTCAGTTAAATGCCTGAATACACTTATTGTTAATTGGTAAAGATTCGTTGGCGCCCTTTTGGCTTTTAACCATGCGTTAGTACTTTAGGAACTGCACGCCATCTTTCTGAACTAGCCGGCCGTCAATTGTATTCAAGTAGTCATAGAGTTTGTTTGTTTGAGAAAATTAACTGACGAATAGATTTGAAGCTAAACAGTCATAACCGCAAATTGAAATCGACATAATCCAATTCTGTCATGTCTACTACTTCGCATGTGTACCAAAAAGAATGTCGCCCTAACGTAGCCTACTCGGAGTAGAACACAATGTAGATTATAATAGGTTTACATCGTTTATGCATAAAGGTTGGCCCAGGATTTTAATTATTTTGTTACACATAAACAGAACCGGAATTTTTATTTTCTTGCACAGTTTATGTAGCTTCCAACAAATTTACTTTATTTGTAACAATAGGATATTGTTAACAGATGCACTGCTTATTTTGGTAGTACATGTTATGGAGAAATATTTAAAATATATGTATATTATTGTAAGACATGTACTTAATTAAAAGTGTCTTTAATTACACAAGTATGGAACCTGGATACATACATAAAAATTACTGAAGTTGCATTTTCTGTTCTGTGTTGCATTTGTAGGTGTTTTGGAAAATTTTGTAAATGCATTTGGCATCCATAACCTGAAATTCAAACAACCTCGTTTAATAAACACAGCAAAGTAACTTTACACAGCTAAATTGTGGAAACTTCCATGGCCAACCTTCATGCAAAAAAAGATGTGAACAGGGTATTATGTAATTACAGCTTGACATATGCAGCATGACCCCCCGTGAAAATCGGAACTCATGCAATCTACTAATTTCGCATTTCTAACATTTTTGACAAATATTATACTGACATTAAATTTTCACTTATAATACCATGAGTAGTCAAAGTTATGTCGACTATTTTTGCGGTGGTGTCACGAATGTCCATTGCGCTTTGGTACGATTAGGATGAGTGCGATAGCACGAGTCCTAATCTAAAGCGCAATGGACATGAGTAGTGATACCACCGCAAAAATAATCTACTTAACTTTGACTAAGAATGGTATTCGAGGGACTATTTAATGAACCAAACTACTTTTTCAAATTAGTTTTCAGTAAATCTAGCAACAAACTACGCAATTTCTATAGTAACAGAACACTAATATTGACTTTTTCTAATAAAAATAGCATTTGTTAAAAATAGTCACTTGAATACCTTCTAGGAAGATATATCCGCTGATATTTTTTTGATTGTTCAAGAAACGTCAGAATTCTGGATTTTCATTGGTTACTTTTTGACAGATGACAGGTGAATTGAATAGTCATGCTTATTTAAATTAAATGACACAATAAATCAGAGCCGTGCCAGCTGTAACTCGATCTTAGCCGTTGATTATCTTATTTTTAACTTTCGGAGGACCTGCCATTGGTTTAATAAAAAGGATATTTTACGAAATCTCTCTACCTGCTGCTGCTGATTACTTGACATTTAAAAAATTAGAAAACTTTGTGTTTGAAAGTTAGGTATTTACACATTTTCATGACCTACCTAGAGGATCAAGCTAGAATTGTCAAGGTGGATTTTTAATGAGACGTAACTTTATTTACTTCTACTTGAGTGTGATAACAGTAATGTGAAATATTTAAATTGCTAAAATACACTTTATTAAAGGACCTAATTTGTGGTATTGGTCATAAAAATACTCCAGCATTTACTATCAAAATCGTGTAATATTAAAAGGGTAGTTCTATATGTATGCAAATGTAGTACAAACATGCAACTAGGACATTAATTAAGAACCATATTAAATGTCTCTAGAGGAGTGTGATAGATATCAGCAACATATTACTTCGAATTATGGCTCATTTCCAGAAAAACAACAAAAGAGCTTTTATTCATAAAATATCAAATTTATTATTAAATTTTATTTTAAGGAAACTCACAAACATTACAAGGAACTCCAGGCAGAGGTGTGATTTACTATATTATTAAGTTTATTCTAAAAACTATCTATTTCTTGTGATGTTTTTCTTCTAACTAAATTGCGTAATTATTTAAAAGCCAACTTTAGGTACTGCATGTTTTAAAACAAATGAGAAAACTGATTAAACGTGCGCATAAGACCACCTGCTTAACTTTAATGTATCGCCACTCGTTTCGGTGTTCTCTAATATTTTCAAAACCAGCTCCCTCTGCAATTTCCATAAAATCCATAATAAGCAAACAACGTAGGTATTAATTATTCACTGTAATTAATAATGAATCTGCATTTTGGTTTGTCGGTACATTAGCCTACTTGATACGCTGTAAGAGCGTCGTCTGCAGACGTTGATTAATAGCATAATATTAACGATTCGTATAAGAAGTGTATTTATACGGTGAAGATGTGGACGCACCCACCTAGAAACGTACCAAAGTCACTAAATCTAATGCGAATGAAAAGTAAGGTAAAATTAAAAAGATATTTTCATTAATCTGAGAGCACAACGATCGTGAAAAACATACTTCTTTGAAAAAGCAATCACAGGTATAAGTCAAGCAAAATAACATCACTAATATAAATAACATCGCCCCTTTCTATATCTAAATATAGACAATAACTTTTTATTGTCATTTTCATTAATTAGGTATTTAAATTACATTCAAGAAAACGAGGTAAATTGAGTTAATTATTGTATAGTTTTAATTATAATATAACAAAATCGCAAACGTCTCAGTGGCCGCGAGATTCAGAATTGCCTTTATAAATTTAGTTTTTGCCAGTCTGCACTACTATAGTTCGAGGTCAATTTAAAATTGATAAAATTAACATTGTAGCAGTTTTAAACAGAAATTTGAAATATTATGTATTTTTATTCTTGGAAAATTAGCTTTGAACGTTCTCTAATACTTTTTAAAGGTATTTTCCAGCCATAAGCTTTAATATAAAGGAACAGATAATATAAGAAATTGCCAATGAAATTATTTTGAGACCATGGCACGTAATTGTTACTGAAACTAAATTTAGATCTAGCGGCCGGGATTTTATAAAGAAATATAAATGGGGAAATGCGATTCAGGAAAACAATGCCTCAAACGAAAAGGCTAAACAATCAATACAAAACAGGATCACGACAAAAAATAAACAAACTTCTACCATCTACAATATTAGAGTTGTGGGCAGCACAAATGAATGAGAATGAACACACACTCTGTTGTTCATGTGAATGCATTTTATACATTGCGGCCTGAGGATTTCTTTAGTAGAAGAGCATGGTAGCTCGTCCAGCTGTCGTACCGCATTGTAAGTTACCTCGTATCCATGTTCTCCTCCAGCTCGTAGCTCATAGAGGGTGATAAATTGGTAGATTGCCCATGAAAGTTCTAAAACTTCCGCTGACGTGAATTAAATCAAATTGACTTTACAAAAGTTCCTAAAAAATTGAAAACCGAATGTTGGGCATAGGATGGTATAAAAATACCAGTCACCGCATGCAAGGTTACTCAAGGCCAGAAGAGGTACCATCAATAATGAAAGAGTTTTAATAAATTCAACCCATGGAAACAAATGCCTGTCAAATCGGTGTATTGCCTATTCAGGAACCAAAACGAAAAGAAACAGAAATAATTAAAGTGAAACCCTACTTGCTCTTCAATAATAGCGATGAAATGTAGATGAAAGTGGAAAGGTACTAAAAAACAGTTAAAGTTTGTTGACTGTTAAAATCATAAATCACATAGTTAATAAGGCGAGACACTTACACAGCAAATGTATACAATTTTTTAAATAGCAACATATGTAAAACTTTCCCGAACTCTCATACAGCACTGTAGTCAACAATGAACTTTGACAGAGAGACTATATTTAATTTACAAGATTATTCAACACTATAATGAAAGAACCAATGAAAATTGTTAGTTTGTCAGAAACGGCCAATCAACATTGACTGTCATTGAAAACACCTAATGTCACAGTGTTTTCATGCGAACCCGATTGGTTTCAATGATTTCAATTTAGTGAGTAGCCTTTGACTGACATTTCACCAAAAAGTCAAAGTCAAAGTTTGCAAATCAGCGCTGTTCTAAAAACCCATAATAATCGTGTTGGAAGCTCCAGTATTGGATTAACAGTGGAAAACGTTAAAAATGTGTGCTGTCGAACATGGTAAAAGTCATCTACCCATATTGTTGAATAATCTTTCCAAATACCACTCAAGGCAACATTTTTTAAGAGAATTTTTTTTGTCAACATGCAAATTATTGCAAATTCCTCTCAACAAAAACTGCTCAAATTCCACTCGACCTGCGGTCTCGCGAAATTTTTACCGCAGTTTTGGTTTCGAGAAATTTGAACGCAATAATTTGCATGTGAACGAAAAAAATTCTCAAAAAATTTTCACCTTTTGTGGTATTACCCTTGATAATATTTAGAAAACTCTAAGAGACAACAGGATCACAAAAACAGGAACAATAGTTACTAAAGGTCATAAATGCTTCGTATACACTGTAATATTCTAGTTACTACTAATTAAAATTTATTGTGGTTTTTTCTAATGAAACACACATGACCTTTGTACCTTTTCTTAATTTTGTCAACTGATTCTTTTCAGTATGCAACAAATAATGTAACAAATAAATGTAATAATATACAGTCGAAATAAAACACAAATATAGTCTTCTACATTCTTCACTCCACGTGAAAACTGATCGTCTTCTTAATTTGTCTGTAAAACACACAACTTTGAAACAGGTCTGACATAGTTTCCTTTGTTCTTCTTTACAGTGGCAACTCGTACAACTCCGTCTCTTCCGGGAAACACTTTTTCAATTTTTCCTAACATCCATTCATTACGGTGGGCCTTTTCATCATCGATAACCAAAATGTTGCTTATTTCAACTGGTTCTCTTTTTGAGTGCCACTTTTGTTTTTTAACCAAAGTTGGTCAGTACCATCGCTTCCAGTAGGAATTTGCTAAAGCTTCGGCCAATCGCCATTGCTTTTTGTTACAAACTTCGGTTGTCACAGTAGTTGTTGACATCTCCAGGTCTCAGCAGTACAAAATGGGGAGAGGTAATTGCTTCAGGTTCATCAAGATCAACAGACACGTGCGTTAGTGGTCTGCCATTTATAGCATACTCGACTTCCGCTAATAATGTATAGAGAACTTCTCCCTTAGGGTTTACTAATTTCAATATAACTTTAAGCGCAGTTTTTACTGAGCTTACCATCCGTTCCCAAACCCCTCTCATTGAGGCCGACATTGGAGCGTTGAATTTCCAAGAAATAGCTTTGAGAGAGAGTTCATCTATAATTTTTGACTGATCGATAGATTGTATCAAATCACTTAACTCCCTTTCTGCTTCAACAAAATTAGTTCCGTTGTCTGTTACAGATTCCAATGGCCCCTTGATGCGAATGTTATACTACGTGCTGTTTTCTTTTTTAAAAGAGTTTAGAAAAAAATTACGAAAGGTAAGTTCACTAAGGCTATACGCTGGTTAGCACCGAGCACAACAAACATCTTTAAAGGGAAGCCCATAGTTCTACTTTTAGTGGGGTTTGCTTTTACATTTTCTGAATAGAAAAGGTAGTGGCGGCTGTGGCATTTAGCATCTTTATTCTGTTTAATGGATGGTTGTCCTAATTTAATATTGTAATGAACCACCCCATCTGCCTGACCAATAGTCGGCAACCTTGTTACAGTACACCGTACTGTCGTTGGGACAACGGATCTGTGTATTTTCCATGATTGATATCATCTTTATCGTATAACTGTTGGTTTAGTGTTTTGGATGTTAAACTCATGTCGTAACTTTACATTGTAACAATCTAGCGCATTTGTCGTAATATAATATCGACTGTAACAACTTATCGAATCGATAGGCGCTTTACATCTTTATGTAATTCAATTTCAAAATATAAAAACTGGTATACATGGTAATAGACATAAATGAAGCAAATAGAATCCCAAATTACTCTATACTACGAAGACAGCATCAACAATTTTTTTTAATATTTGATGCTAGTCATAGAAAATGAGATCTATAACATTTCGATATACAGGGTGTTAATTAAGTACGTAGACAAAGTTTAGGGGTTATTCCTTGATCAATTCTAAGATAAAAAGTTCATACAAACATTATTTTATTTTAGTACTCAGCCAACAGCTGTTAGGCAAATTATAGGCATCACTGTACATTTTATGAGGACTTCCAGCCCCACTAACCACTGTCACGATGTTATTATGACATCCGGGACCAACTATTTCCGTGACAACCGTATCACGAGGCGCCGAGGGAAGCAGCCATGGAACTCCCATCCAATTTCTGACCAGAAAGAGCGTTGCTTACCTCTACTGATCGAACGTGGACGCTTGCTCAAGCTACATCACCCGGGAAATGATATAGGATGTTGAAGTTTAAACAATTTTTTTTTCAAAAATCAGTAAATAGCCTAGAGGTATTCTAATAAAACTTCGTGTAGGTTAGTATTTCATAAAGTGGCAAAGTTTAGTCAAAATAAATTTTATTTATTTCCACCAGTGGCGTGCGTAGGAGCCACCTCAGTTACCTTATTTTAGAAAATTTTGGTACGCCACTGTTTTCTAGCCAATACGACAAGTTTTGTAGCTTCATCCACTAAAACTATACAAAAGATGTATCTTTTATTTTTTTTCATAAAATAAACCTTTTTCGAGAAAAATGGAAAATCTGTAACAGCAATCTCGTCTATTCAATGTTAGTGGGACCTAAATGGCTTTATTTTCAAAATACAGTTTAAAGAAGTTTTAAAAAATATTATTTAATAACAAACAATTTTACAATGGCTACAAAACTTTAGGCTGAGAAACAGTGGCGTACAGGATTTTTCTGAAATAAGATAACTGAGGTTGCCCCGATGAACTCCACTGGTGGAAATAAATTAAATGTATTTTGACCGAACATTGCCACTTTAAGAAATACTAACCTACACGAAGTTATAGAATACCACCGCCGTTTTCCAAATTAAAAAAAAATGTGTTTAAACTTCAACGTCCTGTATTTTGAAAACGAAACCGTCTAGGTCCCATGTTTTTATGGACTTTTTATCTTAGAATCGATCAAGGAATCGCCCCTTAAAGTTTGTCTACGTACTTAATTAACACCCTGTATATATTGCTGAAGCAAACGTTCTTACAAATAATATTTTTACAGATATTGTAAGTATTGCCTTCCTTTCTCTTTATGTGAAATCGAATACATGGCCGCTACCTATGATTTCATTGATATTGTCCATTTTACAGTACTTTATATTACCGACTAATTTATATTAGAAGAAATAGCTTAGAGCCGTACTGAAGTAAAAAAAGTTTGCAAACGGACCATAAGTGAGAAAGTAAAACAACTGTAGCTGGCCCTGATCTCGGAAGCCTCGGGCAACTCAGACTCGCAGGAAAAAGTGAAACATACACATTCGCGGCGGAAGCCGGTGTCTACCCGGACACGTTAATACGTAGCTAAAACAAGATAGATTTATTACATCGCAAATTTTGTTTCCATAGCAATAAAAAATGTTTGCAACACACGCAATCTCAAAACTACAACTAACCTAACAAGCGCTAATAACACACCGGCATTTTGTATTTCACCGCTAACTATCTCTTCCAATGTAGTAAATGAGTCAGTAATTTGAGGTCCGGTATACATACGTATGTATACTTGACTCTGTTGATATTTGAAGAAACTGTGAATTAATAATAAAATAAAAAACTGTGTACATAAAATCATTCCCTGAGATTGAAACACAGACTTAAATGTAAATGAACGAATCTCATGAGTAAGAACTTTTTTTAACGTTTTTCAAAGGAAGACTATTTGAAATAATTCTGGAAAGACCTAATTATTACAAAATATACTTCCACGCTGCCAATTTAGTAGGTTACTGCAGTTGCTTATATTATGATTGCAGAAAATCACGAAATCAGTTGAGCGATTTAAAATACTTTGAAAATAAAGAACTGCAATCTAGGTAGCAAAGTATCGCCAAATATTTTAGTTCCATTGTAGCTTGCATATAGCGGATCAGAAACCTTAAAATACTGTGATACATAGGTATTGATTAAATACTTTGTTAATAGTGCAACATTTCCGTTAGACGTGAACGTACTCCGTCATATACCAAAATATATTAACTTACTTAGGACACGTTTTCAGTCCATTTCATGAATTTTATTTATAAAAGGAAAAGACTTGTCTTGCAATACGTGCCTTAAACCAGTGAGATCATAACGCTTATTAAATTTTGCTGCTGTCACGGTATATTTGGCAAGTGCACAGTTCGGCGGAAGTCCTGACGTAGATACCTGGATGCAATAAATTCGAAACCCGCCGGAAGCGATTGAAAGCGTGAGCTACCCAAACGCGATACCGCCTGCATACGAAGATGGCAGAATGGGGATGAGCTTTTTTGATGAAAATCCAGCTATAATCTACTTCGGCGGCACTTGAGTACTTCCATAGGTTTGATTGTCTTCCGCAATATTGACGAATACAATCTCATTGTCACTTCACTTGATTGTCAAGCAGGATTGCACAAAAGAAATGCGTTTCAGATTTTAAAAAATCGGTTCAGTATGTTGATTTCAAAGTGTTTTTCTCGATATCTTAGAGTTGAGAGTATCAAGTCATGAAACACGCTTCAAATTGATTATTAGATGATTACGTATGAAGGAATTTACTTTCTTTTTACACGAAGCCTCTACAAAATAGATCTGATATATATTTGATCAATCGATAATAGTACAATACTCTTACATCCGGGAGACCGCTAAATAAATTATATCACGTTAAAAAACCACTGCCAAACGTAATGAAACTGAATAAATACAAACTAGAACTTTTACAAAGCAAACGACATTTCGATTAATTGTCCTTTCAATGAATTATTTGGATGAATTGCATTTCGATTAATTGTGTTCCCATGAATTCTTTTCGATGAATTTACTTAGACCCTCTATTATTACCAGTGATGTGGTTTTATAGTAACTAAATTCGCTGGGTGCAACGAATTTTTTCTTGGGTGTTCTTTACTACAAGTTCTTTAATTGTTCTTTTTGTTTATTGTGATTTTTTTGGAGTTTTTTTTACGTTTGCCGTACTGACAGGTAATCAAAATAGGCAGCCATGGTTGGATTGAGATATATGCAAGACCTGTACACAAATTGCGAAAACTACGTTGAGTCACTGAATGACATAAATATGTTGAACAATATTTTTGAAAATAATGTAGATAATAGTAACTTATTATACAAAACGATAAAGTTAAGTTTTATCCACGAGTGAATCGTTTAACATCGAGACGAAGTGGAGACGTTAATGATTCAACAGCGGATAGTAATAACTTTATCGTCGTGTATAATACAAACATTTTTTCTATAGCAAGAACTTTAAAAATTTCAAAAGAAAATAAGGAAAGTCAATCACATTTTAAAATCTTTGTAGCTAGATTGGGTTGCTAAGATAATACGAAGCTGTAATATATAATTTAAATAAAAGTTATAAAATTAAATTACTTTATCTACCCTCGATGTTAAAGTGCTACTTGCTGTTAAAGTAACACTTTACCGTTTGTTTTGAGTCGATTAAAGCACACTTTAACATTTGCTATAGAATTTTTTTTAACATATTTCATATAAACATACGTAGTATATAGAGTAACTTTGATGAGTTAACTGTGTTGTTACGAAGCTTTAAATTTAACTGCGATATGGGGTATATGGTTTCTCAATAGGTTACATTTTTATAATCAGGCAAAGTTTAACCCAAACGATGGCCTAATTATATATTCGCGGGAGGGTATTCCACTAAGTTATAAAAATTACAATTACACAGACGTTCCAATTACGAACATCAAATCTATATTCAATTACAGCACATACTCGGTTTGAACGATGGTAACGTTAGGTTTCTCAATCACTTACATTAAACAGTTTTAAGTACTGTTGACAGTTGTCAAATAAATATTATTATGTTGAGGCTCCACTTGATTGTGTATGCCTAACTATTTATTTAATATCGGTACCGACACAATGCAATGTATTTGATAATTATAATTATTTTCAAACTTTTATAAAAATCAATAGCGCCTTGAAACTCTTATTAAGGAGTGCTTCGATAATCTAGTAGTTTGTTAATTGAAATTTAATTTTTATGTTGACTTTTGATTGTGTGCTGACACTAACTGTCACCTTGCACTTCAAACAATGCTCCAACAATATTCTCAATTAAAAATGACAAATATTCTTTCTACTCACATGTAAATTGACTAAATGCCCTAAGGTTAGTACTTGATTATATTAATTACACTCTTTTAACTGTCTTCCATTTAATATAGCTTCAATTGGATAAACTTAAAACCCACCTGAACAACTTTCACTTCTGCTGCTTGAATGTCGTAATGTCTCGCTTAATGACAAATATGGGCCGATATGTCAAAACCCTGGCTGTTAACAGGAAAGGTCCCGTTCCACCTCAGCAAAGCTGCCACCTTCCAGACGTTCCCTAGTTCCAACGGCCCTACGGCAAGTTTGCTATCCTAGATGATCCTTGATTAATATTCTTCTTTTATAGCTCCGACTTTGGCAATCTCTGTTGTAAGTAACCAACAGAATCTCCCGTGTCCTGAAGTGCCTCTGCTATCCTCCGTAGTCAACTCCTCACATCCTCAATATTCCACTAATATAACCCGCAATGTCTAACTTTTTACTAATGTAACTTCTTATAACTTGTATAAATGAAATTAAATAACTCTATCCAAATCTAATTCTCTTCTTGTTCCTTCTACTTGCTTGTATCTAGTTGAATAACCTTCTGATAATCTTCAATAACTGCATCTTCATAACTAATAATCTTCTTTTATTTTTCTATTTATATTTTACACATCAATTTAGCAATAACCATTAACATTAAAACATTAAAATTGGGGTAAATTTCTATATTTTTTATTGGAACCGAAAAATTGTATCAAAATTACATTTTATGTTTTATTAGTTGTTGATTTTCTAATAATGGTAACAAAAACTGCTTAGCTTCTAAGTTACAATTATTTATGCCCTCTACAAATTAAAATAATTTGAGTTCTACCTACTCATCTTATTATTTCAATAGAAATTATATTTGTAATATTTATCTTATACCTTTTAAAACCATTAAAGAATACTCAAGTGCTATACATATCATCTTAGTTTGCATCAAAATTAACTTCTATTAATAACTTTCAATTAAACAGGCAATTATTTTATAAATTTTTCCTATTTGATTATATTGATATACGAAATTTTATATTTAAATTAATCTTCAACATAGACTGCCCTTTATGTATCATGGCAGTATATTGCGGGGTGACATAAACTTACATCTGTTTCATCCAACTGACACATATGTTGGTAGATATCCCAATAAGCTACCTGATAGGGGCTATGTATCTTTAGTTAACCAACCCACTATAGTTAACAACGAAGAAAAATCATGCTTGGACCACATACTCTTAAAAAATACCAAATTGTAACAAATTGCATATTAGTTCCAATGGTATTTGAATCACAGATCATTACAGTACTTCAAAAATTCAATATTCTAAAAGCAAAGACCATACTTTATCAAACGATGAGTGCACAAGAAAATATGTAACTACACACGGATAAGTGAGAGTCTAGATATAAACTGGGCCCATCTATACCAACCAAAAATTTAAATAATGCTTTGGATTTATTCGTAACATCAGTAAATAACGGCATTAATAGGTGCACAGAATATCAATTAGTTAAACCAAAGAAATTAATCAATTTCCAGAAAAGATACACTAAAGAAAAACTGTTACACAATTAAAATATATTCAGTTAGCTTTTAACAAAATTAATAATCAAAACAGAGTGAAACTATTATAAAACAGAAATAAACAAACAACTATAAATGCTCCAAAATGTTGGTGAATTATAGAACTTTCGGTAAACAACAACCAAATTAGCAAAAATGATCAGATTTTATTATCGGATGGCAGCGAAATACTTTCCAACCCTCTACTAGTAGCAAATAAATATAATCATCTCTTTTCATCTGTTGGTGTAATTCAAATCATTATGGAAAATAAAAAAAAACAGCTTAAAAGCAATTCTGCCAGTATTAGTGATGGTAATTCAGTTTCCTTTATAAAAACCATTGAGGTCCATCTAGTAGAACCATTGGTGTGTCTAATTAATATGGCCTATCAAAGCGACGTCTTCCCAACAATTCTAAAAGAATGCGTTATCAGACCGCTTTATAACCCGGGTATACGACATGAATTAAATAATTACAGACATCAGTTACAAGCCAAATTGCAAAGATATTTGAAAAAAAATTAAAACCGATTATGCAATTGCCTTGATAACAATATCGTATCTCCTAAACCAGCGGTTTCCAAACTGTGCTCTGCGGAGCACCAAATGCTCCGGGAACCATCTCCAAGTGATCCGCGAAGTAATTGGAAAATAAGAAACAAGTGACAAGATCCACTGCCATGACCTTGTTGTGAAAAAAGCTACCTTCTTTTAAGAAGTGTTTGACAAAAGCGTAAAAATAATCAATTTTATCAAAGCACAACCTAAAAGCTCAAAGCTGTGTGATAACATGGGGAGTTTATATGCATCTTTACTTGTTTACACAGTAACGTTTTCTCATGGTAAAGCCTTGTATTGGCTCTTCGAAATGAGAACTGAAGTCAGAACCTTCCTGTTTGACGAGACATCTCTTTGGTAGACAGTTTATGTGATGAACTTTTGCACATAAAGGATATGGTGTAACGAAGGGTGCGAAGGGTGGCCCTTACCTGTTGGCGAAAATTATACTGGATGTTTGGCCAGCTGATAAATATCGGCCTAGGTTGGCTAACTCGCCGTGAGGGTCGGGGTTCCAACGAAGCTAAAAGAGAAATTAAAAATAAGGGCGCCAGGTCTTCGACACAGACAAATCCTTGGGTCGGACCTCTCCATAGTTAAGATATACCAAGCTAACAAAAATAATACCAACTCAAACTAGTAACGAGATTTATTAAATACTGGTTCTATAGTGCATTCGTAGCCACGGCATATAAACACATATAAATATATAAATGGTGCAACAAATAATATAAATATAAAGCAATTGTAAAACATATTAAAAGAGTAGTGCTGCGTATATGAATAGTGCAACAAATAATGTAAATATAAGACAAATACAACACACTAAAAGAGTAGTGCTGCGTATATAAATAGTGCAACAAATAATGTAAATATGAGACAAATACAACAAACTAAAAGAGTAGTGCTGCATAATAAAAATTAGCAATAGAGCGGTAAATTCTAAGTAACCACCTAATTGTACTTCCAAATCATAATTTGAATAAATAAACTCGTAAGCATTAATGACTTCTGTTACAATCAAGCGTGGATCTAAACATAATGTGATACGTCGAAGTAATTCTATAAGCAACAACAGCTCTTGAAATAAACTCTGTGAGTCAGAGAGCGGTCTAAAGCAAAATCTGGGTGAGAACGGCGCAAGTGTATGGGAAAGCGCTAACGTTCAACCCCGAAAGTTAGCTTACTGAGTCGATTTTACGACTCTCGAAAATGTAGCGAGGCGGATCATACCATTTTATGAGGCCTTACAAGGGGGGTGTTATGTTATAAGAGAAATTCATGGTACGTTCTTTGATATTACAAGCGATCCACTTGCTATCGCTCAAAACCTTGATCTATAAAGCGAATTTTGAAGCGGGTGACTAGATTAATAATAGCAAAATTCCCACGAGCGGTAATGTAGCCACAATCTATCAAACCTCACCTATAACCAAATCGAGGTTAAAACATTGAGTCGTTACGCGAGTGAAAATGTGTTCGAGAACCCGACACATATGTAAATACAATAAAAAGGATTGCGGAAGCAACCGGGTGAGTACGCAAGTTAATCCAATAAGTAATTAAGCATCTATTACACAATGGTACCTAGATAGACGCAGCTTATAAAACGTGTTACACAAAATCAATCATTTCAAATTCATCTATGGGTCATTTACGACTATACATGGTTAAACTATAATGAAACGTGACAGGTGCGGAGCACGAGATGCTGGACGAGTGAAGGCGGCAACCAGGCAGAATGCGGCAACCGTGCGGCTAGCCAAGGGAAGTAAAGAAAGCAATCGGCTACAGGTACGGCTAGCACATAAGCTTGCTATCCCGCACTTGTATAACGTAGGCCTCAGAGGTCGAGCATTCTGATCTCATACAGAAAAGGTTTATCGAATAGTGGACAGCCTTGTATGCGGTTCTATCGAAGAGGGGGCCCATAAATCAGCCGGAGACGTGGTGAACGAAGGTAATATCTATAACTCACAAACAAATACCAGTACGTTCAGAGGCTTCGATGCTTCCAGGTTTTCCACATGGAGCTAGCTATGCCAAGCTATGACGAAAGAACGAACTCAAAAATGCAACCACCTCCCTCGCTCGAATCTGTTACGGAATAGGCAGAAACCTAGCCAAAAGGCATTCCACAATCTCTGGTTATCACAGTCCCCAAAAATTGATAAAGGACCTCAAGAAAAACTATTGTAAAGCAGGCGTGTGGGCCAAATTGATAAGAATGTAACTGTAAATTGTCAAATTTGTCAAAGATGTAAATAGGGTTGCCTAACCATTTAGGGGAAAATTTACTTAATAAACTCTAAAAGTAAAATCCAATTAGATATTTCGAATATTGTACGCCCAACTACAAACTAAGCGTAATAATAGAAATATCTTAAATTAGCTGGACGTTCACCTGCTACGTTTTCTTGATTGTTTTCTTTTTGTAAATCCATACGGTGCTGTGTCAGAAAAGCCAGTCTGTATGGCATCAGTAAGCGTGTTTGATCAAATGAAAGAGAATTGCGCAACTAAGACCATACTTATGAATCATCCTGTATACACTAATTCAAAGCAATAAAAATGCCCTGGTCCAATATATATGTATAAATTATAAACAACAGAAACGTTGAGTAACATTTTCGTTCAACTACCCCAAGTCTATTCTCAAAAAATTAACATCATAGAAATGTTACAAGCCCTTACAAGAAAATTTATCAAAAACAATTAGTCGAATACAATTAATCGAAAAGAAATTCATCGAATCAACAATTCATCCAAATTTTGCATTGTAGAAATTTCCTGGTTTCTTTTTAGAATAAATTAGGTATTTAGTTTTTTTAATTTGTTTTGAGTTTAATTATACCGAACAAATCCACCCGGCTTGCAGCATGTCGCTGGAGTGTTTAAAGGTTTTTTGTTGTTTTTTATATTTGTAAAAGTCGGAAAAGGATACTTCTGTTATTTGTTTTGTTTTTTTTAAGATATTGTAGATAGTAGGTTATGCGTGTATATATAGAGAGTTACATTTTCTAAAATCCTGTGTTGTGTGATTACATGCAAGAAATCGAGGACATTTTCTCGACTAGAATCTTCAAACACCCGTACTATCCCCCCTGCACAATCCCTGTATTTCTTGCGAGCTAGTGGACCTTCTATACTCGCTACATACTGTCCATCCATGCAAAATTTGCACCCGTTGAATTGCTTCGATACATTTTCATATGCTAAGATGCCCAGCAGTAATTTGATGTTCAAACTCTAGATGCCATACTTCTAAGGAATTATTGTGGTAGGTCTTCATGTGCTCGATGTTGTGATAAACAGTGCCCTCGTTGAGGACGTCCAATCTATATGTCTTCGAAATAATCCACAACAGGATAAGTTCCTGGAGGTAAAGTACGTTTTTTTCCTATAAAAATTTTCAAGCTCAGGATAAAATTGGCAAAACTGCTTTTTTACAATTATTAGAAGATTTATTTTCGTCAGGTTTTTCTCTAAACGACTTACGTCATTTTGACATTTAAAATTAAATTGTCAGCTTTTCTGTTTTGAAACTGAATACGCGTAAAAACGGAATCTTTTAAAATTAAATGTCAAATCAGCATTTCTGAAGTGTGCAGATGAACTGTTGGATCTCCATCTTAACACACCAGAAGAAGACGTTTACGAAAGATTAGCAAGAGCTTTTGATGTAGGTACATAGAACTTTAATGCCAGATTTTAAATTTCCCACCAATTTTTAGTTCTATAAAGCTACTAAAACAAATTTTACCAACATATATTTTTTAAAGGAATCCTAGTTATGCCAACATAAACCCTAAATTCTTTGACCTTGAAAATTTTTATAGGAAAAAAACGTACTTTAATATGTTTTTGTCACAAAGCCTTTTAAATGCAATAATGTTGGCGGAACAAATGCTAGTGCAGGCAAAAATTTTAATTTCAAAGCAAAATCTGCATCTGTTGGGTATCTCACTTGAAGGTCTGCAGACTGAATTTTTCTATATATACGAGAAGCGTTTAAAAATAAATTATAATTTGAATTGCGCGCCAAAAGACAATGACATGCACAGAAATTGTATACATTAATTAATGCTCTGGAACAAGTCCTAACTTCATTCAGGCGTTAAGTCGTCAGAATTAATTTTCGTCCAATTGGCAAGCATGAATGAAGTGAAAGTGCATTCAATCATCGAACAATGCATTATTGGTAAATTTCTTATCAACGAAGATATCAAACCCTAAGAAATTTGTCTAAGAGTTAACAGACAATTTGATGCGCAATCACTATTAGACATAAGCGTTTACAAAAGGAGTAAAGCGCTGAAATATCGCTGCAAAAGTGCCGAGAATGAACCGCATTCTCGCCGTCCAAAACATTGGCAACAGAAGAAAATGCTGACGGAGTAAAATGCACTTATTTGAAAAGATCATCGAATAAAAAAAACAAAAGCAAACCCATTTTTGAAGTATTCAACTAGAAAATCACCTATCTCACATCAATACTTACACATTAAAAATATAATAAAAATGTAAAGTTTGAAAACAAATCGTTAGAGCCGTTTTTGAAAAAATAAAAAAAAAACTGAAAAATCATAAGAGTAAACACCGTACCTCCGGTTATGCGATTTTCTTCAAAGGCTTGCTGTCGCATCTAGAGAGTAGAAAAAACTTATATATGAAGTTTCAACGCCGTACCTCTTTCCGTTTTTGAGATATTCTGTTCACACACAGACACGCAAACTGACTGACAGACAGACCAATGAACAAAAACATGTTTATTAGTAGCTTCAGCGTACTTATGCGAACGTTTTGTCCGTCCGTTCGTCTGTCTGTCTGTCTGTCTGTCTGGATCGCCTGTAACTTTCGAACGGCTACAGATATCGAAATTTTGAAAGGGGGCAAAGTTGTTGCTAAGGTCCCGAGCACCTTCATGCGCTATTTGGTTTTGGCGAAAGGTGGCGATTTTCCACTTTGCAAAATTTCCAAGCATTTTAGCACAGTGGCGGCTTGTCCACTTGGCGCCATCTACAGAAGTTCGGTGGTCACGTTTTGAACTACACATTCTGGGTGCACTATAATACTTAATGTTTTCGTAGTGCTGAAGCTACTCTTTAGACCTGTACTTGAGCAGTTTATTTCATTTTGGAACCATAATCTTGTTTATTGGCCGTAAAATGTCTTTTATAGCCCTAGAGTGTATAAAGTTGCTAAGCAGTATAACAAGCACCAACAATGTAGTATAGCAACACCAACAATCTACATAGAAACCAGAATACACAAAAAAAAATGCACAGCGCCAGCAAAACGACGACGCAGTAGTCTGTAGCCAAAATACTGAATCCTTAAATTTTGTCCATTTTGAAAACTAAAATGAAATAAAACGTGTCTAATCACGATTATAGCTCTCGGGAAATGGAAAGCTCTCCGCTTCGCGTCGCGCTTTAAACATTCCCTCGTGCTATAATCTATTGGTTATGCCCTTAATACATAAATATAACTATTTTGGGTTCAAGAGACTAAAACTTGAAAATTTGTTGGAAACTCAATTTCGAATTTTTGGGGTAAATCCAATACTTCCTTTATTGTAAAAGGAAGTAAAAATCGCTGAGGAACAGTAGTCAATTACTATCTGCTTATCAATGGTTCCCCTGAAGCAGGAGTTGCAGATTATACAATATCACTAAGATGAATTGGCAATGTTGAGGCAGCTTGTTCTTTAGTTTGTCTTTTTCGTATGGTTCTCTCAATAGTACTGACTTTTGAAAGCGAAGCTGCTGCAGCTTGACTTACACCAACAGAAGCATTTGAGGTGACATAGTGTAGAGTATCAAGCATTTCTTGCATTGTCTCGTGCATCCGCCACGTGAGTATGTGTTCCACTGTGTTTCAAAATACTATCACTCTCCGTTATTACACGTAAACGACACTTCACGTCTTTATGATATAGGTAATCATCTGCTAACAATTTTCGCTTGCTCTTTACGATCACTACAAATTCGAGTGCCACTTTAATGCTCACTTTACAACAGTACTTTGCAGTAAGACAATATAGTACTCGGCAAACATATTTGTAAATAACAGGAAATGATCACTATATCACTAAATAAACATTTCTTGAAATGCTAATTGCATCTTAAAAAATCTGAATATTTGAAATAATCTTAATGAAGGTTACTTACATTCTATTTATAACAGGGAAGAGAGAATAAATTAACGTCCATTTCGTAACATGTTAATTGCTTGCTGACGATGCTTTCCCCCAAGCAGAGGTATTAGAAAGCACCAATAGTAACTACCATTCTTTCAATGCACAATTACTCTGAAAACTCAATAAAAATCAAACAACAAGATAAGGGAATCTCTTTCCGACTGCACGAGTAAACAAATTTTCAAATTTTCTATACACCTTGAATAAAAATATGTTTATCTTTGATAAATTCAACAATGACTTCATTATCACATCCCAATTTTTAGATAATATATTTGTATATTAATGAGTAAATGAATGTAGAAAAACTTCCTATATTTCAAGCATGACTTCTATAAATTGCTTCTGTCATGATCATCATTTACCACGCTTATTCCTGCTCATTATGCTTGTGAAAATAAACACGTAGACCAACAAAATTTGATATAACTTTTGAATATAAAAAGATTAAGAATAATAAGTAAACATATAACACGTCTGGTGTAAAATGACAGTTGACTTAAATTGCAGCATGGCCTAAGATTTGTTCGGTATAATTAAACTCGGAATATACAAAAATATGTATGAAATAAAAAACTTTTTTAAAGTATTTGTTTTTCCAATAAAAAACCTTGTTAAAAGTAAAATTCTTTGATATGGGACCTAAACATAAAAGAAAATGTGAGAGATAAAAGTTGGCCGAGGATTTTGAAATTTGGTATGGGGGCCCAGATTTTGATTCTAAACAACTTTTCTAAATAACTTTTTGTCATATTTGCTACATAAAAGGCACGCTAGACAGAAAAATTGGTTTTTGAAAATGTTCAAGGCATACTTGATTTTTCAAAACTGAAATTATGTTAGAAATTCGCCCTTAACCAAGCAGGGCTGAACCCCAAAAAATGTAAATTTAAATCGACAATTTTCTACCTTTTACAAGAGTCGTTTCACCTATCCGGGGACACACTGTATAATGTGTATGCAAAATATCGTCTTCCTCTTACAAATATTTTTTGAATTATACCGCCAACAGACAGACAGACAGACGGAATTGAGAAAACCTGTTTCTCGGAAGGTGATTTTTTCGTGATTACAATACTTCCTTCGTCTTTCAGACGAAAGAAGTAATAGATATTTATGTATTTAGTGTGTAAAAAAAGACATTTTGGCATGAGGATCCGAGTTTCGTGCCGAGCGGCAGCGAGGCGCATAAAAGCAACCGAATACTAAAATGGCTCTTTACACTCGAAATACATACAATTTTTTTTCTACGGCCCTAAATAAGTTCACAAACTCAATAAAACTGTTGCGTGATGATGGACGCGCCATGATGTAATTGCCAATAATTTTTGACAGTTTCAGAAAAATTACGAATTACAATAATAATCAGGTAGCCATGGCGGTGCGTAAAGTAAAATGAAGTCAAGTGATTATTTCATTAAGACATTGTTTACGTGGTTGCGATGTTAAAATGGTTACTAAGGAAAAAATGTGTGAATCGCTAGCTTTTCGCAGTGACAGTCAGCTTTTAATAGTCAGCTTTAGAGGTGACTATTAGAAAAAAATATTTTGAAAACTAATTTTTCCACATTATTATAAGTTTTAAAGCTTCGCAATAGTAAAAGGACTATTATAAAGGAATAGTGGAAATTTATTATGTATTTGAGGAAAAACAGGAAAACTTTACAGCTTATAATAATATGAAAAGTTAGTTTTCAGAATATTTATTTTGTGATGCGTTAATTTTGTCCAGGAGTACCTATATTTTAGTTTGAAATAAAAAATGAGCAGGCCGTGACTTTGGTAGAAGAAACCTATTGGACAACATCAAATATTAAAAACTATTCTTATTTCCTATATTAGCATTCTAAAAAATACAGGGTGTATTCAAACGTGCTGAGAATATTTACATTCGGCACTTACATGTCAAAAACCAAGCAAGGAATTCTAGTACCAATTTGTTGAACAGGTTATAATACACCCTGTATAACTGTTCAGTATTGTCTTGACTGTAGTTTAAATTGGTCTGGCTAATGTTCTAGAAACATTGTCTTTCTTGGAAAAACGACTGTCTAGATCACCCTATCCGTATTTTTATTGTTGTACAAAATTAAATTATAAAGATGATGCGCAGACAACTCAACTTGTTTTTTTTATAATTTTCGTTTATTATTAACAACACACTGTATCTAACTGTTCAAATGGCACAACAGTGTTTTATTCCAGGGCTTGCATTCTTATTATTTTTGAATGTATGTATGTATGTATTATCTGTAACCTCATATTACCTTGCAGTGTAGAGGTTGATGCTTTATGCCCTTGCATCTCACGGTGCAATGCTCAACTTGCCCCGGATTCGGGTTACAAAGTTGGAACCCGCTTTTTATGCTTGTTTACGGTATGTCTTTGAGATGTGTTGACCTTTTTACTCTATCTCTTAAGTCTGTGATTCTGAGTAGAGCACAGTTCATTGGGTGCCCAACTGTGAATGGCCTCACTGAGCCCGATTTCAATTGCTAAAGTTGCGGAAAAATTACGCCCCCCGCGGGATTCGAACCTAGGACTTGCTTAATGCAAGCCTAGCGCTTTCCCAACTGCGCTACGCGGCTCCGTATTTTTTATTTTATAAGTGTTAAAATATTCAAACTATGTTTTGATTTTTGACATTTTGTTGAATTATTACAGATGTAACAACAACTATGGCTTGTTACACCTTCGGTTACCGCATTTTTAAAGTAAATTTTAATTAAAAAAGTTTTAGAGGAAAATCGTTATTTATCTAATGCGCGAAGTGATATTTTGCTGCACGAGCATGAATTCTTTTGACAAAGCAAAGTCAATGTTAACGATTATAGGATTTAATTCAAATATTTAAATTTGCCGCTCGTTTTGTATGAGTTAGCGGAAGCGGTGGTTCGCCCCACCATTATTGCCGGCATCCGCTTGAGAGCACTTCCGGCCTGTCTGTGTACACGATGGCGTGCGATCCAACAATGTTCTGGCACGCTTGTCTGTAGATATGTGGTTAATAGTGTTTGTTACTGTGCAACATGTTTATTAAATGTGTTTACAATGTGGTACGCCTTTTATTTGTAAAATAGACTCCCGCGTCTCCTGTGCACGCAAATGTTTGCATTCCGCAGAGCGGGTCTTGCAGAAAAGTATTTCGGCCAGCACCTCGGTGAGAAGAAACGAAGCAGCCAACCTTTTACAAAACATTGTGGTCCTTCGGTCAGGATTTCCTTCGAAACAATCGAAAACGCGTACCTACGTACCTAAAAAACATGTGCAAAACTTGACGCCATTTTAAGCTCCTTCGTACAATTAACGGCGTGGGTGGTTCCTGTACAAGCTAAGGTTTCTCGCTTGCAACGCCAGAGGGCGGCTCTACAACGTCTGCGCCATAGGTCTGCGCAAGATTTACATCCGATCAGCTGTATGGCAGTGACCCATTTACACTCAAGAAGGATGAAAAAAGGTCAGTCAAAGCATTCCTTTAACTTAATTTCCTTAATTCCATGTTTACGTTGCTTCTATTAGTGTTAGCAATTTACTACTTCAGGCACTTGGTTGTCAGTAAGCGTTTGCAGTTACATTTTACATGTTCGCTACTGTTTTCTTTGCTGCAAAACGTATGTTACATTTCTGTTACAAATTGCTATTATTGCTAATTACTTTGCGCACCTGGTTGCCATTCAATTTGAACTTTGATTTGAATCAAACTCAATTACATTTCGTAACAGATTGTGCAGTTTACAGGGCATCTGTCGTAAAGCCTAACTTTCTATTTTGCATTATTTCCATTGAAACTTGCTTTGCACCGTTACGGCAAACATGACAAAAAATACAGAAATAAAACAAGCTATCGCCAGCGGGCGAGCGTTAATCAACAAATTAAATAATTTTGAAGCATTCTTAAACTCCGTACCGCAAACGATTACAGACGTATCCATTATTGCAAAACTGCAAATGTACCAAAACGGCATAAAGGATATTTCGGAAAAATACGAGGATGTACACATACAACTCGACGTTTTATCAGCTCCTGCAAACAGTGATCTAATAGAACCGATTGAATTTTACAATAAATACGTCGATTTATATACGCGTGGTAAACATTTGCTCGATCAACATTCCCCTAAGCCAAATAACGACGAATTAGCCAATTCCAATGCAAGTGACACTTCTTTACTTGCATCTGCAATTGGTATCAACGCCAAATTACCCCGTATAACACTACCTTCTTATGACGGAAATTACACCGCGTTTGCATCATATTACGAAACCTTTCTTTCATTGGTTCACAACAACCCAACTATAAGCGATGTTGAAAAATTTCTTTACTTGCAATCCAGTTTAACCGGTGTTGCAGCGCAAACAATATCCAATATCCAGCCCTCAGCGGAAAATTACAAAATCGCTTTCGAGTTGATATGCGAACGTTACAACAATCCAAAGCTAATAATACTTAGCCACATAAAGGGCATATTTAACTTAAAATCTTTAAGCAAGCCAACGCCATTGAGCTGAGAAAATTAAGCGATGATTTTTTAAAACATATTCGCGCTTTAAGAAACCTTTCAATTCCTGTTGACAGCTGCGGATCCTTTATTACTTCCTTTTACTATAAAGGAAGTATTGGATTCACCCCAAAAATTCGAAATTGAGTTTTCAACGGATCTTCACGTTTTAGAGTCCCCTGGTCCCAAAAAACATATTTTTTTTCATTGGTCTGTCTGTGTGTGTGTGTGTGTGTGTGTCTGTCTGTGAACAGAATATCTCAAAAACGAAAAGAGGTATCGCGTTGAAACTTCATATATAAGTTTTGTGTACTATGTAGATGAGACAGCAAGCTTTTGAAGAAAATCGCATAACCGGAAGTAGGTGTTTACTCTTGTGATTTTTCAGTTTTTTTCGATTTTTTCAAAAACGGCTCTAACGATTTTTTTTAAACTTTACATTTTTCTTACATTTTTAATGTGTATTGATGTGAGATAGATGATTTTCCAGTTGAATACTTCTAAAGTGGGTTTCTTTTGTTTTTTTTTCTATTTTTTTTATTAACTCCTATTTTAAATAAAACACCCGGTATATTATTACATTTTTGAATTCACCTTAAAATTCTAGAGAAAATTTGTCTCTTCAACTAACACTCGATTTTGTACCGTTTTTGTAGAATTTGTAATTTTTGAAAATTTTTAACAAATTGTTAAAAATTAAAAATGAAATTTTTGACTAATTATAAGATCACTGTAAAAGGAAGTTGTGTGAGTGTATCACACCAGATTTTTTACTACATTATACTTTCCAAATTGGATAGCGATACTAAATCTAAGCTTACAGAATACAAACCGAATTGTGTTCCCACTTTGGAAGAAATTACAGAGTTCCTAAAACAGCAGTGTCAAGTTTTGGAGGAAGTCGAGGCAAATAATAAGGGTTCTAACAATTTTAGCCCTAATAGCTTACAAAACGTTAATAAACATTTCTTTAAGGCAAAACAAGGCAGTTTTCAGCAAACCCTTATGGTTACGCCAGATAACGTTTCTTGTCAAAACTGTAAATCGAACCACTTCATTACGCAATGTTCTAAATTTTTAGCGCTATCAGCCAAACAAAAGTTCGATAGAGCACGTGAATTACAACTTTGCAAAAATTGCTTACGGCACTCAAGTCAAGGCTCTTGTAATTCAAGATACAATTGTAACGTATGTCACAAAAGGCATCACACGTTATTGCATTTCAACCAGACACAAAATAATGCCAATTCTTCGGCTAACACTAGTCAAGCTGCTGTAAACAGCGAATCTGCTGAAACCATTGAAGTTTCAGCTCCTGTTCCTTCTCAGGCTCTTTCTTGTTTCAAAGGTAAAACACAGGAAACCTTACTTTCCACAGTTTCTTTAAAAATTAGGTCTAACAATAATAAATGGTACGATGCTAGAGCGATTCTGGATAGTGGAAGTCATGTTAACTTCATTACTGAGGGTTTAGCTGACAAATTACAATTAAAGAAACAACACGCAAGCACAAAAATATTAGGAATCAATTCTTGTGCGGCTGAATCCAATTCTATAGTTCAGATAAGAATTGCTTCAATGCAAAATGCGTTTCAAACAAGCTTGCAATGCTTAATAATTCCTAAAATTTCTGAAAATTTGCCATTTAAATCATTCGACAAAACCTGCTTGGATATCCCGACCAATGTTAGGCTTGCTGATAGCAATTTCAATAAATCGCTGCCGGTTGACATTCTTATTGGTGCCAGCCATTTCTACAATTTAATGTGCCTTGGTCAAATACAATTGGGTGAGGACAAACCAATATTACAAAAAACCCTGTTAGGATGGGTAGTTTCCGGTCCATTTCAGTATAAGCAAAAGTCGTGTGAGCCAGCACATTCTTATTTGGCAATCGAAAATTCTGACGTTCCATGCGATCCCATTTTAAGCCAATCGCTAGAGAACGCTATTCAAAAATTTTGGAACATCGAGGAGGTAATTCCCCAAAACGCCTTAGCTAAACTTTCCCGCGAAGAAAGGTTTTGTGAGGAACACTTTATTCAAACCATTGCTCGAGCCCCAGATGGCCGTCTTGTAGTTTCAATTCCGTTTAATTCAAGCCTTTCTAAAACAGGTAATTCCGAAATACAAGCTACTGATAGATTTCTTCATTTAGAGAAAAGACTGCTTAAAATGCCAGATTTAAGGTGCGAATACTCCAAATTCATAAACGAATACATTTCCATGGGGCACATGACTAAAGTCACTTCGATTAGCGAATGTGCATCGGTTGAAACAATCGATACCATAGATTCGTCAGTTGCAGTAGTAGATATCCCTGCGGTCTACCTTCCTCACCACGCCGTGATCAAAACTACATCTCTTACTACCAAATTACGTGTGGTATTCGACGGTAGTGCCAAGTCTAGTTCTAACATTTCAGTTAATAATGCGCAAATAGTTGGGCCCGTTGTCCAGAAGGACTTATTCTTTTGCAATTCCGCCAACACAAGATCGCGTTAACTGGTGATATCGAGAAGATGTACCGCCAGATCCTCGTACGCCCAGCAGAGCGAAAATTCCAGCGAATTTTTTGGCGCGAAAACCCTGAATCTCAAATAGACACTTACGAACTAAACACCGTAACTTACGGTACGGCCAGTGCTAGCTATTTAGCAACAAGATGTCTTCAATATTTAGCGGATCTTCACGCTGATCAATTTCCTAAAACTTCCAACATCTTAAAAAACAATTTCTACATGGACGACCTCCTGTCAGGGGGAGAGACGGTGGAGGAGGTTTTGCAAATTCAAAATGAACTAATAAATATTTTGGCAAGCGCGGGAATTCCTATTCGCAAATTCTTATCAAATGATTCTCGTATTTTAACTAATAACACAAGCTGCGTTTCTACGTTCCATACCATCCCATTAGGCGAGCGTGAGAGTGCGAAAACCTTAGGAATCACTTGGAATTCTTTGCTCGATGTCATTCAATACGATATATCTATTATTTCCAGTAATACCACTTCAAAACGTGCGATTCTATCCATGATTGCACAGCTATTCGACCCATTAGGTCTCCTTGCTCCTGTAATTATAGTAGGAAAATTACTAATACAGAGACTTTGGCAATTACAATTACCTTGGGAGGAGAGCATTCCTGTAAATTTACAGTCCGAATGGGACTTGTTCAAAGCAGAGCTGCCCGTGTTAAATACCCTACGTGTTCCCAGGTGGGTATTCTCCGAAAATTACATGGTGTTTGAGTTGCACGGCTTCAGTGACAGTAGTTCTAAGGCTTACGGCGCCTGCATCTACGTCGGGTGTACGGACCCCCAAGAAAACGTTTCGGTACGGTTATTGTGTGCCAAATCTCGGGTAGCGCCCTTACGTAGCGCCACCATTCTTAGGCTTGAGCTGTGTGCTGCTCTTCTTTTAGCAAAGCTAGCGCATAAGGTCAAAGATTCTCTTTCAATCCAATTTCCAGTTACTTACCTTTGGTCGGATTCGACAATTGTCCTAAATTGGATAAATGCTGCGCCTAACAAATATAAGACATTCGTTGCGAATAGGATAGCAGCAATCCAAGAAATTTCAAATGCAACATATTGGCATCATATTTCTTCTAAGCAGAATCCTGCGGATTTGGTATCCAGGGGTGCATCGGCTGCTGATCTAGCAACCAACTCACTTTGGTGGCATGGCCCATCGTTTCTAGAGTTGCCGCGAAATCAATGGCCTAAGCAACCTAATTTCGGATGTGATGACCAACATAACGAACTCAAAACGGATGTTATCGTCGCAATGAACCTTTTAAATGTTCAAATTTCAAACATTTTCGATCAATTTTCATGCCTTACTAGGCTTAAACGAGCAGTTGCGTGGATCCAACGTTTTATCCATAACACTAAATTTTCAAAGGGAAGACGCACCTACAGCGATTTGCAACCCTTCGAATTGCAAGAGGCTTTAAACTGCTTGATAAAATTATGTCAGCCTGAAGCGTTTCCTCGTGAACTTAAACATTTAAGGGCACAACAACCTTTGAAAACTAGTTCTGCCATTCTATCATTGAGTCCTTTTTTAGACGAAGTGGGCCTAATACGGGTAGGTGGGAGAATAAAAAATTCGGATTTTTCCTTTGACAAGAAATTTCTTATATTACTCCCTAAGGATCACACCCTCACCAAACTAATCTTCAAGCATCAGCACATGCTTTTGCTACATTGCGGTGCGCAACACTTATTAGCGGCCATTCGCGAATCTTATTGGCCCATATCCGGGCGAAATACAGCCAAAAGGGTAATTTATAATTGCATCAAGTGCTTTCGTGCAAACCCGCAGTCTTACCATCCCTTAATGGCCCCTTTGCCCGCTAAAAGATTACAGTCTGATATTCCGGTTTTTTCTCACGTAGGAGTTGATTATGCCGGTCCGATCTTAATTAAAGATCGCAAGCTGCGCGGTTCAAAGCTTATCAAATCATACATTTGCCTGTTCGTGTGTTTGGTAAGTAAGGCCATACATTTAGAACTAGTCACGTCTCTAACGACAGACGCCTTTATAGCGGCCTTGAGGCGTTTTATAAGCCGCAGAGGCAAACCAATTTCAAAATCCTCGGATAATGGTGCAAATTTTAAAGGTGCCTCAAATCACCTAAAGGAGCTTTATGCATTTTTAAAATCTAATAAAAATAAAAATCTAATTTCAAATTACATGGCAAACCAGGAAATAAATTGGGAATTCATCACGCCCAGAAGCCCGCACCAAGGCGGCATTTGGGAAAGTGGTGTCAAATCGGTTAAGTTGCATTTAAGGAAAACATTAGGGAACTCTTCATTAAGTTACGAAGATTTTTCCACGTTGTTAACACAAATAGAGGCGATTCTAAACTCTCGCCCTCTATCGACCTTATCCGCCGATCCTCGAGATACCACTCCTTTAACTCCGGGTCACTTTTTAATAACCCGATCCTTTAACACCATTCCTGATGCAAGTCTGGACCATCTCAACGAGAACAGATTGTCGCTTTACCAGCGCATTCAGCGCACTGTACAAGGATTCTGGCGTCGTTGGAGTCGTGAAGTTGTGCGTGAACTACAACGCAAGACCAAGTGGTTCAAGTCCCTACCAGAGTTGGCTAAGATAGACTCTTTAGTTTTGGTAAAGGAGGAAAATCTACCGCCTCTGCAGTGGTTATTAGGTCGCGTGATAGATCTGCACAGATCAGCTGACGGCGTTGTGCGTTTCGTCAAGCTGCGCGTTTCCAGTGGGCAAAGCATCAAAAGGTCCATTCACAATGTGTGTGTGCTACCGCGTGAGTAAAATAACTCAGTGCGCGCTTGATTTTTTTTGAAGTGTTTACGCATATACTTGTTGCTATGACATTCTTTAGAATATTAAGTTAGAGTTAAGTTCTTGCAAATTTATTTGTTGTTCACAGCCTGTTCTAGTTAATACTGTTTACCTTTGTTCTGTTTTGAAATCATGTGATTTCAAGGCGGCCGGTGTTAACGATTGTCGGATTTAATTCAAATATTTAAATTTGCCGCTCGTTTTGTATGAGTTAGCGGAAGCGGTGGTTCGCCCCACCATTATTGCCGGCATCCGCTTGAGAGCACTTCCGGCCTGTCTGTGTACACGATGGCGTGCGATCCAACAATGTTCTGGCACGCTTGTCTGTAGATATGTGGTTAATAGTGTTTGTTACTGTGCAACATGTTTATTAAATGTGTTTACAATGTGGTACGCCTTTTATTTGTAAAATAGACTCCCGCGTCTCCTGTGCACGCAAATGTTTGCATTCCGCAGAGCGGGTCTTGCAGAAAAGTATTTCGGCCAGCACCTCGGTGAGAAGAAACGAAGCAGCCAACCTTTTACAAAACAGTCAATGCAAATCAAAAAACATTCAAGAGCAGCAAAAACATATCACCCAAGCGTAGTACACAATATTTTTCCTAAAACCCTAATTTAATAATAAAAATTATTCATAAACAATACCTATACATCATATTGTCAGCTCCCTAGTGCGAAATACTTCGCATACGTCGTCAATGGTAATCCAAATAAATATCCCACTTTTTATCACTACCACTAAATGGCAAACTTTGATTATCGATAGCGGTACGTGAACGTCCTCTTTTTTGAGGATCAAAAAATATCTCAACATCTTCAATAAAGAAAGCGCACAGCAAGAGTATTTAAAAACATCGCAGTTCGTGGGATTCGAACCTGAGCTCCCAGGTGAAATCCGATTACTAGTCGGTTGCGTTAACCTCTCGGCAACGAAAGAGCACCGATTGTACTTGCTTATCGTAGTGTTATAAAGGACGCGACCGCACGATGGCCGATTGCTGATGAAATACGCCGAATCGGTGCCAATGAATAGGTAATGCGAGAGGCAGGCTCAACACACATTTATATAGATAGGGATAAATAAAATTTCTATTTTGTATTTCATTTTCTTTAAAATCGTGTGATGGTAACACAAAAAATAATATGCATTTCAGCTCATATCAAGCTTTGATACATAAATAACTTTAATAAGGTGACAATATAGAAGAGCGTTGAACATGGGGATCTCATAAATGCTAAGAGGAAAAACTGTCTCATACACATTTAAATGCTAAAATTTTTGTTTCATTTCTACTACGGAAAAAGTTCTTAATTTCTTAATGTAATTCGGTTATTTTTAACAATAGCAAACAGGTTTTTTACACCGTCAAGATATGGAGCTATTTTCTGTATTTTCAATGTCAGTTCTTATACACTTTTACACATAATAAAATTATAAGTGAAATACTATTGTCGAACAATAAATCATTTTATAAAATCGACAAACATACAAGAAGCAATAGAATATCAGCGGCAAAAGGAAAAAAATCTGTAAAAGGCTTTACCTAGAACTTCCCTCGCACGAATTAGATCAATTTGCAAATTTTAAAAAAATGTATCCCGCTGGGATTTGAACCCGCCGCACCTGCATAGCGATTGTAACCGCATCTCCGCAGCAGATCTAATCGCAGCAAAATTCCAACTGGACCATCAAGCCTTATAGAAATAAGTGAAGCGCGCACCTTTCTTGAACAGAACGGGCTTATTGTTGAAACGTTTTTACTCTTTTGTGTCATTATCCTGTATCGGTTGAGTCTTATTTTCGGTAAATGTAAAGCCTGACCTGTGTAAAAGTTACTACTTCCTTCTATGTCACAATTAATCCAGAAATAAACAAAATTTTATTCTTTTAAGGTTCTCACCCTGTAAGTATTTGTATGAAATTGTACCAGTTTCATGCAAAATAGACATATAATACGTATGCGAAATATCGTCTTCCTCCGACAAATAGTTTTTGAGCTATACTGCCAACAGACAGGCAGACAGTTAGACAGACAGACAAACAGACGGAATTAAGAAAACCTCTTTTTCGTCATCTATAGACCTTGAAACAGGAAGATTTGCAGAAATCTGGGAAGGTGATTTTTTCGTGATTACAATATAATCAAATACTTTTATACCCTACAGCAGTGGTTTTCAAACTTTTTTGATCGAGTAGCCCTAAGATAGAAAAGGTTAGTAATGCATACTCCTGATATATATCGTGTGTTTCACTTGAACTGAAAACACCTACGTATCTTGTTTATTTTTAAGCCTAATGATTTGAAATTGTGGTGATTTGCACAGTCCTCTAATAAGACTTAAGCTATTTGGATTATTTCAACACCCACCTACTATGTTACGGTACTTTTGGGGTGACCCCTGTATGAGTAAATATTCGCTAGCTAAATCTTTAACCTCAAAATATTATTAGGTGGCTTTTTGGAAATTCTTGCATGCTTTAAATTAGGTTTGGTTAGCTCTCCCCTAGTTTTAAATATTTTCCTAAAATTATCAAGCAGTTTCGTAAGCAATCCCTCGAATAATAACACATTCTACAAATTCAATTTATTTTGGTTATATTCCTACAGATATTTGTGTATGGCGCTTAGGCAACCCTTGTTGCAATTATTCTGCACTATTCTATTTGTTGCTAGATAAAGGATATCTTTTCTTGCAGTCACACTTTTCAGGCTGGTTTTTTGCATCTTCTGGCCCAAAAATTCTTGCTATCATATGACCTGTATGCTGGTTTGAACTTTCTGGCGTCTTTTCCAAGCAAATCTGCCGTGCTAGGTTCTCCTTTGCTGCTACGTGCTTCAAAAGCCCTTTGGCAGGGCTTGCCTCTTCGAATAGATTTCCTGAGGCACCTGGAAGCACGGGTGCATTATTTCGGACGCTCGTAATTTTTGGATAGTTACTTACTTGTGTCCTACCGCTATTTCGCGGATTTCTGAGAACCAACTTCAAGCGCGTTTCTTTTGGCTCCATTCCAGCGTGAGGTAAGATAAGGCCTTATTTCCTTGTTCGGGAATACATTCGTGGATTGTACGCTCACAGCCAAATTTACCTGGGAGAGTTTGGACGCTACCTGCTAGAGGTTAAACTCCTCCCTGAAGAGGCTTAGAATTCCCCGTTCGGCTGCACTCTGCAGGAATCCAGTCCGTCGATTTGGCCTCCTGAAATTGTCGAGTTGTCAAGGAATTTTGCAACTCCTGTGGGCTACGCTAGAGAGAGTAGCACTGCACCTACCTGCAGCCTCGTTACTCCAGCCGACTTCGACCCCCTTCGAGCCAACGGAAAGGTTAGGTCTCGTCATGTTTTCCTACAGGCAAGACACTGATATAGTTATTGCACATTGCGCCTGGTGTATTTTATAATTAATTAGTAGTGCCTCGTTTCGTTAGTAGCTAGGGCATATGTGATATCTTTAGCATAGCAATGCTTCGTATAGTTAGGTATTAGGGCATGCTTTTGTATAGGTCAGATGTGTTGTTATGATAGGGCTTTTGCAAATTTTGAGCGACCATTTTGTGCAGTTTAGTGATCTTTATTGAATTATTTATCGGGCTTACCCGAGTCCTGGGAGACAGTCCTGCGGATCAATTGTGTAGGAGCTATCGGTTTTAAATTAGCCCCGAGCCACGGCTTCCCTGTGAAACCTACAAATTTCAGAATAGTTATTTTATAGCTCCGGCTTTTACGGCATCCTATTTGCATGTTGCCTTCTCTTTTGCATTTATATGCCGCTTGGCAATTAATGTCAGATAAACTTACTAGAGCCACGTTTTGGAGGTTCTGACCACTGGGGAGCGTCAGATTTCGTAGGCGCCTTCGACGACCCCACCTAGGTGGAGATCTTCTCCACACGGCGGCTCTAGGTTATAAGCGGCCGCCGCCCGCGTGGAGCCCCCCCTGTAAACTGTATGTTAGGACTTTCGCTCAATTATTTTAGTTTTAAGGCTGTACTTACATTTCATTTGCAGTCTTTGTCGCCATTTGCACGTCAGCCGCTTGACGTATTGTTACGTGTTGGTAGTGGCTAGAGAAGCGACTTCGGTAGCCGTTTGCTTCACTTTGGAGTCGCCGCGAACTCATTAACTATTTTGTCGGAAACGAGAACCGGATAAAGAGCAGATCCAAGTGTTTGTTATAATTAATATTATATGGGGATACCCTGATACTTTTTTTAATATTTAGGACATCGACGTGTTTTGCGTGGCCACGTGAGCGATCGTTGCTCCGACCCTTAGAAATTCCTTTAAGCCGCGTGTCAACGTCATTTCGGGCTAACTCTCGAGGTCCAACGTTAGCCAGGCTAGGCTTGTATCGCTCTGTAGCGGCGTATTTGCTTTTGAGCCCGTTTCGCGCCCCGTATAGGCTCAACTTCCGATATACATATATTTCTAAATTGCATTCGCGACGACCTTCGTAACCTCGCTGTTTGCTTTTAGTGTGTTGGTATTGTCCGCCGTAATGCGGCCTAAATAAATTTTATAGATGCATGCATGGTAGTATATATAGTCGGCTCGAAACATTTTTTTTTAATTGTTTTTGCATGTATTTACCGTATTGTTACATATATCTATATTTGTTGCAACGTATTTATATTTGTATCTTGTTGCTTGCCTAAAATTAATATGCTTTTTGTACTAGTATTCGCACTATAGTACCCACCTGCCTGTTTGTCAATAAAGCTGTAATATTTTCATTGGTCGTTGATTTGATTATTTTTGTTCTGCTGGGATTGTCCCTACCTTGTGAAGGTCCGGCACAAGGATTAGATCTACGTCGAGGACCTGGCGCCCTCTCCTATTTTTTTTTATTCTCTTTCAGCATAGCTGGAACCCTGCGACCCTCGCGGCGAGCTATCCCAACTAGGCCGATAGTTACCAGCCGGCAAAATAACAACTATAACTTTCGCCAAAAGGTAAGGCCGACCGTCTATATTCCTTTACAACTATGATCATTAAAAAATGTGAATTTGCCAAAGCTTACCATAGCGATCAAGGTAGGTTACATTTGATTACAAAATCTCTTTTAGGATCCTCATAAACCTCCAAATACGAATTTTTGCTGAAAAACTATGAAAAAAATAGAAGCAATATAGCCAACATATAAAATAGTGTGAAACCCAAATTTTCTGAAGTAAAAACAAGACTAACTTTTTTGTTTTTTAAAAGGTTTGATAGGTTTTTGATTGATTTCGAGTTTTCACTAACTTTAGTTCTTCTTAGAAAATTTCCCAAAAAGAGTCTAATGTTACGCTTTAAAATCTTATTTAAAAGATCAAGATTGTTATTTAAAGAACAGGAAAAAATTCGATTTTAAAATACTCTCTGCCACCCCCAAAATGTTTCAAATACTAAACGATGTTGTGTCGCGATATAGTTCATGTTGTTTAATGGCTATTTCGCCATCCTACAAAATTAAATGCCAACTAGATGTAAAATTAAAGAAGCGGCGTATGTTTTACTTAACCGGACGAATGCAATTCGTCGTTCTCGGTAGAATTAATTCAAAGTCGGCTGTAGATTCCTAAGGAACAGATCAAGTGGTTAGTGAAACTGTCAGTGGCAAGCAATTTACTGGAGGTTCCAGTAAAAAGATAAATTTTTCGTTTTCACTCTTAGTTTTAATTCTAATTTGTTGATAACGATGGCAGATTGTTCCACGAAACGTTCGATTTTTAATAATTTTAAATTTGTATGGTAACGAAATTCACATTATACAGCAAGAAGGATAATGTAATCTTTTTATTTAAATAAAACTCTAAGCCTTTATTACAAAATATTTTAGTTCAAACAAGATTTTTAAAAACTAAAAGTGACGTGTAAGCAGCTAAATCTGATCTTAAAGCCATGACCAAGATCGAACTTTACGTCTTATTTTTGTGGCAAACTAAATTATTTCGCCATTATAATGTAAGTGCTAATGTTTTCATTTTTACTCGTCTAAGAGACGAAGGAAGTATTGTAATCGCGAAAAAAATCACTATCCGAGATTTCTACAGATCTTCACGTTTCAGAGTCTCTAGATGACTACAAACAGGTTTTCTCAATTTCGTCTCTCTGTCTGTCTGCCTATTAGCAGTATAACTCAAAAACTATTTGTTGGGGAAAGACGATATTTTTCATGCATATTATATGTCTACCTGGCATAAAACCGTAAAAATTTTGGATAAATACATACAGGGTGAGCACCCCAAAAAAACATTTAATTTATTTTTGCGTTAACTGAGAAATAGATAAACGTACTAATTTGCACATAGGTCAGGCTTTACACATAGCGAAAATGGCGCCCAACAGCTGCAGGGTAAGAGTCAAAGAGTTTCAACCATAAGTCCGTTCTGTTAAATACAGCTGCCCATCGCAAAGCCGGGAGAGGTCCTCGATGGGCCTCTGGTGGATGAGACGGGCGGATTTAAGTTCGCGTTCGCAGGCGCTGTAGTTCGAATCCCATTACCGGTAAAGATTTTTATTTGAAGTTGGTTTAATTCGCATTACCAAGTGTTTGTTTTTATTGTATTATTGCGAACATGGACTTTTTACCCCTATTTTACTTTGATTTTAAAATTGTTTAGTATTACAACGTCCATTTCTCGGAGAAGTTCTGAGTAAAGCCCTTTACAGATTCTTTGTTTTTGTTTTTCTGTATATCGTTACCTATTTTTCAGAAAATACTGGCAAAAAAATTTTTAATAGGATAAAGTTGATGTTTAACAT
>CALNHX010001363.1:0-231319 GCA_940337035.1 Agriotes lineatus | reverse complement strand
TAACAGCCAGAATATACGACTTGGATCAATATTTTGTTCAATTTTTCGATTATTTCAGAAAACTTAATAGAAAATAAGCTGGTGCCATGAAGTCACATGATGTAGCAGATCAGTTTAATGTCACCATCGGCCTGAGATGAGGCTAGAAGCAAACATCTGGATTTGCATCTGTGGCATGACTTGTAACACCGTCTTGTTAAAACCAACACCGTTATTGATCATCAAGAATCGTAAGCGAAATAAATCTTACCGATTATTGCACATTCGTTCTCTTCATAACATGATGGCCCAATTATTTGAGAAAAAGCACACCACATTATAACCTTTTATGATTGTGTCTCTTTTCTTTGCTTCTTGGGGATTTTCGCAATGCTTGGGTGCTCATTTCAACAATGCTGTATACAGCAACTCGCTTATTTTATAATTTGAAAAATTGTTAAAAAAAAACGATCTGCTTCTCCCTTGAACAAACTAGTACTGTCGTAGTGATATGACTTCTTTCTTTTAAAAATAGCCCATGAATTCTGGGACTAGTAAGCCATGCGTGGTTGTAACAAAGTTGTAATAAATTAAGTAATTGTAAATAGTAAATGTAGAAAATAAAACTTTTTTTTAAGAAATAGCGTCATTTATTAGCACAAAATTTTATTATGCACTAAATAGTTTGTTCATCGTTTGTAGTTTTAGTAGCCATTTTCTTTCCATTAATGGTTAAATAAATTGAACAGTGTTAATTGTTTTACGAAAGTGGTTTTAAAAGAGTGACATCGGCTGTTACTTCAACAAATAGTTCTTGTAGATATGTAGAACCCTCATTGAAAGATGGAGGTAAGCGGCAGAACATCATTAATTTTACCTCCTCGCCGGAAATAATGCTAAGATGCAGTTTTCTCTAGGTATCTGTATCAATTTGAATAAATTCGTCAATCATTTAGCTCAGTTGCTCAGTAATAAATTTGTACTGAGTAGTTTATAGTGTGCATGTACTTAGAGACTACGTTTAGAAAGTATTATAATGTCCAGGTGTAGTTCTTGTAATAAAATATCAGTATTGCGTGATTAAATTACTAAAGATGACGTCACAACTCAGCAGTATTGTCAATTAATTTCAGTATTATGACATAGAAGGTGATTTTGTCAATTCTAGGCTGTATTACACGTTGTGCATTTATTCGAAACTGAATATCATTTTAATGCGGCGTATTTAAACAAGTAGACAACGGGGTGGGATTTTAAATACGAGTAGGTATTTTTAGTACAAAATTTACTGGTTACGTACACATACGTTTGTTCTTTTAATAATTCGTAAACCATGATCTTGTCAAGAATACAAACTTAAATAAACCATCTTGTTTTATACCTAAATAGGATTTTAGAAGATTTTTAAAGGGCAATTCGAGAATTGCTTTTTCCATTTAAACCCTATATTTCATAGTAGAGTACGCAAATACTTTTAGGAACCTTTAAAATATTATCTTTTTTCAAAGTTTCCCACAAAGTTTTAATAATAGTTACAAGCTGTCCTAAGTTTAGGATGTGGCCGCTTCTTTGGTCTAGAATTTTAAAGGCGTGTGATACTTAAAAAAGTGAAGCAAATATCACGGAGGCTTAATTTTGGCAACCCAGAGCAGAAAGCCAACCATATTTTTCAAAAATACCTATTTTTAACTATAAAATTACATACAATATTTTGAAGCTGGTTTTCGTGTTATTATACCTAGTGGTACGATTATGACGTCATAGATCATGTGTTACTACAATTTATTTACAAGAACCTACGAGTAAATATATAGCACGAAAAGATAAAGAGAACAATGGGAGTAACAAATACAAATGAGATTGACTTCGTATAGAAACGTTAGAAGAGCAGATAGAACAAATGGATAGTAAGAATGAGAAGGGGTAGGTCTCTAAGGTCATGGAAGGACAAAGTAGATGAGGCGATGAAAAGAAGAGACATGAAGAAGGGGGAATGGCGAGATACAATGGAGAAAATGGTTGAGAGCAGGAAGGCAGCGATAGCTGCAGATCATCCTTCTTCCTCAGCCCGTGTTCATCCACTGCTGGACATACCTATAGGCCTCATTCACTTGTTTCCATGTCTATATCTGGCGGTTCTCATCCATCCGTTTCCAGCTATATTCTTCACATCGTCGATCTACCTCTTCTGCGATCTTTCTATTCCTCTTTTGGTTTCTTTGTAGATATATACGTATATGTGTACAGGCTGCCCATTTTATCGTGTAACAACTATACGTAAGCAACGCGTTTCACAAGTTCGTGGTTTTCACATTGACTTTTAATTTTAAAAATAAGTTTCTAAGTTTGGAAAAATCGGTGGTTTTACCCCATCTGCCTAGACCTGGTAGATAACAAATAAACAAACAAATTTAAGAGTTATCTGCGAAAATCACTAATGTCTTAAATGCGTTGCCTACCTAGTTGTTACAGATTTAACAAGTTCATGATTTGCGAACAACCCTTATGCATAATTCGTTGGAAATTTCCCATAGCAACGACGATTATTGAAATCCGAAATGTTTGGAAATTTACCTTAGTAATAGTAGTTTACGTAACAAGTACGAAAAGAGTATCTTTACAGGACGCGTAGACAAATTTCAGGACTCGCCTTCGGCATCGGCCTGAAAGCCTAAATGTCGTGTAAAGGGCACTTACGGATGAGTTACGTACAATATTTTTAGGCACCTGTATTTCTTCTTAATTTCTTCCTAAATATTGAAACATTACTATAACGAACAAGCATTATACCTTCATAAAAATCTAGAGATATTTGTAAAGTCTACCTACAGTTGCTCTTTTTCTGTACTTGCTGAGGTTACCATTGACTAGTGGAGGAACTATGTCAACTGGAGAAGCATGGGATACTACGAAAGTTTGTGACGTGCACACTTGATCCAAATGCTCTCTGAGTACTCATCTCTCAGACGATCCTTTCATCATCAAATAAAATTTTAATATGGTTTTAATTGTACATTGTGAAGAGTCCATAAAACATATTTTTCATCAGTGGGTTCTCTTTAACTACAATATCATGAAGGCAATAACATTTTCTTGTGTACAAAGAGTTTGTGCTCTATCAGCATCCTTGCTTCACAAGACTCATGGCGTCATGGCCACACCTAAATTAGTTTTTTAATAAATTGATATAAAGGAGAACTATCGCCCAACATATCGTATTGTATCTAATTCGGAAAGAAGCTATTCTTTTAAATTTTTATCTCTAACACTAAACTACAACATACACCTAAACGTCTAAAATTACCTTCCGTACAATTGCGGCAAACAAGTGGGAAAAATGACAGATAGTGAGCGTACTGGATGATTGATAAACGTAAAAGAATAAATACTGTACAAGCTTCGTATGTACGGTGTCCAAAATAGAAATAAATAAGGAATCGGAGCAGAATAACAGTTCATATCGTCACGCGATTCATAAATTCTCAAAATCGTTCCATACCGCTCTGCAATGGTGGATTCGAGGGCGCAGAGCGCTAGGGTTACTTCTCCCCAATTAAACGAAATATTTCAACATCCCCTAGTCCAGACAAACGGAATTATCCCTTGCGTAAAACAACCATTTCCCGCGAGAACTTGGTTGTTAGTTTTATTGCAGTAGCGACGTCATCATTGAATAACATATAACACATTTTTTACAGTTTCATATACTGTTCTTCAGTTTTACCTACTGCCAGATGAATGTTAGTGTAATGGGAATGCTAAAAAACTAATTATATTGCTTAATGATGTTTATACAATTATTTAGATAAGAAATGCAAACAATAAATTAATAACCCATATAAAATTTTTAACATTTAAAAATGTACTGAATATAGGTACATTTTCCCAATACTTGAGATATCGTTTACAATGATCTTATGGCAAAAACCCCATAAAAACAAATTTGGCTCTAAAAGTATCGCAAGTAATATTCAGAAAGGTGACGTTTATACAAAATGGCCTATAGAGATAGCTGAATTTAGTAGACTTACTTACTGAGCTGAATTGGATCCGTATAAATCAAGTGTTTACGGATGGGATAATATTTTACTGTTTTAAATTTCTTCTATAAAGAAGCAACTGGTAGGTAGTTTTCTTAGTGTCTATAAATGAGACAAGCCATATCCTAAAAAGTGTGGATATAACTGATAATCCAAAATAATCCGAAAATATGTGGATATGGCTTAACCAGTTATTCAGATTTACTTTTTTTGTCGAAGTCGTAAAAATTACTAATAAAAAACGTACTAATTAATATGTTTAGAAAAGAAAGCTGTCGGTCTTGCCATTTGCTATGAAAGAGTTCTGTCGGACCCATGTTTGAGCCATTAGCAATCCAGTGATAATATAACCAATATCATCTCAAAAGATCACTTATACCAGTTTGAAGTGTCATACGGAACATTACTAGCGAAATTGATCGAAGTGCTCTATTGTGTTTTCAGCAAAATTATTTTTTTAATAAAGAAGTTTAACTGGTTTAACGAAATGTATTTGGAAATAGGTAAGTTGAGTTAAATCGCCCTCCTTTGGGTCCAAGAATTTGTGGTTAAACCATATTAGTATATTTTAGGCACTACAAATATAGAAGATCTAAGAAGCAGATATTTCAATAAAGAATGGTTTTTAACATAATTTAATGAAAACATGAAAACACATGTAATATTTAGTACCTACAACTAATAAAATTTGCATACAGATACAGAAACCCTTAAACTTATCAGACACCAAACACCTTATTAATATTCAACATTTTATTTTAACAATATATTGTAATGCATCTGAGTGGTACCTAATATTATCAATAACACAGCTCAATACTAATAGTAAATATGCAGTGTGAAAAAAAAATGAATCGCCCATAGTATCTGCACAAATTTTTTCACAAAAATGCTGGGACCGGTGGATTGTATTTTTTAATTTTCTACCTGTTAGTGTATCCATTTGTTTTTTACAGTAACTTATCCCACAATTGTAAACATGGCCATTTTTATCGACAACCCCCATTTTTGACATCAAAAAGTTGTTTAAAAACATATTTTTGTAATTATGACCTATATAATAGCATTTTATTGTCGTTTTCAACGTCAAAATTATGCATATATTCGCACTAGTTGCTATATGAGATTTCATTTTGACACTAGTCCACTAGTGCTTGCATGCAACACGTTGCAAAATTAGTGTTTTTCACACACAACGTGTTGCCCAACTCAACGTCTAATGTGAAAAATACTTTCATTTTGCAACTTGATACATCAATAGCTATTTTTGTATAAGGTGGCATAAATATTTCGCGAAAAAACAGTTAATAAAAATCTCAGTTTTCATTTAGTACTAAAGTTTATAAGTAATGGAGAAAACGAAGAGTAAGAAGCCGCAAATAAAATCGTTAAGTACCTAACTCGTGTAGGAAGTAAGTGCGATTAACATATTAGTAACTAAAAATATTAACACAAAACATTAGGTAGGTAAACATTATTTCCATAGTATGTTTCTAAATTTATCAAAATACATCCATAACTGAATCGACAGAATCATGGTGCCTAAATACTTTTCTCGATAATAGCGAACGTTTCAAGAATGTTTCAGGGGTTTTAGTAAATTTCCTCCAAAATCGTTAAGAAATTCGTCTAAAATTCACGATCGCCAAGCACTCACACTATGTGAATCTAAAAATGCGAATGTTTTCGTGTTAAAACCCTTCGCGAAATTAAGCGCCCCATTGATAATTAATAAAAAAAGTGTAGTATATGTTGGCATATACGTATTTTAAAGTATAAATAGTATAAATTAGATATATCCTTTTTTGGCCGAGCTCTGTAGTTTAGTGGTTAGCAAGTCTGCTTAGCATTCGGGAGGTCATGGGTTCGATTCCCGCGACCGTCTGCTCTGATTCAAGTTTTTAGGTGGTTTTCCTGGGTTCTAGGTAAATTGCTCGAATGCAATTGCTCGAAAACGAATTGCTCGAAAGTCAATTGCTCGAATGTGACTTTGCTCGAATTGCAAGTTTCTCGAACAGCAATTTCCCGATTATCTGTTGCTCGAAAAAAATAAAGTGGTGAAATAGCCTTAACTTAAATCAGTTAATATCAAATATAAAAAAAACACAAATTACAAATTATAACTTTTATTAATAAAAAATAGGTAAGGTAGAGGAGGGTTATAAGGCCCGGATCGAAATAAGGCCCATTTTGAATTGCCGCCTTAATAATGCTCCATCTGACGCCGAACTGTCACACACGGCTGATTTATAAGTAGACAACATCCTGTATTGTCACAAAGATTCGGTAGAGGGCCTTTGGTGCATTTGACATCGTTTGGTGTGTAACGCAGAACTTCC
This sequence comes from Agriotes lineatus, assembly GCA_940337035.1. Lineage (NCBI taxonomy): Eukaryota > Metazoa > Arthropoda > Insecta > Coleoptera > Elateridae > Agriotes > Agriotes lineatus. Next base: position 224,961 of record CALNHX010001363.1, on the reverse strand, counting down.
ACACGTGTTTTTATAAATTTCTCGTTAGACTTTTATTACTTTTACGAACTGTTAACCAAAAGTGTTTTAATTTTGCTTTGGCCAGCAGATAGATGTAAATATCAAGTAAGTATGTGTATCTAACAAAATTCTTAACTGTATTTAATTAATTCAACGTTAACCTCAAACTGTAAACTTGGCGCGGCGCGAAATAAAGCCCGCGCTATTTTGGCCTGTGGGCCTTATTTCCAAGCGGAATTTTTTTAAGTTTTATTTTGATTTTTAAGAATATGGGGAAGAAGTGCAGAGGACTGAGAGCAAACTGGTCGAGTGACATGATGGAGGAAGCACTAAATTTGCTGAAAGAGGGCAAATCTCAGCGATATGTTGAGTCACACTGTGGAATCCCTCGAAGGACCTTAAGAAACCACTTGAAAACAGGAGTTTCTGCAAGGAAACTGGGACGAAAGAAATTGTTAACCGAGGAACAAGAAGACGAATTAGAAAAAAGAATCATCCGTCTTTCGGAGATAGGAGTTCCTTTGACGCCAAAACGATTAAGAAGGTGCGTCTTTAATTTTACCAAAACCAATGCTATTCGAACACCATACAATGTTGAAAGAGAGCTAGCAGGTAAAGATTGGTACCAAAGATTTCTTAAAAGACACCCACGGTTAGCAAAGCGTAAAGCCCAAAATATGAATCCTGCCAGGGCTCAAAAGTTAAATCCAGTTATCATCGAAGATTATTTTAGCAAACTCAAAAAAGTTATGGATGAACTAGGTGTGAGATATTCTCCTAACAAAATTTATAATTTAGACGAAAAGGGCTGTAGGCTCACTCTTCACCATGCCCAACACGTATTAGCTGAAAAAGGTGCTCGCCGTGTTCACTTTGTAGCACACGAACATGCAGAAAATGCTACTGTAGTTGCATGTGTGAATGCTATCGGCAATGCAATACCACCAATGATTCTTTTTAAGGGGCAACGTCTTAAACCATCTTTTCAAGATAATCTTCCTGATGGAGCAATTGTGAAGATGGCCCCCAAAGGCAGCATGACCTGTGAATTATTTATTGAGTGGTTAACGCATTTCTCAACTTACAAATCACCAGGAAAAGTTCTTTTAATTATTGATGGTGCCGCTTGCCACTTGGACATAGCAATTGTCGAAAAAGCAGAACAAAACGACATTGCACTATTTTGTCTGCCCAGCAACACCACACATGAGCTACAGCCTCTTGATAAATCGGTATTTAGATCTTTTGAGCACCATTGGGATCAGGAACTAATTTTTTACTGGGATAAATATCCCGAAAGGAAGTTAACAAAAGATAGATTTGGTCTTGTCTTTACACCAACATGGAATAAGTGCATGTCAATTTCAAACATTACTAATGGGTTTCGCAGTACTGGGATTTATCCCCTCGATAAAAATGCTATTCCTGAAACTGCATATGCACCTTCAATACCAACATTCAAGAGGAATCCAACTCTTGAAAATAATGATGTTAACAATAAATACGTTCGAGTTGATAATCATAGAAACGACAATATGGAAGAAAGCGATTCCGATGAAGACTTGCCATTAGCTTTGTTAACTAGAAGACAACACGCTGAATGTTCCAAAGTAATAGCTAATCATCCATCAACATCAAACTCATCTAAGATTCCCCAAGTAGCCGACGGTTTGCCAAAAGCCGGAACTTCCTCAACGACAATGAAAAGTTTTCATTCGATCTTACCAACTCCGGAAAAGCAACTAAAGAAAACGCCCAGTGTTCCCAGAAGAAAGGCTATTAACTACAAGGCACAAACGCTGTGCAAGAATCTGTTCGTTGAGAACTCTAAGAAGAAACGAAAAGAGCCTGTTTCAAAGCTTACAAATGAAAACAAAAATAGTGGTAAGCCAGTTTCTGCAGAATCCTGGATGTGCAATGTGTGCAACGAAGATTTTCCGGCCGATATGCGTTGTTGCAAGAACTGCCAAATGTGGTCGCATGAACAGTGTATTGGATTTACCGAAGAGAATGATGAAGACTTTATTTGTTGGGACTGCGCTCCTTAAACGGCAAGAAAATATTTTTTTTATGTTGGGCCTTATTTCACTTCTACCTGGAAATAAGGCCCAAAAACACTTTTTCTGTAATATTTTGTTTTAGACCTATGGTTGCATTTATGTTTAATTTTTATTTGTATGTAATATCTACTTGAATAAAACTATCTCCAATAATTAAATTTAATTGATAATACAGATTAGTTTCCATTTTAAAAATAAATTGTATTAGGTGGGCCTTATTACCCGCCGGTACCTTATAGGTATGCGATTAAGTTAAAAATTATAAAAACCAAATATTATATGTTTTTAATATTGTATGTTATGTGCTATTCCACGGACATAATCAAGGGTAATACACAAGCAGTGGATATATTTTTGACAAATATTTTGTCGTTTCCATATAAATTATTGCGTTTAAATTTCACAAGGCGAGTGACATTTAAATGTGATTTTGTTGAGTTTTATTTGCAATAATTTCTATGGAAATGGCAAAATATTTAAAAAAAATATATCCACTTCGAGTGGTATTTGGGACGATTATTTAACAATATTAATACATAACGATTAACTTTATTGAAAAATAATCCAACATTTAATATAATTATTCATTCTCAATTAAATTGGGCGGAATACTTCCAAAACACATTTTAAAATTTTTAAAACAAGCCACACAGTTTGTTGGGGTTTAGTGTTACGTAACCTAGCGATATCACTAAGGACAGAACATCGTTGCTAAGCGATACTTCGCAACAAGGCTATTTATTTTTTGAGTACGTACATTGTTTTGTGAATATTTTGCATGGTGCCCAATATTCAGTGATATACTGCTGTTATTGGTTGAAAAAAGCAAATGTCTGCAATGTGATTGGCTTATATGTTATAGTGTTGAATAGTCATATATATTACTGTCATGTCCATAATTATTCACTAATTTTAAAAATCTTTGTGCACTATCGCGATATATTCTTCGACTTATGGTGTGTTGTTGGCCGCTGGCGTATTGTTCTATCCGTAATTCGTTCAAACTCGGCGCCCTCTTTAATGCCGAAATAAATTTCCAGATGTTAAGACCACATTCGAGCAAAACATTTTCGAGAAATTGCGGTTCGAGGAACTTGTATTTCGAGAAAAGTTACATTCGAGCAATTTGATTTTCGAGCAATTGATTTCGAGCAATTGCTTTCGAGGAATTTGCCGGAGACGGTTTTCCTGATTCAACAGAGTACTTTCTCTGAGGCAAATGCTGGCCTTTCTTTCATTCTCCACCCCTCATTTCTCTCATCCATCCTATAACTTCCGTTCTTGGCTGAAGAGGGACGCAAGCAGCCCGTCTCCCAGTTGGGAGAATAGAACTGACTTTGAACCTTTACCTACCTTTTTCATATCCCTTGGGTACGTATATACGATAGTTGTTTATGGTACGAGTATGTTATTTGACACAGACTGACTCAAAACTTAACCTAATAATCTTAAATTTGATATAACCTGATAATGCTACAGTACTGAGAGACATGGCTTTTATCCCACTAGTGAGTTATGGTTTTTACCTCACTAGTGGGCCACTAGAGGTCTACAATCGGTCTAATTACATCTTTTAAATCCCACCCCGGTAAGTTCTAATCTCATAAAGGGGGTGGTTATATTAGAACTTTTTAATGAATAAGAATTTGATTATACAAAAAGATGTACTAGAAATTCTGCTTTACTTAAAGATTTTTTAACTCTTTAGTATTTTCGTCAAGCTCATTTTTTGTATATAAAAATAGTAGTAGATTATATTATAAGTGGGAGAAATGCATCATTATTTGCGAGTGAGAATTTTGAATCGCGAGTGCCCCAGCACGAGCGATACAATTTCTCACGAGCTTGTGATATGCGATGTTTTATCTTGCAGTAGCAATTCTTGTGCCTAAATAGTTTGCGCAGTCAGAATATGTCGCTAAACGGACAATAGATAGTTACAGTAGCACCTATTACCATACTTTATAATGTGTGGTAATAGGTACTACTGTAAAATAATAGTTATTTATGTATTAAGGGCACAATCAATAGATTATGGCACGAGGGAATGTTTAAAGGGCGACGTGAAGCGGAGAGCTTTAAATTTCCTGAGGTGGTACATACAACGTTTTATTTCATTTTAGTCCTCAAAATGGACAAAATTCAAGTATTCAGTATTTTGGCTACAGACTACTGCGTCGTCGTTGTGTTGGCGCTGCGCATTTTTAGTGTGCTATGTTTTCTATGCAGATTGTTGGTGCTTGTTATACAGCTTCGCAACTTTATAAGCCCTAGACCATTTTACGCCCTCTATCGAGGGTCAATAAACAAGATTATGGTTCCAAAATGAAATAAAATACATTATGGTATAGGACAGGATTATTCAGCAAAATACCTTGCCTCATAATGTATTTTATTTTTTTACACAAAAGTTATTAGCTTTATGACAAACCTAAAAAGAGCTAAAAAGGTTTTTAAATAAATGAGGCTTTTCAGTACATATGTTACAGGAAATGTATGAATAGGAATTGTATACAATTCCTAGGAAATGTATATAATGCCGAGCCAATTTAGGAAATGTGTAAAATAATTAATGAAAGGTTCTTTAATACATACATTTCCTAGGAAATGTATGCATTTCCTAGGCATTGTATGCAATTCCTAAATGGTACTAGGAAATGTATGAAAATCAACATTATACTGTAGAATTTGCGAATGAATGAAAAATAAAAGACAGATGAACTGAGATTTTTCTTAGCAGTGTGACGATTTGTTAGTGCTACTAACCTAACCTAACCTAACCTAACCTAACCTACCGACATGACATCCCTAATTTAACACATTTCCGATTCCAGGTTAGGAAATGTATAAAATTCCTAGGAAATGTGTATAATAACATTTATTTCACACATTTCCTGACGATTTTAGGCATTATATACATTTCCTAGGAATTCTATATAATGACGGATTACATACATTTCCGGTAACACATACATATAATCAAATTTGTCGGTTACATCCTGTATATCCTCACATTGGTTAATCGGATCTAATCATTCACATTTAAAATTTTTAAGTGAAGCTTTTAAACAATTTTATCCACAACTACCGTATTATAGACGCATATCAGTTGTATTATGTAGGACATAAACCCCCAGAGTTTTATAGCCATGAAACCCTCGAGTTTTATTTTATTTATTTATATATTTTTTTATTTATTTATTCTTGGTAGCACTCATGCTATGTCAAATTCGAGATTTGCAGGTTAAGTGTTGCGTCAGTCTGTGTCAAAAAGCCAACAAAACCTAACCTTTTAATCTCGAATTTGACATAGAGTGACAATACACTTCAGTACTGCCAAACTTATAACACAGGCGACTCTGAGTATAAATTTATTTGTCACTATGACTTTTCACGGGTGTCAATACAAAATGTATGTTTTTTATTTATTGGGTTGTTGGATAAAATTTTGTATGGCACGCGTGTTGACAAATAATTCACTCGAGAAGAGACCCCTCTCGGCCTCGAGGGTTCAACTTTTCTCTCGTGGAATATTAGTAATATAACATGCTTATACTAGAAATAATTATTACACCCTTTGCCGCTGTAATGAAGCATATAAGGTTTTGATAAAGACTCTCTACTTACACGGTCAAAATCGCAAATGAAAGACAGTTCAATGTACAACCCGAAATTCTCTCGCAGATAATTAAAATTTGATGGATTTTTTTACTGCGTATTAATTTACTGAATTTGGAAGTACTATTTCAAATCGAAAACATCAGTTTGAGACCTTTGGTGCTTGTGCTTTATTGCCGATTAAACGGTACCTGGCTCGACTGCCCATGGCTACTGCGATTGGTGTGCTATTATGAGAATGTCACCGATAACACTGCTATTTATATTATAACCATATCTTTTATTTATTTGTGGCGGCTTTAGTTAAGTTACCGGATGCTTGATAAAACGTATTAATTATGAAACATTATTTATTTATGTTTACTTAAGAAATCAACTGGAATTATTTATTTATTGGTTTAATATTTTTGTTTATCTCTGAGATATATAAATTGAAGGGGCGAGGGTAATTCTGAATTAAATTCAGCTTGTTGAAGAACTGAAGATCAAATAAATGATGGATGATATTTTTAAAGTGAAGTTTTTGCATTTTTCTTTAAAAAGAGTAATATTTAGGTAGTCGCCAGCGTGGCCGAGCGGTTAGGGAGTTCGACTGCGGTGCTACGATGCGGGGTGCAATTCCCACATCTGGCAACTGGCGAGCGTCCCATCCAGTCGCTTTTGAGTACCGAAACCACGGTTGTGGAAGTAGGGAAAGTAAGGCAGTTGTCGAAGACGTGATGCTAACCACATCACCCAGTACGCCGTTAACGGTGTGCCAGATTGACTGAATTCGTAAAGAGATATTTCGGTGACTCTGACTCGCCATATTCCTACGTATGGAATGAAGCGCCCTGGACTCTTAACTATAGTGAAATAGCATTGAAGACCTTTCTGATTTTTTTGAACATGAATACAGTACATATAGATCTTTAACCATATAACGTCCACCCTTACAGGTCTAAATTAATATGTAGACTGCTATTATGAAGATCATGAGTCGGGCCCAGCAAGGTGCTGTTCTTAATTTAAAAGTCTGGCTGAGATCTCTATAGTGTGTTTGTTCAGTAAACACAAAACATTTTTTTTTAAGTTGGCATGTGCATACAATTTTTTTACTGGGGATTCTATATTTTGTTTTGCAAAGGTTTCCACACCTGCATAAAGGCGGATTTGATTTCTCATTATTTCAGTATCAAAGTAGATAGTTTTCCAGAAATTCTCCCCTGAACTTTTATAACATGTAATAAACATACCTATTAATAAATTCTATGTCAATAGTATCCGACACAGTATTTGTATAATATTCTTAAAAGTAGTTATTCATAGCATTTATGACAGATGCTAATTAAATGTCACACCCTTAACTTATGTGTTTTAGTAACTTTGTCAAACAAAGATACATTTTGGAAGTACACTCATGAACTTTTGGAAATCAAAGGCCACTTTGTGTTTTTATGTTTGCTGAACCGACTATATGTACTATATAGTTTTCGAGAAAAATGGAAAAGTTCTATGTTGCTAATCTATTAAACGTATGATATCACTAAATTACAAGCATTAGAACATCTTAGTGTCGGTAAAAATCTAAAAATCACTGCAATCATAGCATACTCAATACTCTGCATTCGTAGATTTCATCTAACCATCAATTGATGAGATACAGAGTTTTTCTCAAGTCAAAAATGTGGCGCCTGGAATTACATTGTAACATAAAGAAAAGTTTAAAACTCGTGTACGGCTTTTGTCTCCGATCTTCAGTTTTCTTACAAAACGACATTAAAATGTGATGGAAAAGTTTTGAGAGTTACTGAATTTGTAACCTTAAAATTGACTAATGGGATTTTATAAATTGATGTCACAAGGGTGTTTGTTTGTAATGAGCAAGGTCTTGGCATGCGGAGTACTATACTAAATTTCAAATAAGCATGCAGTACTTTGAACTAAATAGTAATCATAACTATGGCCATGATTGGTCGAAACAAAGTCATCGTTACAATCTGAAAATCAAATAGTTTTTCAAAATTATCAATTTGACATTTGGTATGAATCCTAAAAATATAAAAGGAAAACCGATAAATAATGGATACAATAGGCTGGCCTACAATGTTTATTTGAATAACGAAATTAATCTAAAACACAAACGTATATTTTCCTAGTGTAAAATTGAGTTTGAGTTCAGTGCACCATCTACTGCATTCTTATTTAAAATTTAGTATAGGTACCCTAGACCAACTGCTGTAGTTATACAGTGAAAGTCCTTCTTCGAGTTTTCTCGAGATTTAGGAGTTCCAACGCTGGCAAGGGATCTTCATAGCAGTGGCAGTACATAACACTTTCGAATGATGGCATTCTCAAGAGTTTTTTATCCGATTTTTTATTTTTTTTAAACCTCACCGAGACCGGGGATCGAACTCGCGATCAGTAGTCAGAATGCTTAATGACTGAGTTACCGATCCCGGCTATGTGCAGATATAGTTTATAATTTAAAAAAAAATACCTCAAATCTTAGCAACCTTTGTAATGAAGAGAAATATGACAAAATGCATCATACGATTCTGAATATATTTTAGTAAGAATTTTTAATAAAACAATAGTACCACTATTTAGATCATTCTGTATATTTTTGGACTACTGACAGGTCTACAGTAGTTTTAGGCCATAGACAGGCTTGTTCTAAATAATTTTACCAACCCCAAAAAATATAAGTCTAGATGAAATACACAACTGCTTATATATAGGTAGTTGCTGATATACTATGCATTTAAGATATACATATAAAAGATGTTTCAGAGAAAACTTTAAATGGTTTTTATTTTGTGTCTGGAGGTAGATATTTACATTTTGTAGATGACGTAATATTGATAAACGTGTTACGTACATTTTCCCTAAGTCTATGTTTCTGCCTTATGTATTAACGTTAGCTCTAGCGATCTAACTTACCTTAGGTTCCCCTAAAAGCTACTTAGTGCCTATGCACATTTAAAAGGACAGATGATTTTATCTGTCACGGTTAACGTTGAGGTTCGTCGCAGGAATGCGTGTGATTTGAATTCTCGCAATCTCCTTCCTCGAGTTGTGTGATGTACCATGATTTTGTTAGGTTGCTCTGAAAGAGTCATGTTGATTATATAACTTCGACAGTTCAATATGTATCTATTTCAAATCAAATGTCTGTTTTGACATTTTGGAGGTTAGATATGTGTGGATTATAAAGGGGTATTGTCTCTTCTCCCTCAAGAGTGACACTACTTGACTGTTCGTTCCCGCTAATGCAGTATTTATTTATTTAAAATTTTTGAAACTGCACACAGGGCATACTCAGTAAAGCAACTTTAATTAGTATACAAAAACAAGACAGAGACGATTTAGCAAAGAAAGAGAGGGAAAATTAAATGATGTAATACAAATTTTGAATGAAATAACAATGACAGCTCAGTAACATATAAGAAAATATAGTTTGAATCGGTGTTCCAAAAAGGCTTTCCAGCTGCGGGCGGCCCCAGTCAGCCAACCGCAAGCTTTAGTTACGTCAAAGATCGCAAGATCTCACAGTTACAAATATGACTCAAATTTAACTTACGATCGGGCCCCCAAAGCTGCCCGGGAGCCAAGTGAACGCTGACGTTTGGCGTATTTACTCGAATCTGGGCGTGATGTCTCGTACTGCCTTAGTCTTTTAGGCATTTTCTATTAGAGTTTGGCGTATCGTCGACAGTCGACACTATTCGCGAATTTATCGTATTCCACCGTGAGTCTTAGCTCGGTCAGTTACGAACATTCTTCTATGGTCAGATTTTCTGTGGGAGTAAAACAGCTTATCTAAGTTGTTTGTCGGTGACTTGAAGAACACCGGCGCCCTTACTTTCCCAATCATCTACGTGAGTTAGTTAAAGGAATCTGCGAAGAATGCATATGGTGGTTTTATTGGAGATTGCAGTTTCTGGCAATTTGTTTTTATGCATTTTTTAACACATATTAGGTTTTCGATAAGTCTGCACCTTTTTAATACGCTACTTGGCACTGGATGTAGGCTTCGAGTTTATGGATCTAGGATTTCTGGTTCGTGGATTGTTGAGATTGGGGTGTCTGGGTTAAGATTATGGATTAGAGTTTCTAGTTGCGATTTTTTCGACTTCTATAGATGAGCCACAACCTTGCTTTTATTGAAATAAATATTTGCCGCAGCTGAAAGTGTTTTGGCGTGAATAAATTGAGAACTGATTATAATGACATTTTCCTGTTTATGTCTGATTTACCATTTATTGATGTATTCATGCATTAGTTGTTTATATGTGTATTTCCTACGTACCTTGCGCTGTGCTTATTTGAAATAAAAAATACATAACTTATATTGTGAACGTTTCATGTACACGTCGCGGGTTTAGTATTGGGTTTGTCTCAGTTATTTACGTACCTTGCCTTTAAATAAAATAGAGACAATATTTTATTTCGGAACGAGGAATTACTCTCTTATATTATTTGTCTGCTGGTATTGGCTATAAATATCACTTTAATTGTGGCGTGTTTGTGCCTTTTCTTTTCTATAACAAGTTAATAGCTTATCAAAGAGATCGCGTTTAATAAATATAATTTATGATATATCCCTTCAATGTAGGCTGCGATTACCATATCACCGGGGAATCTTCTAACTTAGATTCACGAATTGTTCAACAATCAAGTTGGTGGCGCCCGTATTTGGTTTGATCATTTTAGTGTTTGCCTACTCCCTCCTTCGGTGTATCTCTACTGGCCCATTGAACGCTATTGATTGCGGATCTGCAGGACAGCTTGCTATCCGGCTTATATTGGAGTGTTACAAAATTATCATTAGTTTATTCTAGAACTATTACGTATTAGAGCATTCAGCGATCACAGGCCATCTTGATCTAAATCAATTATTCAAACTAACGCTGAATATCTCAAAACCGCTAGTACAGTTTTACACGAAAATATTCAAAATAGATGGTTTTCGAATTACGTCGCAATCGCAATATAGACAGCGTGTAATTTGAAATTCAAAGTTGATGGCCTTAGTGCAGTGCGGCGCACTGATTTAATATTTATACCACTCTATGGATTATGCCCCTTTCCTCAAATTTCAAACATCATCTCATAGTACGACAAAAATTAAAGCCATTTTAGTTTTCGGTTTGACACCTTGTTGAACATGATCTGAGAAGTGAAATTAAAATATTGCATTCCCTATTACTATTTTTTTTTTCTGAATCAATACGAATTTCGGAAAGTTTTAGAATAATAAATAAAAATGAAACTTCAAACATTCTCTTTCCAGAAAACCACATTGTGTGCGAGTTTACAGTCGTTAGAGCATGATTTCTTAAACGAGACTAGATTTCCCTATTCCTTATAAGGTAGCTTAAAAATTAATGAAAACTAAAGTTTTAATAATAGTAATGTAATTACGTATCGTGTTTTCTTAGTAGAGGAACAATAGTTGGAGGCTATTACTGTTTTGCACTTCTACCTGCTGTTAATAATGCGATTCAGTAAATATATCTTCCAAAATTCTAAATCGCATGTAAAAAAGATATAGTATACCTATATAATTGCACAGTTTTGTTGTTGACCAAGCCTATTTAATTATGATGAGTATTTGATACAGGTATTCGGAGTAATGGTATGATGTCATGCTTAGTGATAATATATAAATGAGAAGAAATGTATTTCGTTTACATGACGTATAATAGATGAATATATTGGTCAGCAAGAATGAATGTTTCAAGGAAGGTAACCTAGAATGGAAGAACTGCGTTGGTGTATTAATGAATGTGATGGAGCAATAAGAGGAAAAGTGCTGTATTTGTGTATTTATCGTTAGAATTAGATTTATTACTCACTGCTCATTCATCTAGATCTAGATGAGTTATTCCTGGTTAACCTTTTTTTTCTGAACTAAATGCAGTACTACAAGTTGTAGTAAAAGTTATCAATTTCATCAAATGTCATGCGCTTTAATAGCTGCCTTTTTTATCTACTCCAAGATATGAAACTTGATTACTATAAACTGTTGTTACAGTTGTAGAAGTAAAATAGTTTCCAAGGCCAGGTTTGAGAAGATTTATGCGGATGTAAAATGAAGTAATATTTCTGTCTCAAAATTGCTCAGGATTTACAACTTGTTCACCAACTACACTTGACTTTCTTATTGTTCAGATCGAGCTTATAGAAGCTACGAAATGAATGTGTGTCTGCATTAAGAAAAGATAAAGTCGAGGCGTTTATAAAAAAAGAAAAGTCATGTAATTAAAATATAAAATACGTCATTTCAAATACTTCCATTTATAAAAGAGTGTAAAATGCAGACTTTCAAGGCAGTTATCCATTGAATGATAAGATTCTGGGCAGTGTCGTGTTTGTTCAATATTTTGTCTTGACGTTTCGCCGTTGACACTACCGACTTCTTCAGAGTTAGCTGAAGAACTGTTTTTAGGTAACGTTAAAAGAAGCCGGACGTGTTAACGCCTATACATCAACACAAAATCTTAAACAAACACCGCCATTCAAGACTTTATTTGTGGAAATAATTCAATTTTTATCTCACAAAGCAGATTACGATTGGAAAATAAAAAATGGACTGCCATTACAGTTGATTCCGCGAGTCGAGTAGTAGTCGGAAATCTATTCACGATTTATGGAAAGTTGATTTTAATTAGTTGGTGGAGACGATTAGGACTGATAAACTTAAAAAAAATAAAAATTGATTTTCGCCGATTAACAGCTCGACAATTTAGTAATTTTCTAATTAATCAGTCGAAAGTCGACAAACTGATTCCAATCGACAGGTTACGATAACCTACGAGAGTCAATTTTAAACAATTATTAGTGCAGCGAACTGAAATTCATAAATTTCAAAAATGAAAACTTGAGTTGAGGGGATTAGGACTGCTGACTGTTGAAAGAGCCGATTTCAATCGATTCTAACTTCTAGTTTACTGAAATAGTCGAAAGTTGACCAACTTCTACTGGTGATGCTGCCGAGACGAGATAGGACCTTAACGTTCAATTTTGTATTTTTTATTTTTATGATAATTTTTACAAAAGATATCGATTTCAATATTGGTACACTTGCTTACTATTATGTACTGCAATAATACAAACATTTTCATAAACTAGACTTGACTGTAAGAGGCACTTTACCTACCTTTGAGAACAAAGTTAGAACTATAAGAAGTTTTCAAAGGTAGGTAAAGTGCATCTTGCAATCAAGTCTAGTTTATGAAAATTCTTGTATTAGTGCAGTACATAATAGTAACCAAGTGTACTTACATTGAAATCGATAACGTATAATAGGTGTAATCGATTTATTATAACCTAAGGAATCTATGACTAATCGGTGTCCCATTCTTTTTGGGATACCCTGTATAATATTCAACAACCGAGATTCTGAGTTCGAAATCGAAAATTGACGGTCGAGAATTTTCGAGTTCGGGTTCGAATAAAAATTAAAATACGATTTTTGAAAAGTAAATTTTAGCCAATTCATGCAGTTCTGACTTGAATCAATTAGTTCACTTTCATGATCGGTTGGAAGTCGACCTTATAACTAATCAAATTCGACTTTAGCCAACAGTCTACTTACTGTTGGTGGACAGAGCAATTGCGAATTGTCACCTGCAAGTCTTAGCACATAGAATTGCGGAAAAAAATTGAACTAAGTTTTATATCTTGCAAATCGTCTTTTTCATGTCATCCGATCATAGTCATCACTTCCTGGTTTTATTGTAATAATGAAATTCATTTGCAATGTGACATTTTGTTAAGTCAGTATGACATGGAAAACTTAATTACAACGTTTAAAATCAAAACGAGCTCTAAATTAACGTTGGTATTAACACTTTTTGTCCGTAATATTAACACTGGCGGCTCACTATAAGGAGCCAAGGTGGCATGGCTCTGCCATAACAAACCAGAAATTAAATTTTTATTTCATTCTGAAAGAAACTTTTTTTTGTACTAATCGTTTATCATTGTTATTTTCAAGCTTCAACAAATTATGAGTAATTTTTATTTCATGAATATGGACTGTAAGTACATTTGTGCCGAAGCGACTGTCAGCTTTTCGAAGTACATCGTCGACTCCAAAAGATGAAGGACTTCATATACATTTTATATACTTATAACGTAAACCATTTCATCTATGCAAATTTACGATTAATAATAAATGTAAATTCTTAAATAAAAAACATAATGAAATAAGCTTGAGAAAAAACTACGATCGTAATCGAAATGTTGTTTAAAAGACAATGAAAATTTTAATCTGACCTATAAAGAAACCATCAATCTTTTTTTTATTATAAAAAAGTAAGGGATATTAAAAATCCAACGGTTGAGAAAATTAGAGATTTTGTAATTTAAATTATTACAATACTACAAATATCTTCATGAAGATGGCACACTATATTTTGTTGTTGACCATAAGACATCAGCCTGTCATCAATCTTTAATCTTGTTGCCCCTTTTTTTTTCTTTGTAAGTATCCATGAATTTTGTCGTGGTTTATTTACTTACGTAAATAGGTATTAAGAAACAATCTTAATAAGGCAAAGTAAGTCATCAAATTATATAAACAGCGTTATATATTTTAGGCAGTAGATGTTCGTAGTTCAGCTATTTTATGCTACTTTTTTATATCATTCGAATAGGCACCTTAACTTACCAATCATACTGGTTAGATTAGTTTTATGATATTTGTAAATCAGGTCATAAATACCAGTTTTCGGTATTTACCTCTAAATATAAATACCTGGGTAATTTAATCACTATATGCAAGTTTTTTTGGCCAAATTATATATTTCAACGAAACATAAAATAGAGATATTCGATTTAGTTCATCATATATTATTAGCCTGTATTTATTCACTGATGCTAACTCCTTTTGCTAGTCCATATGCGAAATATTTAAATCTCTAGATATTGGAACCTGTCTTTGTCTGTGAGGGGTGGAAAATGCATGTTATGTTCGATGGCTGACTCAGACATCAAAAACCAATGTAATCAGCTGTTGCCATTTTGCCTTAATATTCAGAAATTTTTATATGAATTCGTTAATCCTACCTGTATATGCAGAGTTGGAACATGTAGGTGATGTGTTTTGGATGCACAAAGCATGTAGTATCTGATGTTTGCCAATTTTGATCTTTATGCATACTTATTTCAAACTAACTGACCCGGCAAACGTTGTTCTGTCCAAAAATAATTTGTCTCTGAAATCCCGTTTCACCACTATAGAGTTTTAATTTTATGTCATGTCCACCGTGCTGGACTTACAAATAAATTCCATTTTCGCAATGAACATCCCAAAAAACCTCAGTAACGACACCCATTCGATTTTTAGACATATTTACCCCATTTCACCTCCTACGGGGTTGATTTTCGGAAAATCACGAAATACGTGTTTGCTTATTTGTTTTTAGTAGTACTCCTACGAAGTTTCAAGTCGAAATGTCTATTTAATATTATTTTCCCATACAAATTTGGAACCCTCATTTTACCCCTTTAGGGGTTGAATTTTGGAATATCCTTCCTTATTCCTTGTATAGGTACATCATAACTGTGACCTACCCGGCGTTCCCCGGGCGTAATATTATGTGAACCTATGCGTGTCTGTTTTGAAACATATATGACTTTTCCATAGTTTTCCATTGCGGCTTTTCCATCCTGAAAAAAGTTCGATTTTTCCTAATTTTCAAAATCTACTTTTTTCCAATTTTTCTCTTCAAAAAGCCATTCAGAAACGAAAACATACGAAATCTTATACAAAAATACCATAAAAATCATCTTTTTTCCAATTTTTCCCTTCGAAAAGCCATTCAGAAACGAAAACATACGAACTCCCATACAAAAATATCATACAAAATCATCTTTTTGATTTTCCGAATTTTCCGACTTCTCCGGTGGATTTTCGCAAAATTTTCTTTCATACAAACCTTGTCTCGACAATTACGAACACAGCAAAAAAATGAGCCAAATCGGTCGAGCCGTTCTCCAGTGATGATGTAGGCGGCAATTGATTTTTATTTATATAGATAAAACAAATTAAATATATTTTGCTAAATCACATGGTCCTTGATTTGTGGATCCAATTACTCATCTCATAGTATATACAGGGTGTCCCAAAAAGAATGGGACACCGATTAGTCATAGATTCCTTACATTATAATAAATCGATTAAACCTAATATACTTTCGTACAAAGTCCCTTCAGTAAGAAGTTATAGGGCCTTGAAGTTCATTTTTTTATTTTTGATTTTTTTGTTAATTTCCACAAATGTAAAGATATCGATTTGAATTTTGGTATACATACTTACTATTATGTACTGCACTAATTATTTAGACTTTACTGTAAGAGGCACTTGACCTATCTTTGAAAAAAAAATTACCTCTACCTTCGTTATCTGTAACATTTTTTGAAATTTTATGTTATTATCTGAAAGAGAATTAAAAAGCACAAAAATGATCTACTATTAGTTCTTAGCCTAAAAGCAACCGTTTACCTTAAAATTCTCATCATAGGTTTTTGGTTGTCATTAAGACGTGCAATTATCAAGTAGCCATGATCACAAAAACAATGGTCTTCTAGTAAAAAACAATGATAAATCAATTAATGACATTAGTGACATAAGAATTTGTTCCTTTATATTTAAGAAACTGCCGCTACATAACGAATTCTCCAATTCTGAAAAGTTCGTTATGTCGCAGCAAAAAACTGATATCACCAACGTCATTAATTGATTTCTTGTTGTTGTTTACTAGATTACAATCATTACTCATTGTTTTTGTGATCATGGCTACTTGATAATTGCACGTCTTAATGACAACCAAAACCTTTGATGTGCATTTTAAGGTAAACGGTTGCTCTTACGCTTATGAACTAAGCGTACATAATTTTTGTGCTTTTTAATTGTCTATCGGATAATAACCTAAAATTTAGAAAAATATTACAGCTAACGAAGTTAGAGCTAAAAAAAGTTTTGAAAGATAGGTAAAGTGCCCCTTACAGTTAAGTCCAGTTTATGACATTTTTTTCTATTAGTGCAGTACATAGTAAGTACGTATACTAAAATTCAAATCGATATCCCTACATTTTTGGAAATTGGCAAAAAAATAAAAAATAAAAAATTGAACTTCAAGGCCCTATAACTTCTTACTGAAGGGTCTTTGTACTAAGGTATATTAGGTTTAATCGATTTATTATAACGTAAGGAGTCTATGACTAATCGATGTCCCATTCTTTTTGGGATACCCTGTATAGTATTTCTAGTTAATACAAGCTTGAGTACTATACTTTTCTGCACTTTATTTCGAAATTATTGTAAACGAGATATCTTTTTTGTGTTATTGTGAAAAACCCATTTTAATGAACATACCTTGATTTCACAAGTGCCAAATTGACAGATGCGTTAATTATAAATATGTGCAGCAATCTGACACTAATTATGTTTGCTAGCCGCCTTTGTCTCAAAACTTTTTATTGTCGCATTGTACAAGGTACAAATATAATATTACCGATAAAAACTGTATTTTCTGCATTCAAAACTAAGACAAAATTCTTATAAATTCTAAGTACCTAGAAGTGATATAAATTGAAATTTAGTCAAATGTCTAATTAAATCAAATTAATTTAGAGAATTTGAATTAACTGACGTAATCCAGTGGCGTAGTTTTTGTAAAAGGACTGTAATCTACGAGTATGTTTTAATGTTATTTCTTGTCGAACTTTTTCTTTGGGTCCTAATTTGATCTTTGCGTCTCCAGAAGCTTCACCTTCATTAGGACCAATTACTCTTTCGAGTTCTTCTGCCAGTTCATGCAGTTTTAAAGGCTTTTTAAAGTAACTGTAAAAACATTGGTTATAGTCTAAACCAGTGGTTATGTACCAAAATGTTGCAGGTATATAAAATGGGTGCCCCGAACTCTGTAGGAAACATACGGATAAATACTAAGTAATTTTACATTAAATTCAATAATTAATATATTTTTTTAACTAATATGTATATTGCCAATATTTTTGTAATGATAATATAGGGTGATTCACAAGTAAGTGTGTTCATTAAATTTAAGGGTAGTTAGAGGCACAATAAACTTAAATCAAAAATTCAGAATAGTCCCACAAAAAAATTAAAATATTTAATTGCTTAAACTGATTCATGGTCAATGGAATGTATATCTATAAACATAAGATGGATCAAATGCAGAATCAAAAAACAGTTGTTTAGGTATTTCAATCACATTTGGTGCATTAGGTTAATGTACTCTGTGATTGTTTTCATAATCGATTAATTTGTAGTGCAATATACTTCTACTGAAGAAACATGCAAAACGCGCAAAGCACAAGCTTCTCATTAATATTTAAAAATTCATAATTATATATAATATATACGTATTGGCCCTACAAATGTGGTTTTACTTCTCACAATTTAACGACGAAATATTGCCAAAACGCATTAACCCTATGTCGACAAATAGCATCAGTAATGGGTATTTAAAAATAGTAGAAATTGTCGCCTGTCGATCTCGATTTAGCAATCTTTCAATCAACTGGTACCAACCCATTACAATGAAAGGTCTCATAAAATTACACAACTTTTGTTAGACATCCACCGCTTTGGTCAAAGGAAAGTCGGAAAGTGAAGTATGTCAAGTCGGGTGGATGTAAATATGATAACTCGAGAACCACATAACTTTTTGGGGGAAATCGGTCGCTTTCTTATTGCTTTGCATGTGTTTGTCGATTTATAAATGGAGTAACAGTTTTAAAGTTATCTATTCCTTGTCATCTTTAAATTAAAGGGGCTCTGTCTCATTCTATTTTATAATAGAGTGCAGTTACTTAAAAACTATTAGGAACCAATGGTATAGGCACTGATATCAAAAAATACCTTAAAAAATAGTAGTGGAATTTAAAAAAAGACAAATAAATAATCAATTTGAAATGTTAATTTTACTTAATTTCTGTTTTAGGTTGTATTTTTAATTTATAGGTTAGTTAGGTCTTTTGATTATCTCCAGTTGTCGTCCACATTCTAATATTTGCTACAACAGGCGTCAACTTTGATTTTTTTAACAATAATTTAAACAATTATGCACCAACAACTATGAAAACCCCACGTGTAATTTTTAGTTCCAAATGAATAATATACATGGGCGTATCTTGGGGCATCACTTTGGGGGGTGGGGGCAAAGTTAAAGCTCTGTCTACCACACAAAAATACGAACGGTCGAAAACGAATTCCACCACGACTTAAACCTATATTGCTCACGAATCTTGCACTTGTACATTAAAGTCAATATTTAGGGGGGTCATCCCTGCTCCCTTTAAGTTACGCCTATGGGTAATAATGTACGAAATAAAACGATTAATTTCATGGATTAAGAGTATAGTAGCAAAATAGGTTACAAAATAGACATTTATTATTTATCTTTTTCAAAATAGGAGCCTTCTGAAGCTATATTCCGACGTTCAAAACACGTTTTCTGCGTGCTTTTCAATTTTCTCGTCACTGTTTTTGAAATATTGGGAACATCTTGAAAATATCGACTTTAACCTTAACAGAGAAAATAAGAAAAAGTCACAGGGTGAGATATCTGGCGAATTTTGAAAATAATCCAGCATAACTATTTTTTAACAACAAAATGCTTGATAATGTTAGCCGTATGGGATGGTGCGTTATCGTGCAAAAGGATCCATTGGCCAGATTTCCATAAATTTCGCCTCACACTTGTAATTCTTCTTTACAATCATCTTTTAAGTACTTGTAGATAGTACCTATTCACTATTAAGAGTTTGGCCTTCTACTACAAGTTCTTTATGAATCGAATCTTATCAACATCGTCTTGATTTTTGATTTTGCCAATTTGAATTTCTTTGGCTTTGGTGAATTTTTACCTTTCTATTCGATACTTTGCATCTTGGTTTTGGGATCATATCAAAAGCACCAAGGCGCATTGGCAACAATCATTGATTTTAAGAATGAAAGATCAGAATCGGCAGTCTTCACAAGAAATCGACACATCAGAAAGGTGGTGAAGCACTTTTCGATTCTTTAAGTCATCACTCATCAGTTAAAATCAGTCTGCTTATTTGGCTAGCAGGTTAGGTTTTGCGTCAGTTTATGTCAAAACTGACAGAAAACCTAAACTGCTAACCTCGAATCCAGTGGCGTATAGTATCGGGTGACCTTAAATGGTTGTGATGTTTTTTTACACAAACTGACGCAAAACCTAACCTGCTAACCTCGAATTTGACATAGGCTTACAGTGCCAGCAACTAGGGTTGCCAACACTGTCATTTTGATTCAAAGACTTCGGGTTTGGCAATCATTCTTCGGGCTTCGGGTTTTCAATAAAATTCGTCGGGTTAACTAAAGGTTGATGCATACATGAATTGCAAAAAAATTAGTTCTATGTAAAAGTTCCAGAGCAGAACTCATTGGCAGAGAGTGCCCAAAGAAACAAAAAATATAATTGTATAAAATAATATTTTAAAAAAAATCAGAAAAATGTAGTTTCGTAATAGTTTACGTAACTTCTAAGATGGATTTTTAAAATTTTATTTTATGAACTGTATAAAGTAGTTTTATTCATTAATTCCTAATTTATATAAGCCGAGAATTATGCTATGTGTAACTGGACAGCTGGATCCCGTACGGATAACGTTTATTTACATGCTTAAATATAAAAGCCAAGTTGAATTTCTTATGTTTTATTATTAGCTTTAGTATTGTATTTTATTTAACCAAATGTTCACAAATCCAGTCATGTGCTGGACGTGTATTGTGAATTTAGGTTTTCGTGTTTGCAGCCAGAAACACACAATTCCCAACTTATGAAAATTTAACAAAGACGACTCCAAAGACGGCTGTCTCAAGAAGCCTCTTCTGAGAGCTGCATGAATTTTTTCTACTTGAATTTATAGTACGCGAATTGGCCCAGGACGATATAACTTAACTTAAAGCGGCCTGAAAGAGCCTGGCAGCCAACGTTTGCTGCAAACAGTGTTAAAGTGCAGCGAGCCAGCGTTTGTAAATTTCTAAAACGCATTTTCCTAGTGTACATGTAAGTACACCCATTGTGCTATATTTAAAGGGTCATCCATTTTGAGAAGCGCTAACTCAACTGTTCTTACAAGGGTTGCACGCGCTCTGAGGCTCCCAGAATCATGTGCACCAGGAGCGGGTGATGCAATCGAGGCAGCCAGTTCCAAGTAAAATGTTTTTATGTCAGCGTGTTAAGGTTGCGTTTAACTGCGAGTTTTTTCAAAAGCGAAGGAATGTGTTTAATCAGCGAATAATATCTGTATAGCTTGCACGTGAATTTAAACAGGGCCGGACTTAAATTTTGACATTGCGTTTTTGGTAAAGACATTTTAACATATGCGCTCTTTTCAAAGATAATTATTTCAAAGTTCTTTTTGATGATGTTGTACGTCGTTCATGTATGTTTGCAGAATACCTGCTAATAGCCTTAAGCTATAGCGCACGTAGGTTGGTTGAAAACGTAATTCTATTTTCTTCAATTTCTTTTGTGGGTTTAAATGTGTGTTCTTTGTGTTTTTATGCGTTTTTATTTGTGTTTTGAAATCAATAGGTAAAGTAAACAAATCGGCTGCTCTTGTGCATTATTTAAAGTTAGGTTTAAGTCCTGTTCTGGCAGATAGTGATTTTTCATAAGCCACTAACTTAGATATTAAGAGAGTTTCTCGTTCATTGCACTAGCTAAGTGATAAAAAAGGCAAATGATTATTTAAATATTAAGGCGTACGGGACGTTGTGTTTAAATTTATTGTATTCACGGAGGGGTTAAAAATATCGCATTTCATATACTATGTAAAAAATATTATATAATTTTTGAAATCATACCTTTATAATGTAAAAAAAAACCTACTGCATCTTCATCTTTTTTTATAAATTTTATCTCTCGGCTTTCCTCCTCCAAAATTATTTTTTTCGGGTCAGCGTCGACTCAATGTTGGTAACCCTAGTGGCAACCTAAGAAAAAAAATCACAACCATTTATGGTCACCCGGTACTATACGCCACTGGATTTAAATTACCGACTACACTAGTTTGGAGTTCCCGGAACTAATGGTTTTACTTGACAAAATACAGTAAGTATCGTTATTGCTCTATCTTGTGAATATATTTGAACCAAGGGAAGCAAGTGTACAGCATTGATGCTATTGTACTGTAAAGAATCGCTATTTTGGGGCATATAATCTTAAATACAATGGTAATTGGCCTCAATAGTACCGATTTCGGTAATAATCAGCAAAAGTAATAAAAGTAACACGATAGCAGCGTTATCAGTGGGCACGGTTTGGCAACCTCGAGGCGCGTTGATCGCGGGTCCCCCTCGCAGTGCATTGCACTCCTCCCCCCACTTTCAGTTAACGAGCAAGCAATGCGCCTGCATTCACTTCTGATTGTATATTTCGTGTCAGGAGTTGCAGTTATTTTTAACGGCAAGCGCGTCTTTGCACTCGCAACTATGCAAATACTTTCTTCTCGCTGCGGCCAACCTAGCAACCCACTCTTGTTTTGCTGGCGACGAAGCGTTCCTAATTTACAATCTTGGTCGGCCGGGCTAATTTGTCGGTGGGGGCCCGACCTTAGCTCGCCTTGATCGCACAGGATCACTAGCTGGGTATTTGGAAATACAGCAGGAAACTCGATCACTGCGACCATCCGGCCCCCGTTTCCCTCAAATGTCGACGCACTTCATTTGTTTGCGATAAGAAAGGCCACAGACGTGACGTCACGGTCGTCTAGTCGCCGAAAATAATTTTTTCGTGTACATGACCTGCTCAATCTGGGAAAAATTGCGCAGTAGCTGCGATGAGCTGTCCCTCGGCATGATGCTAGTGTTGTTCTAGTGTCCTGTCGTCTGTCTCTGTTGCCGGTCGGGGCCCCTTTCCAACGGTCGCCAGGCAGAAGATGATTGTTTGCAAGGTACTCGCAACATTAACCGCTTGGGCGCTTGCTTATCTCTTGCCTTTTTGCTGCCATTTTTGCCCTTGACCGAAATTGAAACGAGATTTTTTTGTATGCTGTATGCGAGGTTGCTAAAATATGGTCCAGGTCGAATTTAACGGCGACTGCAATAATGAAATGCAAGCACAATTCACCTGTGTGATAAAGGTCACAAAAATAATGATTCCCGACAGACATACAGACAACGTGGTGACGCGCGTCTGAGGTCGAAGTGCTCCCAGGAATTTTGCATTGACTTTCCTTTTTAAAAGGACATATTGGTTGGTGATAGTCAATTAAGATACTTTCGCGCTCTGCGCAAGGTGCACTGCACCTGAATTCTCAGTGAAAATAGATCAA
Source organism: Agriotes lineatus (assembly GCA_940337035.1). NCBI lineage: Eukaryota > Metazoa > Arthropoda > Insecta > Coleoptera > Elateridae > Agriotes > Agriotes lineatus. The sequence goes on along the minus strand of CALNHX010001363.1, from coordinate 201,955 downwards.
ACCTCAATTTGTATTCTTTCATGTTTTGTTCGCCCCCTTAAATATTTTATATCTTACGATTTTTAAGCTTGATTCGAGGGAACTGACATGTTTCCATAAATATCCAGGTTTAGTAGACAGTGGGAGGTGACCTTAAAATGTGTAGGTATAATAAATTTAAGGGTGTGTTGGGAACATCAAAACAAATCGACAACAACACCTTCACACAAGCTTTCAATTTAAGAGGGCGTAGTATTCAAGAAAAAAATATTATTAAACCTCCACTAAAACTTGAAAGAATGCAACGGGTTTTCAAATACAGAAAAAATACTTTGATTTATTGCCGGAGGACCTCGACGTAAACTCCCTCCATATCAAAATGGCATCATATTTTTCTTAATGCTAGATACGGTTATTGGAGACATTTTTGATGTACTGATCAATAATGTAAAATTTTGAAAACAGCTGGTTCAAATTCATTAGTGATGTCTAAAATGGTGTAATAACTAAATACTATTTAACGATCTTAAACTTCACATACTATAATAAAGTTTTACAAATAAATTTCAACTTTTTGGTTAAAATACTCACACCACAGGTAATTAAATAATATAATTTACTTTACATATTTTATAATATCCTCGTCCAATTTTAGTTACCTTGGTTAAATCTCATATGTCCCAAATGGTCTCATAACTAAATCTTGTTTAACAATCTCAAACTTCACATTACGATGATTTGTTCCTTGACCATATTCTGCATTATGTAGGTTGATTAGTTTAGCAAACACCAGGGCCGGACTGGCCCACCGGGACACCGGGAAATTTCCCGGTGGCCTGCCCCGAGGGCTTACTTTGCCACCCACTCAAGTTGCATGTGAACGAAGCTTTTCGATTTTGAAATATCTTAAAAATCGTTTATGCAGTTGTTTGTGTCAGAATCATCTAGACGCTTTCATGTTGATGACGCCTAAAAGAAATATTAGAAGTGATTTGGACAATGCAAAAATAATAAATTTGATTGATGAGAACAGCAAACTTCTAAAAAATATATTCTTTTAAATACATACTAGTATTATCTATTCTACTGTATTGCGATTGAACCAATATTTTTTTCATTCACTTGTGGTCGTTTTTAAATACGTGTTTTATGCATAAATACCGAGTTGTATTTTTCACTTTTTCATCTTGGAACTGTGAACAATTTAATCAAAGAGTGAAGAGTTATTGCCGATGCTCAAGATCGATGTATGGATTTCTCTCCAAATACAATGTTGGTGTGTTTAATAGTTCTTAGAATGCGATAAAATTGGGTCTGTAAGAGTCAATATTTGAATGTTTTTCGCCCGGAAGGGGGGGGGGGGAGGCTCCCGGACCACATTTCAACCCTATTGGCCCGCCTCATCATTCTTTTCCCGGCCTGCATTTTTTCGCCAGTCCGGTCCTGGCAAACACTACAGAAGTTGCAATGTTCTCTTATCTTTTATTCCACAGATTTATCACTGACAACCTGTCTCACTTTAATGAAAAATAAAAACGTTTTTATCAGTTCAATTGTAATAAAAATAATTATTGAAATTTTTTCTTTTAACTATTATCCATTTTTACATAATTACAAAAAAAATAGACCTTGATGTTATTTTAACAAAGAGTTTATCATAATTGAGGAAGTTTTCTTTCACTTATTTAAATTTTAAAATTGTTGCTCATTACATTTAATTCACAAATATTAATCTTAAACTTAAATTTAATTGTATTGTCTGATGAAGCTGTGAAATACAGATCACATACTGATCAATAATAATTACTATCTTTATAATGAGGCGTACATTTAGATATGGGACATTAGAATAATAATAAAAACTAATACAAAAAGTTGAAGAAGTAATGTATGAAGTGATCACTGATACCAGTGGTGGATCGCTATAAGGAGCCAATCAGCCATGGCTCTACATATAATAATAAACCAAAACCAGTCATTCAAGATTTTTTATTCTGAAAGAAGTATTTTTTGTACTTATTTTTCGCCATTCTTCTCATTTTAAAGCTTAAACAAATTTAGATGTTTTCATAGGGAATCTCGGTAACTAGAAAAGATACGGAAAATGGACCCCTCCCCCATTTTCGATCTCTTTTTTCCAGAAAAACTCTCGTCTTTTGTTTTCGAGTTATAAGCAAAAGTTCAATTTTCATTCTATAGCTATATCTTACTTATTTATGGAAACAGAAAAACGTGTTTTCTACATTCTTCAGGCATTTCTTTGATAAGATTGCAGTGGCGTAGTCAATTTTTCAAAATGTTTTCGAAATTCGAGTTATAGACAAAATTTTCCCATTTCAATGATATATACTCTTTACCTATTTTTCGATAGAAATTTTGATTAGGATGATCCTAATGGGGTTGAAGGGGGCACATTTTAAACTTATTTTGACATGTATATAGAGTGTCCCATAAAAGTTTGACTTAAGAAATTGTAGTTTCTTTTAATGGAACACCCTGTATTTCCTTTGCGGCTATTCAATCCCCTATAGGTTGTACGTTCAACTCGAACTTTTCTTTTAACTTGCATGCAGCGGTTCCAACTTATGAACGTTTTTCCCCACTTTTGAACCTTTCTTCTCTGAAAATTAAGGGGGTCGTCGTCTAGGATACAAAAGTACTAAAGTTTCATAAAAACAAGATATTTCAATACAGGGTGTTCAAAATACTGGTTCAAATTTCAATATCTTCAATCTTTATTTCTCAATTTTTTGGCCCTATATTTTATTACAGGAATACATAAGAGTTTTAGATTTCCTTTATTTTTACCTCAACATGTTATACATGGAGTTACTAGGGATAAGAAATTGGGAAAGAGTAGCGGAAGATAGGGATGTGTGGAGGAAGAAATTGAAGGAGGCCCAGGTTCGATAGGACTGTAGCGCCACGGAGAGAGAGATGTTATACATTAATGTAAAAAGTGTTTGAGAAATTAAGCTTTTAATAAAAAATCACGATGGCTAGTGTTATCAAAAAGCAGATTTGACGGTTAACCGGATTTAGGTTAAGGGCGGTTTTTCTTAAATCGAACACCGGTAAACCGGTTAACCTATTATATGATTTTAAACCGGTTAAGAAACCGGATTGTAAACCTGCTTAAGAACAGGTTTGTAAGCCTGTTTAAAAATCGATTTGTAAACTTGTTAAACTAACGGTTTGCAAACCGGTTGGCGAAGCGGTTTGAAAACCTGTCTATAAACAGGTTTAGAACCGGTTTATAAGCCGGTTAAAACCGATTTATTAATTAATTTAAAAGTTTGTTCTTAATAATCAAAATGCAGATGTATAGTTTCCACATTTTATTGGTATATACATATAACCAATTTACGTTTGTTAGAGCAGTTAATAAACCAATTTTAATGCGGTTTAGAAACAGGTTTTTAAACTGGATCGTAAACCGATTAAGAAATCAGTTTTTAAAAAGTTTATAAAAAAACTGTAGTTAACCGAGAGCCGGTTTTTTATCAGCAATATTAAAAACCATGCGACAAATAGTACACATTTATCATAATTTTTTATTAAAAGCTTTATTTCTCAAACACTCTCTAAATAAAAGTATATGTTGGGGTCAAAATAAAAGAAAATTAAGGTTCTATTTATTCCTGTAATAAAATACAAGGTGTTCCATTTAAAAAAAAAATGAGAAAATAAAGATTGAAGATACTGATTTTTCAAAAATGGGGAAAATGTCACGTTTTAAATGAAAGCTTAATGTTGACACAACGTTGGAAACGATAAAAGCAATTTAAAAGAAAAGTTAGAATTGAACGTAGAACGTATAGAGGCTTAAATAGTCTTAAAGAAATACAGGGTGTTTTATTTAAAAAAATAATAGTTTTTTGAGCCACACTTTTTTGGGTCACCCTGTATACAGTATGGGATTGGGTTGCAAACAGGGAAAGAAGTTTATTTTTGACTTCCCAAAAAAAAAAAACCCTGCCTGTTCTCAAATTAAAAATGCACTTGCCAAAATTTAAATATCTCCTTTCGTATACGGGGGATGTTCGAAAATATAAAAATGGCTCAAAAATAAAGCACCCTTATTTTTCAAAATAGACTAAAATGTGATTTGAAAACGTTGCTTAGAATTATAAGTAGGTGTCAAATATAACGTCGCAGCCACCTGCTCTAAAAAACAATTTTTACTGGTTTTTCTTCTTCCACTACCCTGCGAATTACCAAACGCGATACTTCAAAGTTAATTTATTTACGAGTGTATTGTCGAATTTCACTTTTGTTCACTTAACCTGAAATTTATGTGACTCGAAGTTGATGCTAAAAATCTCATATTTGTGTCAACAAAAACACAGGTATCTTAAAAATAATAATAATACGCCATCCAAACATCAATAGCAATTAAAAGCGATTATAATTCTTAATAGAAATGTTATAACAAATATTTCCAATTAACATTATTGTATATTTTGTAAAATAAGGGTACTTTATTCTTGAGCCATTGTTATATTTTCGAACCTCCCCCGTATACGAAAGGGGATATTTAAATTTTTAATTTGTCAACAAGCAGGATTTTTATAGTGATTTTTTTGAGAAGTCAAAAATAAACTTTTTCCCTCTTTGTAATTGTAACCCAATCCGGAGACATACCGTATGTCAAAATAATTTTAAAATGTGCCCCTTTCAATCCCATTAGGGAAACCTTAATCATACTTATTATCGGAAAATAGCTGCCATTCCAATAACATTGACGGCAACTTCCTCAGAATTTTCAACATTATAATTGTTTGTTCTTGGTTTGTTAAATATTCCATAATGAATGAGATTTTCTTTCAGTCTCCCAAAAATAGATTTATTAAGTTGTCTTTTTACCGGGTAATGATTAAAATATGTTTCGCTTGCAGCTTCAGAATTATTATTACTCTGAATAAAACATTCTAACATATCAAACTTTTTGTTATTTTCATAAGAAATTTCTCATTTTTAATGTGAAATATAATCAACAATCAAACGTTATTAATTCTGTCAATTAAACGATCGGTATTGTAACAATGCAATGACAGATACTTTAGTTAATCGAGTATATTCTAAATACCACAAGGCTACTAGAAAACGATGGAATGTTAAAACTACTTTGAAAATTACGATTTTTTTAGTAGTGAAAATGAATAATTTGACTCTGCATGATATATATCATTGAAATGGGGAAAATTGTTTTTATTTTGATGCCAGCACCAACTATGCGTTCCATATAAAAAATACAACTTTATGCTATAACTCAATTTCGAAAATATTTTTGAAAAACTGACTATGCAACTGCATTCTTATCAAAAAACTCCTTGAAGAACGTAGAAATAACTTTTCTCTATTTTCATAAATAAGCGAGATATAGCCATATAGAACGAAAAGTCGAACTTTTGATTATAACTCGAAAACAAAAGATGGTAGCCAATTTTGAATTGTGTGTTAAGTTTTTCTCGAAAAAAGAGATCCAAGAGGTCCATTTTTTCATATCTTCTGTAGTTACCGAGAATCCTTATGAAAAATTCGAAATGTGTACGATGGGTTGCTCCTTAGCTTCTCGACAGTTTGTAAAGTATGTACAGCGGGTGCAGAGCGGCAAGAAGTATGTCCAATGATGAGGATATTTTAAGATTCGATGGGAGCCACCAGGGCGAAGGCTCAAGCCTTACGCCATCTATGTATTACTTCTATATTGCCAGTAGAGCCTGGGAACGGGCGAAAACATTACGGCGCCGACATAGTCTAACTCTGTGTACTACGCGTCTCGTGCGCATGTCTGAGAATTCGAAGCCGCCTTTAGAAGCGAATTTTAAACTTGACCACTTCCCCAGCGCGCGGACAACGCTTGCGCACAGCTCACCAAGTACGTAAAAGAGTTGGTTGTCTATCTCACGTACGCTGTGACCTCTCCACTTACATGCGCTATCAATATAGAAGTAATACATATATGCCTTAAGCAGCCTCAGTCTGACCTGACTCTTACCATAACGCGTATCGAGTTTCTGATGACAAGTTTGACACGTACAGTACACCCACTTCGTCGAGTTCAGATGAAAAAAGACCGCGTCCGCCGAGTATATGAAGGAGGCTGTGTGTACAATTTCGACAGAAGGAACGTTGCACGTTGAGATTTTTGTAAAATAATTACAGTATGATCTATTTTATTATACTCATAATTTACTGGTAAATTGTCGCACAACTTAAAATATTTATTATTAGCCTATAACATTTATAAATTGTGTCCCTATTTTAACTTTTGCCAGTCCATATACGAAATATTTCAATCTCGGGGTATCGAAAGCTGTCTTTGTCTGTGAGGGGGTGGAAAATGCATTTTACGTTCGGTGGTTGGCTCCACCATCAAAATTCTCCACGAGCCGCCACTGACTGATACCATATCAAATAGTTCCTAACTCCACTGAAACATATTCTCATGATCAAAGTTGTGTTTAAATAAAATTGGTATTAATTCCCATGCTTTTGTTTCAGATTTCAGATTACTGTGAACATTACTATATTGGGGATTTACATAAAGGCGCCTTTCCCTTATCGTTTATTGTAAACATAACAGGTAAGAGTAGCGTAAGAATTGCCTTTGGTAGTGCTGACAAAAAAAAAATTGCAAACCGGTTAGCCGTTTTACCCACAAACCTGTTTTTAAATAAACCAATAGTATTATCACGAGATTTTACCCATATCAATGTGGATCTTGAAAATTCTGAAAAATTAACGTTTTGGGTTTGCCCTGGCGATATTTATGAGTTATGACATGACACTCTAATTGAAAGGGCAAAACAATGGAGCTGGCTCAGACGTAAAGTCTCTGATCCCAGACCGAAATATGTGGCTGCGATTCTCCAATTCGGCTATGGCAACCATAGAGTCGTAATTCCTCTAAGAGGAGAAAGAGATTCAACTTCGTTTTATGCGAGTTTTCAAAATATTGAAATGGGAAATAGGAAATCACACATCATGATGCCTTTCGTTAAGTTGATCAAAGAAGTGACATTTCGAGGGCAGTTAGAATATTTAATAATTAATTTTAAAAATGCATATTCTGCTATATAACCAACAGAAAACACTGGCCTAATTACCCGACTGCGCCACACAACGCATTCACTTTTGAAAAACTACTTTTGTTATTTTTAAATACGCCATATATTGACATAGATTGATAGTTCAGTTCACTTTTGACGCGGAAGTTTTTGCCATGCGCTCTTTGAAACCCCCGCTCTTTGAGACACATTTAGTCTTCATAATCTGTTGAACCGGTATTTTCAATGTAGTGTTTCCGTTATCATGTTATGTTACGCACACAATATGTGCGACGGCTAATGCTACAGAAAATTCGCAAAGGAGATAGGAACTAATACTTGCGAAGCTTAGATGAAGAGAATCGGTCTACAATCGAGTCGGCGATTTAACAATATCGTTAGCAAAGAGTAGGAGGTTTAAAAGAGAAAACTAGATAGAAATTTTCATTCGTAGCTTTTTAGAATTTAAAAAATCTCCTGCCCGGATCGAGATTCAAACACGCTACATCAAGCTCGACAATTCAAGAGTGTTTTCACTACACTAATCTGATAACGTAGTTAGGTGACAATAAACGTCTTTTATTGGTAACGCGAATACAAATGGACATGTAGTTTTGTGAGATCTTTCATACTTTAGAAGAATGTTATTGGTGACGTGAGATTAGGTGTAACCGTGGTAGAAAACAATGACAGCCGTTTTAGTTATATTAAAACACACATTACACATATACAAATACGTCAATATTGTTTTAAAATAAAAATATGAATAGTGAATTAAGTATAAACGCACGCCGTAATCTCTTTTGATAATTAAAGGCTAAGGAATCTGACCCGTGTCCTCGTCTTGGTCAGAGTGACACAAGGCGGATGGAGATGCCATCCTTGAATCCCAGAGTGTCCATGCTTATATACAAATCGCTTATGCAAGAGAGAGGGTTCTCTATTATTTGAATACAATAGGCATTGTCCAGCCCGGGCATGAGCTGAGGATTGAAATAACTTTCGCCTGGAAGAGGAGTTTCCTGTTCGAGTTTATGGTCTTATTCTCCAGCAGGGTTAACGACTACCACAGATATTATCGGAGTAGCCTGGAATCAAACCCGGGCCGACCGCCTGAGAGTCTAGCATTTGCTCGCTGAGCCATCCCCTCACCGACAAATCCTTTTGTATCTGCAATAAAAAATGAATTTGCAAAAATTCATACTTGTAGGAAGTAAGAAAACAATATGCAATATTTTAAGAGTAATATTCGGAGAGTTGTAGAGCGTGGTAGTATGCATACATCTTTTCTGTGCACTACTAAAAATGTTAATACATAGCTACAAATATTTTTATAATTTTGGAGATCTTGAGGAAATCTTGGGATTTTGTGAGAATCGCGGGAAATATTGGAAGATAGATATAAGGAAAAGCTCAAAGATCTTGTGGAAATATTTGCAATATAGGAGGTCGGAGGGTAGCTGACGGAGATCAAGGAAAACATTTTACACAAAGATATCTCCTGTACACTTAAATCCTTTGCGATTTACCTCTTAATGTAGATTCAACAACCTTTGTAAAAGTTTTATATTATTAACACACTCATATAATTAATCTAGTATTTGTAAAAAGAAGGGTCTGAAGATGTTTAATTTGTTAAAGACCGAAACATACCTAACTACTAACGTAAACTCTTATACTTATAAAACATGGTAAATATACAGTCGCATTTTTATTAAGAACCGACTTTTAAATCAGTTAATATATTAATTTTTAAACCCTTTTATAAATCGATTTTAAAACAAACTCGTTCGTAAACCGATTTTGAAACCTTTTTTCAGTAATCCTGTTGATTTATGAAAAAACGCGGTTAACCAAAAACCGGTTAACCGTCAAAACTGTTTTTCAAAAATTACAAATTTTACAAAAACGGTACAAAATAGAGTGTTAGTTCAAGAGACAAATTTTCTCTATAATTTTAAGCTAAATTCAAAAATATAATAATATACCGGGTGTTCTATTTAAAATAGGAGTTAATAAAAAAATAATAAAAGAAAGCAAAAGAAACCCATATTAGAAGTATCCAACTGGAAAATCACCTATCTCACATCAATACACATTAAAAATGTAATAAAAATGTAAAGCTTAAACAAATCGTTAGAGCCGTTTTTGAAAAGATCGAAAAAAATTGAAAAATCACAAGAGTAAACACCTAAAGCTTGCTGTCGCATCTACATAATACACAAAACTTATACCTATATGAAGTTTCAACGCCATACCTCTTTCCGTTTTTTAGATATTCTGTTCACAGATAGACACACAGACAGACAGACAGACAGACCAATGAAAAAAAATATGTTTTTTGGGATCAGGGGACTCTAAAACGTGAAGATCTGTTGAAAACTCAATTTCGAATTTTTGGGGTGAATCCAATACTTCCTTTATTGTAAAAGGAAGTAAAAAATTGATACCAAATAGGCTTGAGCAATTCTGTTCGTGGCTAATCAAATATAAATCCAGTGAAAGAATTTATTTCTTTCGATTAATTTTGAATGCAATAGAATCGTGAATCGAGTTAAATGGCCAGTGGTAAATCGATTCGTTTTTATTAAATTCGATTGGACTAATCGATTTCGACTTCCTGTCGATGGAATCGAATTTCCCAAGCTTAGCTTAGCGAAAGGAACAATTTTTGCGATTAATCGAACATCATAAATCGATTCTTGATAAATTTTGATTTTATTCGCCGTTTTCGATTCTGCTATCGACCGAATCGATTACAATGGATATTTGGGACAAGCCTCGCCCGAACTAAGCTTGATAGATCAGGTTCTTGGTGATTAGATTCTATTCAACGATGGAATCCATTCTATTTCTATTGAATTGCTTTCGATTCGATCAACCATTTCCGATTTTGCTGCCGAATCGATTTTTTTACACAAGTTAAACATTTTATTTATTAGGAACCCTGCGACAAGGATTTTTGAACTGAAAGCTTTCTTTGAAAGCTTATATTTATGTCGATAAGAAGTCTTTCAAGGATGAATATTTATAGGAAGTGTAAATTAAGAACATATATTTTAAAACACCCTGTGTAAAATTGTTGATCCAAGTTATTAGTAGCTCGGATTAATATTGTAAACTTGTGATTGACATTAGAAATACTTAAACCTAAAACGAAATCTAGCTGAATTAACGCTTAATGATACGAGCATATAAGGCGTATTATGTCTATTTTTCGAGTTTAGCGATTGATATTTCAATTAGTGATGGGCTTATTCGAATGAAAAATAACCGGTTATCCGGTTATTGAAATAACCTATGTAACTCGGTTTTCGTTCCAAGTATTCGACTGAAGAATAACCTCATGCTGATACGTACTACGCTTTGAATATAAAACCTCTATTCAAAGGTACTATGTGCCATATCTCAGCGACCTACGCAGTGCTCAAATTTCTTTAAATATAAATACGTCATAACTCATAAACAAATCAGGTTGTACTGAAAACACCATTTGGTTATCGCGTACCTACCTCCTATCATAAAAAATATCAAATTATTAATTTCTGGGGACCTGAAACCTGAACGCCTAAAAACTGCAAACGCATCAAGATATAAAACAATTTTTTATTTGCTTACATCTCCAAAGATTTAAAACAAGAGGCGGCGCCTTTAACCCGCCCGATCGATAAAGATAAACGTTTTACAACTGTTTTTATTGCGATTAGCAAAAAGTCCCGCATATTTCTTTCTTTCTACGCTTCTTAATAAATACCTCTTAATTTCCAATACATACAACATAATGCACGGTCTGCGCCTTAGAAATCGGGCACTACACACTATTATGATATATTTTGCATGTAGTTTTTAAGTGTATAAACTGGGATTTTACAGTTAATATAGTTTTAATTGTTACGTCAGATTGTTTATTCTTTGTCAATTATGAAATGCCGTCTTACATTAATGAAGTAACCGGAGCAAGAATACTCCAAAGACTAGAAGAACATATTACGTGTCCCGATTTCTAAGGCGCCGACCGTACATATTATGTTTTGGTTCCTCTGCTATCTGCAAGTTACGATGTCGATGCAGATGACGGTGAACCGCCAACCGGCAAACCGGCTGACTTAATCGAAACGAATCGAGAGCCAAAATTTATTCGAATGATTATTCAAATAATCATTCGGTTATTAATATCATTCGAATGCAAATAATTCGGTTATGAAAATTGTCCGGTTATGCCTATCACTAATTTCAATTGTATTTAAGACTTTCGAAGTTTTATCTTCTAGAGGGCTGTGGATTTTTTCAAATTTAATGTATGTTGGCAGTGGTGAGTAAAGGTACTAATTAATAATATAAACAATTCAATTATGACAGAATCACTTAACTTTGACGTATGTTTAATACTGAACACAAAGTGGTCGAGGAAATACTCTTTGAACAGCTGTAGTTGTTTTTGTTATTAACATTTTTATGTATTCAACAAAAAACTATTTGTATTTGTTAAAATGACTTTACTAATATAACCTTAAACTGACAGATATAAAATGTCAATATGACTTTTACTACCAGTATTACCAACATAAATTTCTAATAAAACAATTCCACAGCCCCTTAAACTCAAAAAGCGAACACTCATCTTGTATATTTGTAAATCACCGTATAAATTAGTTGTTACTCGTACTAACAACTGAATAAGACAGAATAGAGTTGAAATGAAAATAAAAATTTTTTACCTCTTGACATGCAAACAACACATTCATACACAGTTGACGTCCACTGTAACTACGATTTTACAGTTGGTCAGTGTTCTTACGAATACCGGCGCGGTAAAATGACTAGAAAATGTTTAGCCTTCAGAGACCCCTAAAGAAAAAAATAGCTTTGTAGTAATAAAGGGCATTGGCGGAAACGCGTCTAGCGTAAAAACGCAGCACTCAAGCTCTCAAAAAAAAATTATAAATTTAATTTGGAACCTTTTGCTCAGGTAACCTTTAGGTTTATATAGGCAGAAAGTGTTTGGTTATCTCATTTAGCCATACTATCTATGGAAAAGAAAGAGCTTAAAAACGTTTTATAAACATTTTCGCGGAGAAAATAGTTCAGGGCTGTAAATAATTCCTATTTACTTTAACCTTGTTTCTTATTATTTACCATCTACTTGCTCCTTACTTATGTAAATATATGTAAACTGTAAACTGTTATTTACCGCTCTTTTTACGTAATATGTCCGTATTGTCCGTTAGTAAAAATATGTAATTAAGGTTTACTTTTTTTATTGTTTATTTTTATTGGTTTTTATAATTATCTTTCGTTTTGTTAAAAAATAAAAATTGAGTTCGTATCTTTATACGTTTATTTGATAATACCCTGATGGTGGGGGTGGTGGGTCCACTTGGCAGTGTATGATACAGGGCCCGTTGATCTCTGGCTACGCCTCTGCTCTGGCGGTACAATGCTCAACTTGCTCCGGATTCGGGTTACAAAGTTAGAGCGAATATTTTGTGCTTGCGCAGCAACCATTGTGTGAGGCGTCTGTCTTGATGATGTGTTGACCTTTTGTTATTCTATCTCTTAGGTCTGTGGTTCTGAATAGAGCACAGATAATTTGGTGCCCAACTGTAAATGATCTCACCGAGCCCTATTCCACCCCCGCGGGATTCGAACCAAGGACTTGCTTAATGCAAACCTAGCGCTTTCCCAACTGCGCTACGCGGCGTCAAAGATTAAAACCTCGCTCTGTAAAATGCAACCTACCTATCGCGCTCGTAATGTAAATAACTGTTTCCTACTTGGGTGCAAATGAGTGCGAAAAATTACCAATTTATGCACTCATGTCAACACTTTATGCACTCTTTGTCAACTCATAATCATGTAATTGGCTGAAACTGAGAAATGTCAAGTTTTATTGGCAACTGTTTTTTTTTTTGACAAATGTCAAATTGAAAAATTAAATTTCTTATAGAATGCGAAGCAATCGTAGGGAAAATAGTATGTAACACATGTGTGGAAAGGCCATTGGATTTTCCAATGGCGTCCTTTCCACACTTGCATTACAATATACTATTGTAAAATTATAAAGCACTTTTCTTATAAGCGTACTAGCTGTAGCCCGCGGCGTATGCCACATTTAAAATGTAGGACTGCTGCACACTGCACAGTAGACCATTAGCACATATAATCTCATAAGAGCATTAATTGTATTGGAATGCACGAAAAGTAATTTCCGGATATGAATTAATGCTCGAATGCAGATTCAGTAAGAAAATCGTAACGACACAACCTCTAAAAAGAAGTAATCCATACCTACAAAAAAATCCAAGAAATTTTATTGTTGTATTGGTTACGGTTCGTGAACTAGTTTTTCTATTGGTCATTAATGAGTGTCGTACGATTTTCACAGAAATAATAAGGGTGTGTTTAAACGGAGCGTGTGAGTGACTGTGGAACCCATTCAGTAAGGTAATAATGAACTCTCATTATTAAACGAAATGTACGCACTTGTATTCGTTGTTTTAAAAAACACAACCGATAGTCATAATAAGTAATTGTTTTCTGTGATAATATCCCTATTAAAAGTAATGGGAAGTTTGTTTACTAAAATCCGAAAATAGTAAACCGTTGAATGAAGCATTGGTGTTGTGCCGGTTTAACACGGGATGTAGTGTTGTGCATTATTTAAGAGGTATGATGATAACATTTATAATCGTTACGAATAATTCTAGAAGTAGTAATTAATTACAATATTCTTTAATAATTGGAAAAACCAATGTTTTCTGAAATGTTAACTACTACTATATCAAGCATCTAAAATATGTAGCAAGTTGCCTACAAACATTTAGTGTGTTCAGAGAATGAAGTGTACTGGTGGTTGATATTTCAGGCATTTTTGCACAAAATGCTATAATTTCTATCTTTTTAATGCACAGAAAACTGTAACTGCATTATTTTTGAGGACCGGAAGAATACAAAAAGTGTAATTTCAGTACTGCACTTATTTAGTTCATACAATGCAGGTATATGTGTACTACGTATATTTGATAAAGAAAAAAATTGAATTTTGATGACCTTCCCTTTTCGACTTTGTGTTAAAATATTTTGAGTTATTATTTTGGCTTATTTTTGTTGCGTGTAGAAAATTGACTGACATGTTCCTTGAATTATTATAAGACAAAAAGTGTGTATCAACATGGGTTCGCAAGTTCTTCGTTTTCAAAATGCAGGGCGTATTTGCTAAACATTGCTTATCGTTGTGTTCAGAGATTTAAATTTGCAGATTTTGAGCACTCCATTTAGCATTTATACCCAGAGCCACCATTTTGCACTCGAAACGTACATTCATATTTTATTTATTATTATTATTATTATTTATTATTTATTATTATTTTTATTAAGAAACAAACAAAACAAAACAGGCATTTCGCCTAATTACATTGTTTGTAGAAACTAAACTCCTATGTACTTCAAACAATAATTTAAATATCTTAAATGTAACTATAAAATAAATAATTGTGATTAAACTAATTAAATTAATTCAATTAATTAATTAGGTACTACCCCAAGACAAACGACCGGCACGACCGCATCTCCTTATATAAATTTGAATCCCTACTGTTTTAATACAGTGAAGTTTTAAAATGCGGTCTACTTACTAACGTTCCTGTAACTTTTATATAAACAAATTTGTGACACATATTTTTAGAAATATGATCCTTCCCGCATGGTTGCCGGAACCTGTATACAGAGTAATACAAAAAATGAATTTTTTATCTATTTTCCAAAATTGCTAATATCCGCCTTGAAATACTATCTACATTCTAAATCAATCTGGTTTAATTTTTTAGTTCACATACACCATTTGATTCAAGTTTTTAAACGACATACTGTGAGTTATTAAAAATTCTCATAGAAAATGGATTTATTAGCAACGAGCATGCCCTCTGCTCTTCGCTTAATTATTATTGTATTTGGAGTTGTACTATTATATGTTAGTAGAAAAAGATGATTTTGAATATAGGTAACGGCAGTATAGTAGTCTAAAGAACTTCCAAATTACCATTTCAAGAATTCATTCTAATTTAGTTGCTAAGTAATGATGATTTTTTCGGTTATATTATTAACTATTGCTTTACAAAATGTGAAATGACAAAAAAAATTGTGAATTTAGGTCTAGGACTTGTTACACTTAAATTATTTCATGGAATGTTTAATGATCTACAGGGTGTTTTATTTCAAAGATTAAAAAAGCAAAGGTGTTTCAATATAATTCACCCTATGCTCTTTGCAAACAAGGAAGCATGATCCTAATTTTGCAATGAAATTAATAAGTGTCAACAGTTTGTAGTTAAAAAAACGCAAACTTTGTATTTACTTTTTAGGTGGTAATGGGCAAACCAAATGAATTAAATATTCTATTTAAGTAAACATAAGGGTGGTTGGTCATACCTCTGAACATAGGCAATTTACATGGCTTATCACGGTTATGCATATTCCTGCTTACCATTTTTATAAAAAAAAATGGTAGTGGTACTAAATTAAAGAGAATAATTTTTCGCGTCGTTTAGTATTAAAAACTTATTGGATAATGTTAATTGTGCATAAAAATATTAATTTTAAAATGTAAATATCCCCCTCACTTATATTTGGGAATATCTAAATTTTAAAATTAATATTTTTATACACAATTAACATTATCCAATAAGTTTTTAATACTAAACGACGCGGAAAATTATTCTCTTTAATTTAGTGCCACTACCATTTTTTGTCATAAAAATGGTGAGTAAGAATATGCATAACCGTGATAAGCCATGTAAATTGCCTATGTTCAGAGGTATGACCAACCACCCGGTAGATACTTTGGTTTATTTTAGTATAATCGCCATACTCAAATGCAATATTTCAGATGCTTTCACGGCTCTTATCATTGTGCAACGAACAACTTCCGAAATGGAACCGTGTCCTTGTTTAGGTAGAAGAACTCACCGTTTCGCCCACTTGCCATTTTGCCTTAATAGTCAGATATTTTTGAATGCTGTAGGTATTTCCATTTTAATAAACACAATGACTTGATTAAATGTTGTACGGCAGGCATGTGTTATTACAAATAATTCAGTCGATAAACGACACCACTCGGCCTAACGGTCTCGAGGGCTCAACTTTTCTCGCGTGACTAACACACCTGCACCAAAATAATATATATTACAAATAATTCAACTCTTGACGGCCTCGATGGCTCAACTTTTCTCTCGTGGATTATTTATAATAACCTAATAACACAGGCGTGCCATACAAAATTGTATCCAACAACTCAATAAATACCAAAATAGCATAAATTTTGTATTGACAACTGTGAAAAGTCAAAATGGCAAATTAATTGGCAGTGAGCTAAAATATTTATAAGACACGGGAGTGAGTTATAGTACCTATGAAGTCACGTGTGGGTTATGACCTATATTATTTAACTGAAATCGGCATAATTATATCGCCATAATAAGGAAGTGGTGAATAAATAACTATTATTACAATCATATTTACTCTTTAACGCATATGTGTTTAATTAATGTAAATGTGTCATATTGGAAAAATGAACTTTAAGGTGCCCCAAGTTCATTCAAGCCCTCCCTGTGGTAGTACCCGTGAGCAAATAGCATTCATATTGAGAATAGGAAACCGAATCGGCTAATTAGAAAGCGTCTCACCTTATTACATAATTCATCGCCATTTAAACATCTAACCGTTCTTGTAACGCCTTACTATAAGTAGCCGTTAACTTACTTAAAAGTGTGAAACACGACCTCAAAAGGATGCGTGCAACACGTCATTATTATGACAGACATGCAATAAATTGGAGCACTCGTAACTGAACCATCGTTCAAGTTAAAAATTTTCGGATGTGTATTAAAAGGATGAGGGGAGGTATACAGGTATCTGGGATTTTCCAATTTAACTCAACGTACTCGTACCTACCCAATTGTGTAAAAAGAACTTGGAAACGGAGTCATGGTTTAACAAAGCGTATTTGAATATAGTTAAGTTGACTTAACTATTTTATTTTGGGCCCAGGAAGCTGTGGTTAAACCATGTCTACATATTTCAGTGATACCCTGCATAATTATGTATACATATTTATCGTTTGACGTATTTGTTCTTTCCAGGGTACGGACATTTTGATATCTCCTCTCACTCTAAAGTACTTTAGAGTGAAGGGGGACAACGGTTTTTCCGTACCCTGATCGTTGTCCTCTCTCACTTTAAAGTGCTTTAGAGTGAGAAGGGTCCGTACCCTGGAAAGGACAAATGCGTCAAATTGATATAAAGGCACCCTGGTTGGCATAAGTCGGTAAAATACATATACTGCTTTGAACTGCCTGTTTGTTATTTATTTTGGATACAAAATTAATATATGTAGGGCAAATCACCACACAATTTTTAGGTTAATTTATTATTGTGCTTCCTTTGCCTGTCAGTAATTTAAGGCTAGTTAAAATGAAATGTATTGGTTAATGTTCAAATAAATTGGTTGAATGCCCCTTTCTTAATATTTTCTTTAACTGCAATATATTATACTAGCTCACAACAGAACACAAAAACTCTTTTCAGATGGGATCAGAATTTGACTATATTCAAAATGTATTCTTAATTTTAGGCTATCTGTCTCAAAGTAGCTCATTTGCTCGCTTTTAGTAAATAATATTTGTAACCTCAATCTGACAGATACAACACATACGCTGTTCGGGCAATATAGCGATTATTTGAACGTTTTAATAGTGAAAATAGACGAGGAAGCGTCAGGTAAATAATTTGGATATTCTGCTTAGCAACAAAACCTCCACTTCATTGTTATTAGGATGACGTAGGACCCACGCCAACAAGCAATTGTTTCTGATGCTTGAAAATTTTTCGCAAAAACGCAGATTCTAATGACGCCTTCCAACTTGCGAAGCCCACGCAGTATTTGGACTCTTTGAAAAGCGCTAGGCCTCTTCAGCAAGGTTTATTCTTGCATTTAAATAGCTTTCCCGAACGCCAACACTCGAATTACAGTTAGTTACTACCTCGTAAAATCTTGTCGAGCTGGAAAAGATGCTGCTAGAGACGCTCCCCTGGCTGCAAACCTCTTTCTGGATAATCCTGCACACTCTGCTGATGTCCTGGATTGCTGACCTCTGGGTTCCGATGCTTAAATTGGTCGTAGACGAACTTCGGAAAACTCAGGTGATCAGCTGCCGTTCCCACTCGGAGACGATTTTAGGAAAATATAAATATATCGTCGTAGATCTGGCTACAAACACTCCCACAGGTGGCTGGACACTTTGACAATAAAACTGGGTACTTTTTATACTGGTAAAACACTTTTATTATCGTAAAAACTGTAATTAAAATGGAGCACAAATTTGCCCAAGCTTCTAATAATTGAATTCAATTGTTCTCTCCCTTATTAACAACAAAAGAGCATCACGTTGCTATGTTACCATGATCTTCTACTATTAATTAGAAATTAGTTTTGATAACAAATAACTATGAACGGAGTAAAGTTTGAATGCATAAATCTTAAATTAACATTTTTTTAAATATAAGGATTGTCTTTTGCCTATAACTAGTATTGTTCCTTCTCGTTACACACACAAACGTTTTTTTTTAATCACTGCTTTGCTTTTTGCACTTTGTTTTTTATTACACTGGTATTTGATTTCACCATTTTTACACGTCACTTTCCTTTCTTCTCTTCCGTTGCCTAATTCTGGATTGCTCTTTGCAATTTTCTATTCCCTTATCTTGCTTTCATGTACCTTTCAGATTGCTCGCCTTTTCACTAGCCTTTGCTTTTATTAATAACTGCGCTCATTTAGTATGCACATAACAAACCTTTTGTGTCAATTACTTTCGTTTCGTTTGGTCTGGCTTTACATATGCACAAACCTATCATTTTGATTATATTATTTCACTGAAACTTCAAATTCGAACCCTCTGAGATATGCTTTGCTTTTGCGTGCCTTTAGCTGACTAATTATTGCTTCTCGCATCTCATTAACAATGCATTTAATAGATTTATTATTGTTTAAAACTGCAATTATATAAAATAGAAGTCAGGATGCGTAGCCTAAACAATGTGTTTTCTTTTTCCAAAGGGGTGTTCTATCTAGATACTAAATAATTACACAGCTGATGCTGACGGTTTTAAAGATTGAGTTATCAACACTTGTTTCTTGAGTAAATTTTGCTGGAACAAAATTAAAATGGTGTTAGCTGATTAAGTATTTTACATCTTTTCAACACTAACCCAGGTTTATGATGTGTTTGAAATCCACTAATAAAGCTAATGTATTAACTAGACAAATCTTTAACCAGCTAAAGTATATTGAAGAGACGTTGGAGATATTAAATTTCAGCTGAGCTGAATTCACACATCTTAACGGTGCATAACAAAAATACTTCATAACTCTTGATGCATTACGTGAAGCTAGGAAGCATGTGTTTAACATAATTTGCCAATCTGTAGTGGTGTGCGCCTTCTTTTAAAAAAGGTTGCTTATGGTTATCCAGCTTTTGGTTTTGAGTGAAACGGTCGGAAAGGGGTTTTTTAATAATGCTTCGTTGGGGCATAGAAGACGACCTTTGGCTGAAGTATGTGCTTTGTTTAGTAACGTGCATCTTGATCGTGAACCTATTAACACGTCAGCTGTACTTAAAACGCTGAGAAAATTTAGAGAAACAGGTTAAGTATTAAAAATGTGACAAGGCAACAGTTTTTGAAATTTCTACCTGATTATACTAAAGACATAATATTAGATAATGAATGCACTACGAAAGTTAGTTTGTATAGATTTTGTAACGACTTAAATAATTTAGCAGTTTAGGCAACCCATTATACAGATGCTTAAAAATTTGACAAAATTATAACCAGAGCGTGGATTATTTGTACGAAAAAAATGCCCACAATATGCGTTAATATGCATAATCAATGTTAAATATACACTATAAATACAAAATATGCACTATTAAATTAAAATACACAGACTGTTAATATACGAACTTTAATAAAAAAAGACAAAAGATAAACAGTTAAATTTTTAACACAAATGCTTTCAATCATTCGTACAAAACAATGCACAACATAAAATAGGCTACTTACATACTTTTTAAATTCTCAAGTGGCAGTGACGTTTGGTATAGAATCTACTTATATTGTTAAATTCTTGTTCTTGAAACAATAGATAAATAAATAATTCTGCAAATGATCCATAATAAAAACCTTGCCGTCTATCACTGAGAACATATTTATTTATAGGTCGCAAAACTTTTCTCGACATCAGCAGACATACTTCATTTTCGAAATGAGTCCTGGCTTCAAATCTTCAAACTCTTATTCAACATTTCCATTTAAAATATGGTTTATTTGCAAATGTTTGTCGAACATTTTTGTAGTACGTCTTGAAATTTTTTATTAAATGTTCTTCTTTTTCATCTGGCACACGCTGCAGTTTCAATTTTAAATTTTCTACATAACTGTTGAGAGGTAAATTTCTGAAGCGTCTCATCAACTGAACAAAATCAGAACTTACATAATTCTGTTGTTGCAATAATTATCCTCAAAAGTTCTTATGCATTCTTTCATAGCATATGATGCATGCTATCAAATTATATATTTTGTATATAAGCTACAATGCAATTATGACCTCAGAAAAAAGAAAACCTAGAAAATAACACAATATGCAGCAAAACGATGTCATATATGCATCAGTATGCACTGATGTTTCAAAATATGCACGTACATGTAAATATGCACCAACTAACCCAAATATGTAAAAATATGCCTTATAAAATTTAGATTCCCTGGAAGCGGAAATGAAGAAATACAAAGGTGCTGAATTTAATAACAAAACATATATAATGCATATCCTCGTAATCCATCCTCTGATGATAACGATAGAACAACATAACAAAAAAAAAACAAATACTGTGAAATCGCTCGTCCGACGTGTCAAATGTGACGTTAAAATTACATTAGATGGCACACTGGTGGCTAAAGCTGATATTATATGGCAAATGCATATTTTGTATAATTGATATGCCGACGAAACGTTTTGCATATGTATACTAATTACGTGAAAACAAATCGTTTAAGCCAAGTTTCATTTTGCATATTTATACGTTTTTGAGCATACTTTCCGGATTTTACATATTTGGTTATATTTAGTAATAATTTGTAATGTATGAACTTTTTTAGATTTTTTTTGTAAAATTTACTATTTCATTAAATGTATTAATATCATTTTTGTATGCAAGTGAGATATATACTTTCACTTTCTGTCGCTGGAATGCAGTGCACGTATCGAAATAGGCAGAGGAAAGGGGAAGTCCCTGTTAAAATCTTTGACTATATCAACATAGACTGTCAAAAACCCCCACTATTCCCATAGAAGCAATGTATAAATAATCAGCCAACAGAATCCATTTCAAGAGCTTTTGGTGAATAATATTCTGGCTGGGTTAGGGGAAATCTAATTTTTATGTTGCTTACAACGTGAAGTTGGTGTTGGCAGTCCATGTTTATATAGTCAAACGTTAAAATGAATGACGTATTTGATTAAAAATTAGATAAATAAATATACTCATACAAAATAATTCAAATATTTACATTATTTAGAATACTCCTACTTATTTAAAAAAAAATGAGAGCATATTATGTGCATATATTATAGCTTTGAGTGCATATACTCAAGAAAATGCATGCATGTATACTTATGCGCATATTTTCGTACATTTGAGTGCATATAATTATCAGCTTTACTAATGACTGATGACTGATGAGAGCGTTGGACTCATGATCCAGAGATCTCGGATTTTAATTTTGGCGGTGGAAAGAATTTTTGAAAAATGCATCCACTGTAGAAGTCGGTACCTGACCCAGGGAAGCCATTAATTGTGCTACCTCCAAGTCACGTGTGTGTATATGTGTTGTGTGTAGTCTTGTTATTCTATTCCATAGACCAGTCTCCAGAGGAAAGCGATGGTAATTGTATTCCAACCTCGCCTCAATGCCGATCTAATGGGCTGCGAAAAAACTTCTGGATTTGAACCGAGGACTTCTTATTGCAAACCTGGCACTCTATCCACTGCGCCACTGAGGTGGTTAATCGGCTGTTACAACATGATTAAATTCGTGAAGTAGATAAATAACAATGCAGATATACTCAATATACGTTTACACGATCGCAAACTCTGCGGAAGGCGTGAAACCACCAAGAACGTGAGGTATACAAGAAGTAGGTATGATGCCAAGCGCTGTTAAAATGTCATTTTGACCCTCACCTCAATGTCCGATATTAGACGCGGCATTTTTAGAAAAAAAGTTATGGTGATACATAAAAAATTAGTTGCATTACATCCGAATTTTGGTTCCACCATCTTACCTGCCGATGAAAGATGTTTTACTCGGATGATTTCGTCAATAGTCGGAATAGCCTACACAGGACGACCACAATCATCACGTCATTTGGATTAGGTCAAATCAACATGAATTTGCCCTTAACTGGTGTTACGGGAGGCTGTATAATTTATTGGTCCGCACTTGTTTCGACCTCACGTAAATGGTCACATTTATTTGCAATTGTTGCAAACTTGGTTTTCCTGAGCTTTTGGAAAATGTTCCCTTATACATACGTCGAAGAATGTCGCTTTAACACGTTGTAGCGCCCACACAGTTTTCCGTGAATGCACACCGGTATCGAGATCTACATTTCGCCGATCGATGGATTGGAACAGGAGGTTCTGTAGGATGGCAAGTGCGAAGTCCAGACGTAACACATTTATTTTTTTTTCTCTGGGTAAAGATTTTAGTATATGAAACTCCTATAGTTACACAATTGCTAGGTGTAGTGCTCGCTGCATGTTTTTTTATACATCCTCACATATGACATGGGGTGCGTTGTGCAAACCTAGGCATTGAAGTTCGGGGTCGCCATTTTGAACCATATGATAGTAAGTGATCTGCTAAATAACGAATGATGTAATTATTGGTGAACTGATTTAAAATCAGTTTGTTACTGATGTTATAATTTGAAGAGTTTGATTAAAAAGCTCCCAAACGTCATTTCACGGACATGGAAACTTCTTAATTTTGGCACCGTATTTTTTGGAACGCCCTGTATATAAAGGTAACACAATTACTGACTAACTCATCAACGCTTAGCCCAAACTGCTGGACATAGAAGCTTGAAATTCGGGGAGTATATTTCTTCCATGACGTAAGCATCCACTAAGGATTTTTTTTAATTCGAACCGTAAGGGGGCGAAAAAGGTTAAAGTATGTTTACACGAATTCCTCAAATCTGTTGAACGAGATATCAACTTGATGTTTACTTAGAAAAGTATGCATGTATGTGTTGTCGGTAACCTCATTTTACCTTGCGATATAGAGGTTGGTGCGTATAAAATACTTACGTCTGGCGGTACAATGCTCAACTTACGTCGGATTCGGGTCACAAAATTGGAGCGCGCCTTTTGTGCTTGCGCAGCAACCATTGTGTGAGGTGTCTGTCTTGATGATGGTGTTAACCTTGTTACTCTATCTCTTAGGTCTGTAGTTCTGAGTTGAGCACAGTTAATTTGGTGCCCAACTGTGAATGGTCTCACCGAGCCCGATTCCTATCGCCAAGGCTGCGGGAAAATTCAGGCCCTCGCGGGATTCGAACGGAGGACTTGCTTAATGCAAACCTAGCGCCTTCCCAACTGCGCTACCCGGCATCTTCTTAGAAATCCATACAAATAACTGGACACGTAATTCAGGATTTTACCTAATCAACCCCTAGCTGTACGAATCTGGATTCGAGACGAATTATAGAACTCTTCGTATCTCTGGTGATTATTGAGTTTGAACATTCTATTTTGGCGTATGGGTGTCTTGAAAATTTTTAAAACGTTTTAAGAGATTTTAGAGTCACCCGTAAAGAGTTAAAAAGGAGGTAAAAGTGAAAAAGAGTAAAGGGTTAAAATTATTGATTGCCACATGGCCATTGAGTGCTCTTAGCCAAAGTTCCAAATTTCGCAAAGGGGAGGCTGAAAAAAGATTCGAAAAGAAGAGCTTAAAGTGTTTGAAGAAGAAAGGCGAAGGGTCATCAGTTGTATAATATTTTCTTCAAGAAACAAGAAATGCGTAGTGATCTTCCAATATGTATAGTGCCATAAATACGGTTATTATTATTTACCTATATAGATATAGAGACAATTCCATACTTCAGTTCTATGATCTTCTTTTGAATAATAGAGTTATTTATTATAGAAAGGCCTGTACATATATGTATATACAGTGAATTTCACTTCTCACCTGTATATTCCTTATTTATTATTTTCTAATTGATTTAAAATTTCGATCGATTATACTACCCTTACCTCTGAAAGGTTTATTTTTAAAAATTTTAATTAATTTTACTGCAAACCAATAGCCTACTGCGATCAAAATTAAATGCAACTTTGGTTACAACGACATTTATCACTCGGTATTGTAATGTTCGTAGCGTTACATTCTATGGAGGAGTTTGACCTGAAACTCGGTGGTTCAATGTTTCAATGCAATTGGTAATGTATGTAGGGCAGTTTTATAAACTTACTGAGTTTGAAAGAAATCGGCAGGTTAGTTTTTCAAAATTCCAAAAAATAAATTACCTTTTTTTTTAATCTTTACCACTCCCTCTACATAAACGTGTGTTGTGCCTAAGTCTCTGTTTGTGTCACGTTTCCATCGCCACCGATCGGGCGCACTCGTCAGCGATCGGCCGTTCTGAAACCCTTTAAATTTCAGTAAAAACTTACGTAATAATCACAAATAATTGAAAAATTTAAATTTTTTGGTAAAAATCATGTTTGCGAACTAATAATTTAGCCTATATTGATATTATTGATAATAATAAAGAGCTTATTTAGCGTATTTAGTTATTTATTTGAGTCAGGGAATAGTACCTATATATTACATACTGAGGTGGAAAGTGTTTCGTTACTGTCGAGAGATTAAGTAGGTAGTTTACCGAGACGCGAAGCGTCGGGTCAACTTTACCTCGAGACAGAAATGAAACTTCACTAATAATCGGTTTTTGTTATTATTTAATTAATTACGTTAGTTTCAAATAATACCTATTTTTATTGCAGTTTAATAAGTCACTTTAACAAAGGAATCGGTGACGGTATTCCTAGGTAACATGACAAGTTCATTGAAAGTGACGTTTAGCTAGCCGGGAAAAACCTTTCTGGAAACTAAAGTAAATAATGACTCTCTTTCCTACCGTTTTGAAAGAAACCTACCTATTATTAACCGATTGTGAGTAAAATATTTTCCTGCCTAGTCAGGAAAGTATTTTCATGACTGTTTTTGTAAAGATCTAGTGGTAGTTTTTTGAGTCAGGTAAAGTACTTTTCTGACTAGGTAGGAAAGTATTTTCATGACTGTTTTTGTAAAGATCCAGTTTACATGCTGAAAGGGGTAGTAGAAAACACTGCATTAAATAACGGTTTCAAGAAAAATAATATTACCTGAAAACGTCAAGAAAGTCAAACTTTCAAGGCTATTTTGAGTCTAGAAAGAACCATTACACGACTAGTACAGTAATATTTTTACCTGACTGCTATTACTGTACTACGAGCCCTAACCACTATATATTCGGCCATTCCAATAATTTTATTTCCTTCACGTAAAAACAGAGTTTTATGATTGAACAAAAAACAATTAAGGTACAACATTTTCTTTTCGTTAAAACATGATAAGAGATCTTCGAAATCCTTAATCCGCGAATGCGGTGCCTTAATTGTTCTCCGTCCACTCATAAAATCTTGTTTTACGTTAGTAGAGTAAAATTATTGAAATGGCCGAATATAGTACCGTCTGTTCTATAAAAAAGGCCCCGCCTTCTAGCTACTTTATTATTTATTTTAGACCCAATATACCTTATATCAAATCAAATGGCACATAAAAACCTACATTTTAACACTATCAAAAAAAATGTATCTTCAATTGTTTCAGTGTGGTGACGTCACGTGCAAATTTTTTAAATGACACTGTATATATTTTTTTACATTTTCTGGTAGAGGTTTTTTTTCTCTTTTCAACAATATAAATATTTTATGCCCTTACATAAGAAAATTTTCGAGAAAAATTAAAAAACTTTTTTATCGGTGGGAGGCCACCATACAAAACTATAAACAAAAGTGTAACTCAGAAAAACAAAACAATAAACACTTTAGATTATTCTGAAATCTGACAGTTAAAGCGTTTGGCTACTATTTGTTTTGTTTTTCTGAGTTACACTTTTGTTTACAGTTTTGTACATGGCCTCCCACTGTGAAAAAGTGTTTGTAATTTTTCACGAAAATTTTTTTATGCAAGTGCATGAAATATTTATATTGTTGAAAAGAGAAAAAAAACCTCTACCAGAAAATGTCAAAAAATATATACAGTGTCATTTAAAAAAATTGCACGTGACGTCACCACTCTGAAACAATTGAAGATAAAAATTTGTTGATTGTGTTAAAATGTAGGTTTTTATGTGTCATTTGATTTGATATAAGGTTTATTGGGTCTAAAATAAATAATAAAGTAGCTAGAAGGCGGGGCCTTTTTTATAGAACAGACGGTATAGTGGTTAGGGCTCGTAGTCTGGTAATGGTTAACCTTCTATAAACCTGATCCCTTGTTTTTTAAACGATTGTCAAAATGACGTTTTCAAAATCTCAAGATTATGAATCGGTTTTATGCTTAAGTTTGACTTTATTGGCGATTTTAGCTAATAGCTATTAACATATCTAGGAATGTTATGAGTATCATAACTGCCGTAGATGTTGTTTTGAAATCCGAGCTCTTGGAGCGAGGATTTTAAGACATGTAAGGGTGTTATAAGTATGATAACATCCGTCGTTTGGTCAGTAGTTTATCGGTTACAGTATGGTAATAGTTGTCATATACGGTAAAGGACTATTACCGTACAGATACAGTTATGACTTAGTTACCAGCCTACTTTTATAGATGTAAACAAAGGCTTAAGATCCTGAAACCAATAAACTGTGATACGTAGGTACCATTCATGAAAGTTATTCTACTGGACTCAGGAGCTTAAAAGTACTCGGCCTTACAGCCTCGTACAATATGCTGCTTCGTCCATTAAAAAAGAACTTTCATGACTTTTTATATATAACTATTACTGAAAACCAGTATAGCATACTGAGACCAAAAATAAATACGAAACATTTAAAAATCATGTGGTAGATTTAATTTTATCGAAACATTCTATTTTGTTGCGCGGAATCACAGAAATACTCGAAATTTTTCAGCAGTAGTAGACGTATTCCAGACAATATTTAACTTGTTATTTAAATTTACAGGATGCTCAATGGGTAGTTTATAAATTTATTTGACAGTACATAAACTTGTATTCATGGAACTCTTTATTAAGATAACAATCAATTACAGAGTTTATTATTAATAATAAAACGATTTAAATAAAATATGGGATTTGAACTATTTTTATGATTTGGAGCAATTTTTTTAATAATGCTGATTTTTTCAATTATTCGCATTTGTTTTTGATCTCAGTAGGCTACAAGTTTCAAATAAAATTATTTTAGATATGCAAAAATAATCCCTTTCAAGAGCAGTAGTACAATTTATTGACAAAAATTTGAAATCCATCAGAAGATAAATAGGTAAGGCAGAGATATGTGGAGGCGAGAAGTGAAACACGCTGTAAGTAAAACGAGCAGAGCTCTTCTTCTTCTTCTTCTTCTCTATCCACATATGAATATAGGTCTTCTTTATCGCTTTTCATGTATTACGATTTCTTGCCATATTGTCCTTGCTATCTTTCTGATGTCCACTCAACGTATCATCGTTCTTCGCACTCTTCTTCGACTCTCATAGTCTTCAACCTGAAACTTTCTAGCGCCACCTTCACATAGCCACTTCTGCTTAACCATTCTCATTGCTATCTTCAACTTTGGACTTTGTGGTAGCCAAACGTTTGTTCTTGTATCCTGTTACTCCTGCCATTTAACGCCCCATAGCACTGTGTTACTCTCATATGGTTTATCTTATGTTGATCGCATCAACAGAAATATAGCTTTTTATTTGGTTAAGAAAGTAAAACATCGTTTCATTGAATAATATTGTTTTACTAGTGCCTGTAAAATTTCATTGGTGGGTAAACAGTAATAGTATTTGTTAAATGTTATCTATATAGTATGTGTACGACGAATCTCATTTATTTTAGTTTGTTTGAGCGAATATGTTATTTAACGTTTAATTTTTATACGATGCGGAGTTAATAACGTCAAATCTTAGACCTTTATACAACGAATTCTGTCAATTATTTCTTTTGTGATTTGTTGATAAACTTCTTTTTTCTACTCCTGTAACTAAAAATGAACATGCACTTCGCTAAGTGGCCTTTTAATCATGCCTTCATAACCTGTGACTAAAGAGCCTCTTAGTCACGGGCTGAAGTTGGCAACGACGTTTTAGTCACGGGGCGAAGTTAGGTTCAAACAGTATTTGCTTTCTTAGCCACAGCCAAAACTAAAATCAAGTTAGTTTTCAACGGTCAACTTTGACGTTTGTCAAGCATAATTTAACCTAATATAAAATTCAAAATTTTAATGAAATAATATGATGTTAAATTGTCTAAATTTGTGGTCGTAGAAAAAGTATAGTATGTAACACATTATATAAACTCGTCTAGACACTCGTTTATTAAACACTCGCTGCTCTACGCTGCGCTCGTTTATAAAACTTGATACATAATATACTATTAAGTATCGTATGAGCAGGAAGACAGTTCATCAAGGGTATCTTTGGAATTTTGAAGTCGTGTATTATAACACCAGAAAATATGAAGCTGTTATTTGACATTTGTTACAAAGTGAGGTTATGATCTTCTTTTTCTTCTTTCGCAGGCTTTGGAAATATTTCCGTTGCGTTTATTATTACTGGAACTCTTGATCGCGGTTATGATCAAGTTGCGATACTAGCCACTGTCAGCCACTGTCTATAAAATGTCAGTGGCAAGGATTCGGAATAATTTTCTGGTGTTATAATAAACATGACTTCAAAATTCAAAAGGCATCTTTTATGAACTTTGTTTTTGCTCGTACTATAATAGTAGTAAAGCAACTACGCAGTAGTTTTTACGCGTATCAATACTTCTACAAAAAATATTTGATCCCCAAAGACAACACTCGGTCACAGCCAACTTCGCCGCAATTTTCATTTAAAGTAAATATTATATCTCACTATACATTTTTTTATATTACTATTAGCGTATCGCGTGTAACATTTTAGTTATTATATACTGATTTGTCTTGTTTTTCTGTTAAACCATAATATAATATTTTATTGGTAGTATTTGTAAATAAATCTAATGTATATCTTGAAACAGTAATACATCACTGGCAGAGGGATCTGGTAAATGAAAATACATAGTTTAAAATCTAGAATTACATTTTAATGCCTTCGTTTGGCTTCGACGGATAGGATTCACCCCAGGCCATTTTAGGCCTCCCTTGGCGAATTATAATTTAAAAACTAACTTCTTGGAATACTTTAACAAATTGAAGTATTTATAAAAACAACATTTTATTAATAGTAATATCACATAATACTATGGTATACAGTATACACTATACAGTATAGTATACAGGAGCTGATTTGAATAATTATGTTATGTGTTGGAAGATTATCCGACGTTACCCTATAGATAGGTATATTAATTTTAAGGCCTAGTTTCGAAAAAGTTCCGTAACACTAATAGAGACGATGAAATTCATAAATTATTTACAATTCTGCTATATTAAAAAAAACATGTATGTAAAAATATAAACTACCCCCTTTCTTTGTTGTTAAATTTTAAACACGAGGTAAGAAGACGTGCCAAAGAGAGCGTAGATATCGAGAATTTAAAGCTCTAAAAAAATGTTAAAAGGTTGTTCGGTTATGTGGATATTTCAGTATAGATAATTATGTGTATATAGGTATACTTTGTAGAGGTGTACATAAAATAATATTTTAAATTTGTATGATACTTCTATTTTTTCGAATAAGTTCTAGTTTTCCTGTAACTTACTTTACTGTAAAATGGAAACCAGATTACTATAGCCTGACGTTGATATCCGCTTTTGTTGTAAGTTATTGGGAATCTTAAACAAAGCCAATTTTAATTTATTGGAAATATCTAGCAATGCAATATCCCCATCTTTAAAGCACAAAATATAAAGGAACTATTCATTTGTTGGCAGCAAAACATGTAGCTTATTTGAATGCAAAATATGTATCGCGTGTAAACAAGGCGTCTTTGAGCACGACCTGTAGTTGGTTGATACATTTGTACCAATAGTACACCAAGTTGGAATTAATGATACCATATCAATTTGACATTGACCAATGCCCGTGTAAATATGGATGGCTACATTCTATTTTTGTAAGAGTTTCCGCTTTAAAAAAATGTAAATTAAATCTTAGTAACTCTTGTATAAAGTAGGTACTTAAAACGCATTTTGCAACTTGTATAGTCACGTGAAAGCACAAAATTAAATGCTAAAAAATATAAGTAATGTCTCGGTAAATCGAATATGATTAAATATAGTATCTATTATTAAAAAATTATAGATAAAGTTTAGATAAGTTTATCTCTGTACGTAAGATATGTTTTCGATTGAATTGTTAGAAGACCATTGATCAATACTCGTACTACAATGCTGCATTTTAGTAATAAATGGTAGCTTTTGGTACAACAAGATATGTGTCCAGTTGAATGTGTCAGATGTCGTTTTTCAAACTGTTTTAATTGTAGGTAAGTAAGGTAAAAATGGTTTGTGTTAATTCTTGGAGTATTTGTTTACTCTGTGTACCTACAGGGTGGTCATTTTGAGGACATGTTACAGGCTAGCTCCCTAACTATATTTATCTTTATATAAAAATTTTAAAAAAATGTATATAATTTTGTTATTTAGGTAATAGAAAGCCAACACTAAAATGTCACCATATATTTTAGTATTCTACAAGTTTTATTTTATTTTCGATATATAGCGCCAAATACAACTTTCTTAAATGCCAAACATGTTTTTACACTTTAAATAGATCAGGAAAAGCTATAAAAAACAAAATGAGAGTCTTAGATTAATTCATACGGTTAGCCTGATTTAATTATATGTCAAAACTGTAACATCAAAAAAGAGTTTATGCAACGACAATAAACACTAATTGCATTAAAAAAAATTTATACTTTCACCTTTAAAGTTGACACCTTACACAAACTAATCAATATTAAAAAAGCTGCTTTAATAAAATTTTAACAAAAGCTGCCGTATCGAACAACCGTATTCAACGCCTAATAGTAAGCACCTTCAGTCGTGACTAGGTTGATATTGTATTTAGTCAAAAAATATTTCCCACGTGTCAAAAATTAATATCTTGTTGCCAGAATTTTATTACATACTTCAAAATGCAGTGGAAGCCGGATATGGTATAGCGTTAGGCTTGCATTAAGCAAGCCCTCGGTTCGAATCCCACGGTGGCCGGATTTTCTTCGTAGCCTTGGCGATCGGTATCGGGTTCGGTGAGACCATTTACAGTTGGGCACCAAATTAACTGTGTCCTATAAGAGCCACATACCTAAGCGATAGAGTAATAAGGTCAACGCATCACTAAGACACACAGCTGACACAATGGTTGCTACGCAAGCACAAGAGACGCGCTCCAACTTTGTAACTCAGAAATGAGGGACAAGTTGAGCACTACACCGTCAGACGCTAAAGCGTACAAAGTACCAGCCGCTAAACCAATAGTTAAAAAGAAGTTACTGATAATGCATGCATATATACTTCAAAATGTGTATTATTTTGTTTGTTGTGGTCCTGGTTAGGTTTTGCGTCAGTTTTGACACAAACTGACGCAAAACCTAACCTGCTAACCTCGAATTTGACATAGACTTACAGTGCCACCAACATAATTCATTGTATTCTCTCACTAAATACAACTCGCGGTTGATTAGTAATCGGTGATAATCATACCACTTGTGGTATTATGGCTGATTATACCACTCCCTATAACATCAACCAATGAAAAACTGTAAAAATGTATAGTTACGCATGCACTAACTTCTGATAATGTACATAGCAACGGTGATAATCATATACCTACTTGACTAGTAACTGATAGTCACATAGCTTCACAAACATCGCGTTATCTGCTGAAAGTCCAACCGTCATAGCAACCACACTAACTGTACTTTTAATATTCATAAATAAACTGTTCAAACGTTGTTTATTGACTCGTGATATAATCTAGCCAAATGCAACTCGTGTCTTCTTGATTATCAAATCATTTTTGTTTCCACTCGATAGGTATATTGTTTTTGGCAATCACGCTCGTCTTTCGGAATCGCGTGATTGCCAAACAATATATCCCGTGTAAACGAGTGAAATGATTATTTGAAAATCAAGAACCCACTAGGTGCATTATATACGATAAACACGGAAATTCCTTCATAGAAATAGTTGATTTTTTAAAATTATTATTTCACAAGTAGAGTCAAATGGTATTTGGGGTCATATTAATACCTTTATACCTTGCTGAATATGTTCAACCACTTTCTTTGTCATAATTCTTGTTGTACGACTAGGTATATCTTATCTACAATCAACATTGCTATAAATCCATTCACCATTTTTGAACAAACTATTTCGACAATATGAATGAATCAGAAGTGTTTATTGTGTGTAAAACAGGTAGTTGAAAGGTTAAGCGTTTGATTTGACGATTGGCAATTAGTGAGTTCATGGTACGCTCTCCGGTCACTATACAAACACCTTTGGTGGTCGCAACCCTCTGAACACGAGCATTCTTCCCTTAAATTCGACGGGTTAGGCTAGCCACTTGCCCGTGCCACTGACGAAGGCGGCTCTTAGAGCTACACATTTTATAGTTGGCAACAGGCTCGTAGCGTATAATAAGAGGAGAAGAAGATTGTGCAACTTTCAAAATGTGTAAACAACGACAATGAAATAGACAGGAATTGGAAAACAAATATCACAGGAAAAGCATATCTTTCAATTTAAGATTCTCAGGTTGTTTTTCATATAGCATCCTTTTATTTAAATATTTTGTATGTACATATTTCCATTAGCGACAAAACTAGACCGCGTTTTTGTACCTTTCGGTCGTGTTTATACTGGAACAGATAAGCAGGCATATTCCGCGAGGAACATATAATAATCATCCCAGTGTGCACAGACACGCTGAACTAACGTTGAAACATAACTTTGGACCAAACGTTTAAATCATGATCAAACAAGACTGTTACCTGTGGACGTTATAATCGTGATCCAATACACATAAGTTTTGAACATTGTTGCCGATGTGTGGTTTATGTTTGGTTGCCAAGCCGACCTCTAATGAACGTTGTATTATTACACAATTTACACTCATATGTTGACGTTTTAACGTCTTTGCTTTTTCAACAGAAAATGTACGTGCTTTATTTATACCTTAACACGTTTTTTATTAACGCATATTTTAGTAAAGTACTAGCGTTACGTTTCAACCACAACTTCAACTTGTTTTTTTACGTTGAAACGACGTTTTATTTGATACAAAATTGATATTTTATTTACAAATAGACAGTATTAATGACAGAAGAAGGTTACTTTTTTTCTGAATAATCTTTATTGTGCCCAGCCCAATTGAAGAAAACGGCGATTTCATTTGATAAAGAAAATCTCAAAACAGATACGGCAAGTGCTTCAACACTATATAATTTCACCCAAAGTCGACAGCCGTTTCATCTGAAATGGAAAAAAATAAGCTTAGTGGAACATGGGACGTACTACCTACCATTTATTCATCTAATGCAACCTATTCTTCTAGGCTTATGTCAAACCGGAATAGTAAGCACACATTGTTCTGACTCACAGATTTTCCTATTTTATCCAGCTCAGCAGACAAAGGGAAAGAACGGCATGTCAGCATACTGTAACATTCCACTGTGATGTAGCAGCGTAACGCGTTTCAATTGGTCGGAACTATCATGTGAGCAATGACATCACGCGTGATAGGCGCGCTGGACACACGTGTTTCCGGCTAACGTTACTGAAGAAAGGTCCAAATTACGTGTTTTTGTAAATGTCATGTTAACGTTTATCATTAACTGCTGATCTAAAATGCACTTAAAATCAACGACATAAAAACGTTATGCAAAAATATCATTACCACGTTGTTTTATCAAAGTCATATCAACGATAAAAGTCGACTACTGATCCAAAAGGCGTTTTATATGTATGTGTTAAAGTAATTTTAACGTAATATGGAAAATGGAAAAGTTCCTGTTTTTATATTTCATGTCTACGTTTCACGTTAATTGCTGCTCTAAAAAGCACTTAAAGTCAACGGCATAAGAGCGTAATACAAGAACGTTATTTTTACGTGTTTGTAACAATGTTATACTGACGTTAAACATAGACTATTATTCTAAAAGGCATTTTATATTAAGACGTTATTTTAACATAATACCTACTGATATAAACGCATTATCTACATTTTATATTAACTACCAGTATAAAAAGCTCTTAAAACCAACGTCATATCGGCGTCATATAGACACGCTCAATAAACGTAATAGCCAACACGTTTAATGGATAGAATAATTACGTGAACAATAAAAAGAATTACTAAAAGTCAACGTTTAATTCAGGTTGAGAAAATAGCGTTTGACTGTAAGTCAACGATTAGTTTTTAAGGAGTAACGTTTTTTCAACGTCAGGGTCAACGTCTTTTTGAAATATTTTATATGTACATGCGCCTGCTGGGATAAGAAGTTTGATTGGTTAACACAACAATTTAATACAGATAAACAGCAAATACGAACATGGCATCTCAGCAGTCGGAAAACAGATCTCGTGGTATTCGTATGGCTAGGAATCGTAACTTATACTTCAGCTTGAAATCACTAATGCTTAATAAAAAGTATTTAGATTTAAACGAGCTACGTATTTTATACCTATAACAAGACTGATATATTGTAGTTCTCTAAGAAGGTATGGTGAGAAGGAATGTAGGATAAAGGGTCATATTGAAATCCACGTTGTGGCCATCAGACCTAAAATAATAAGAAAATAAGTTGGCTAAAGTAATATGTATTTATAAAGTTCCATATAAATATTTTGCAGCACATCTAACGTTAATTAATACATATTTCATATCTTTCAGTATGCGTTTGCAACTCGAGCATTTTTTGTAAAGACTAGCAGATCAGGTAACCTTGGAGACCTGTGAATAGGTGCATATCTTCTTTTCAACTACTTCTAAATGGACAATTTTAAAAATTGGGTTAAAGTGATCAATCTGTTTGATTTCTAGATGTCCAAGCTGAAGCATATTACTTCATACGTCAGTGAAACACGTATAGTTAAATACAGACGTTGAAAAATAATTAACAAACGAATAATATGCTCTTAATTCCGTCATTATTACGGTATGTATAGACAGCTATATACCTATTTTTACAAAAACTATTTAATGGCGCCACGGCCAACTATGACTTCGATTTAAGCAAATCAAATTGTTCGCTATATTTCGACAGTTGAAGAACATAAAAATATATAGTCATGTGAGTAAACAAAATTGTACAAACATTTTGCGGCAGTTATGTATGTTTCTGTCTAAATAAGCAAGATGAAGAGAAGGTTCACGAATAGGGTTTTAGAATTGTTCATTTGTTTTTCGCTTTGCTGTGAAACATATACATTAGAAAAAAAACTGAACTGACTAAATTGTTTGAAACAGCAATATAATATTGTTTTTCTTCTCTTTCGTTATTACATAATTTGGGGAAATTTAAAACTAGAGTTACGAATATGATAACTTGTATTTTATTGAGAAAAATGTATACGCATCTTGTACATCTTCATACTATTCTTCTAATTTAGTGTTCTCCGTGCTGCAATAATTTATTACAGCAAGTTAACGTTATCCTTTCGGTACGTAGAATTGCTAGACATTGTTGCTTATATTTTGTAATTTATTATTAATATTTATTCTGCAGGTTGACCGTGACAAGAGAAAGTTATTTAATTATAATTTGTGTGTAAGGAGATAGATTTAAATACTGCTTATAGACTTGTGTTTCAACAACAATTCGGCTATTCATTTTTCCTTGTATCATTGTGTATATTTTGCTTTTAAATACAACCAATAAAATCTTCCGCAAAACTATTTAAGTGATAGATACATATTTTTAATGCAATATTTTTCAAAAATGACAACATAAGCAATATTTTTCATTAGCCAAATCATTATTCTACCTTCTATGAGCGAACTAAACGAAAATATATACTTTTTTATATAGTAGGAATCAAGGTGGAAGATGTAATCACATATATATTCGTATTTTCTTCAATGGAAATTAAAATTAAAATGTAGAAACAAGATAAAAAGAAAATCTTTTTAAATAAGGAAGATATTTAAAGATTCGAAAATTCAAAAAAGTTTCAAACTTTACCTAACGCCACCCCAAACTTTTGGAGTAGCAATACAAAAATCAAGATATGGCCAAAGAGCACTTTGATATGGCTCTATCTTTTTTTCTAACTATGATAGTTACAAAGCTTGCAAAACACGTGAAAAGTGAACACCTTCTATTTCATAACAATCATGGAAAGGATCGTTTTGCAAGTGACCAGCGTGACCAAAAAATTTTTTTTTCTTCAATAATATTCTCTGCCGCTGACGAGATCAAGTAATTTTCTTCGAATTTTGTTCACAAAGTTGTAAATAATTTGTTATAAAAACGTTTGAAGAAAAAATACTATATGTTATTCGGAGCAAAAGTATCTTTATGTGGCTCGGCTGTACTTATCGCCTCGCAAGCTCGGCAGATAACCCGTCCAGCCTCGCCACATAAAATAGAACTTTTGCTCCTAATAACATAATATACTATTTTTTAAATGATTTTTTTACTATGGGTAAAGAAAGTAGATTTACTTGTTATCGAGTGATATTATTATATTAAAAATGAAAATTTTATAACCAAGAACATTAAATATAATAGCAAGAAAACCAGCTCCTCCAGGATGCAATAAATTCGTGATATTAAAAATAGTTTTATAATCAAAGAAGGCATTCTGTTATATAAAACTGTAGTAAATAACAATGAAAACTGAATAAGTGTAATTACAATTGATTCTGCAAAAGGGTTTAATTCTTAATCGAACCTTGTCGCTTTTATAATCAACAATTTGAACATTTTTATTGCATTCTATGTCTATATTTTTGTTAATTTTCAAAGCTAGCTCAGAAAGTGTTATAATTAAAGCTGATAATATATGGCAAATGCATATTTTGTATAATTGATATGCCGGGGAAGCTTTTTGCAATTGTATACTAATTATGTGAAAACAAATCGTTTAAGCCAAGTTTCATTTTGTATATTTTGCATATTTATACGTTTTTGAGCATACTTTCTGGGTTTTGCATATTTGGTTATATTTGGCAATATTTGCGATGTATGAACTTTTTGAGATTGTTTTGTAAAATTTAGTAGCCTATTTTATTAAATTTATTAATAGTAAAATTTTTCTGTGCAACTGACATACGTATACCTTCACTTGCTGCCGCAGTGCAGTGCGCGTATCGAAATAAGCAGGAAAAAGGGGAAGTCGCTGTTAGAATCTTCGACTATATAAACGACTACCAGTAACCCCAACTTTTTCCATAGAAGCAATGTATAAGGAATCAGCCAACATATAATCCATTTCAAGAGTCGAACTTCGGAATAGACTAATAGGCGGGTGGGATTACGGGAAATCTCATTTCTATATTGGCTTACAACGTGAAGTTGGCGTTCGCAGTCCATGTTTATATATAGTCAAACGTTAAAATAAGTGACGTTTTTGAATAAAAATTAGATAATTAAATATATTCATACAAAATTATTAAAATTTTTATATTATTTAGAACACTTCTACTTATTTTCAAAAAGAAATTAGAGCATATTATGTGCATATATTTTAACTTTGGGTGCATATACTCAACAAAATGTATGCATATATATGCGCATATTTTCGTACATTTGAGTGCATATAATTATCAACTTTAGTTATAATTAAGAAAGTGGTTATGTTTTTTTTCAGTGAAACAGACAAAAACATGTGTTCTCATTTTGTCGCAAATTTTGTGGTAGAACCTTAGAATCTTTTTACACACTCTAATACAGAAAGTGAAGTACTTAAAAAGTGTTCAAATATACAGCGTGCCGTTAAAAAATTAAGTTCTTACATAGCGCGAACAAATTAACTTTTAATTAATGTTTTTCCTATAGCATTAAAGAGAGATAGTTATCTTGTTTAAGGAAAATTTTGTGTTATAATATAAACATATAAACATTCAAATAGAATTTTATATGAATTTTTACGTGGTTTATATTTGTCAATATGTTCCACCATCATTATAAACATCTTGTAAAATAATGCTAAATTATAATCCCTGAAATGAGACCCCGTTTTCTGGACTAACAGTTAACATGGAGGAATTGTTTAGTTTCTGGGGATATCTTTTATTAGTAGTAACTTTAATAAGTGACTTAAAACTAATACCGCGTATATAGGTACAGCAGTAAACAATAAAATGAGTGCACTGCTTGCTTTAGAACTTAGTAACTGCCATCACTGTCATTGCTAAAACGTATAGAAATTGCTAAAACTA
The DNA here is from genome assembly GCA_940337035.1 of Agriotes lineatus. NCBI lineage: Eukaryota > Metazoa > Arthropoda > Insecta > Coleoptera > Elateridae > Agriotes > Agriotes lineatus. The sequence goes on along the minus strand of CALNHX010001363.1, from coordinate 163,213 downwards.
ATTAAGTGCACGTTATAGTATTACTCCATGGCCAACCTTCATGTGTTTTCCTGTGTAACTGTAACAATTTAAAAAATACTTGTTTACACATAATATAATACTATTTCTATGAAACAATGGAAAACACTGAAAATATACGAAATATTTTTTTAAGTGTTGCCTCTAGTTAGAACTACAGTAGTACCGATTTTCGTTTATACGTTGCAAACTTTTATTTTTTAGAAGACCACTGAAAGCATAATTTTTTTATGGCACCAATATTAATGTAGTTTCAGAATTATCATGAATAATTTTAACAGACTATTTTACAAAAACGTGAAAAACTTGGGTCATGTATCAAGAAAAAAATGCTGATGACGCCTGTGTTTTATATGAGCTTAAGAGAATTTGGTTTTGCTTAAATAAAAACAAAAGTGTTTTTAAATTACTGCAATAATTGCCGCAGTAGAATGGAGTAAATTATTCGTAGTGATGTCATGTTTTCCAGAAAGCTGTAGCACTACATGATAATGATGTCATGGCTATGCAATATTGACAAATAGATCTCTACGAATTTCATTCATTGTTTGAATTGGTCCCCTCATTTTGTCTTATTTGTAAAGGGAGTTGTTTTCAAGCGGTTTGGCTAGGCATTGAAATACCTGCATTTAATAATAAGTTCAATGTTTTAGAAATTTTTCACGTATGTACTTTTTGTGAAAGCTTTCTCAACTGCAAGACTTTAATAAAAGCAAAACAGTAGTGCATGTAGACCGATAATCAAATAGGGCAGTTCAACATAAGACATTAAGTTAGACAAAATTAAATGTACCTATCATTCGATTAGTGTCTGTTATACCTAATATCTGTTAAATAATGCGCAACACTACATGCCGTGTTAAATCGGGAAAAGTATCAACACTCATTCAACGGTTTATTATTTTCCGGTATTTGTAAACAAATTTCCATTACTTTTAATAGGGATATTTCACGGAAAACAATTACTTAGTATACCTATTGGTTGTGTTTTTTAAAACTACAAACACAAGTACATTTCATTCAATAATAAGGAGTGACCAACGGTCGCCTACACGCTCCGTTTAAACACACCTACACGCTCCGTTTAAACACACCCTTACAAATCGAGTCGTTGTTGCTTCGATTGATATGACACTTGTGTATGACAATTGTGAACTTTTTGTATGTGTTTGGTTTTGTGCTGTTTGGTCATCTAGCAGTGCCTACAAGTATTCTTTCTTTACTGCCCATCTCTAGCCTACTTTTAAAACTTACTCTGTATTAAATTACAGCAGAACATAACCGTTGGATTTCTTTTTGTTGCAGATTTATAAAAGCGGGTCGAGTAGCGTGGAGATTCTTCAAAGTTGCACAAGGTAAGAAATTTAATAATTACCAACTGGATATCTTATTGTGGTGCTTACCTTAAATGACGCAGTTAGTTTGTTTTTTTTTAAATTAAATATAATCAAACGTTCAAATTGCAAAATCTTGCAAGCAACGATCCAATAATCATGACTTGTGGCAATGTGCCTACCAAGCTCTCATATTTGACCTACAGTACTAACGTGTAATAAAAAAACAAATTACAGATCGTGACAAACTTGATTGGAGAAAAATGATCGTCTTGCAAACTGACAGTCAACATGGACTGGGATTTATGTCCAGAACCCGAGGCTTTGTTGCTCCATTTCATAACTGTTTTCTAGAACCTTTAAAATTTGCTTTCCTCTTTTGAAGAAATTTTCTAAAATTTTGAATTTTCAATTATAATATCGAATAAGTAGTAGATACTACGTATACTATTATGGCCAGCGGGACCTTTCTGGCTAATTCAGGAAAAGTTGTGATAACATGGAGCTGTTTTAAATAACGTTAAAAAACTGAGGTGAAAAAAAAATCAAATAAATATTCTATTAATAAGCTGAAAACGTGGAGCCTCAATAAGACAAATATAGAAGTGGTTCCATACGTTTTCCTAACTAATAATGAAGCGGACAAAATAATTTATAAAATGATGCAGTTTACCTACTTTTTTTTCTAAAAATTTTAAACGCCACTGGCATATTATTCATCTTAATAGTAAAAGTAAAGTAAAGTTCAGCCACACGTGGAAATATCGAAATATGGCCTGATATTCGGTGAGTCAGGGTCCCAAACCCAATCATCTGGCACACCGTTAACGGCGTACTGGGTGATGTCGTTAGCATCACGCCTCCGAAACTGCCTTGCTTTCTCTACTTCCACAATCGTTTTTCGGTACCCAATTTTTAAAACGACTGGGTGTGCCGCCCGTCATTTGCCAGATTTGGAAATTGAACCCCGTACCGTAGCACCACAGTCGAGCTCCATAATCGCCCGGCCACTCTGGCGATCATATTAATAGTACTACTCTTTAATAAATTCTTTCAAAAATTTCAATACATTTTATGTTTCTAGTTCTTTCGACATTGATAGTATTTGTTGTTTATCAAAATCCACTCAAATTTAGCTATAACACTAATTGTAGCAAAGTTATCCAAGTGAATTGTTATCACTCTGTTTATTGCATTACAATTACGGGACACTAACCAAATCTACCTATATCAACATATAGGATTATTCAATGTCACGGTTGACTATTAGAATTTCGAAAACCATAAGAAATATGAAGACGGTTAAATTAGGATAAAATTGCACATTACATTGGTGAATGATATTAAAAAAATTAATTGATCCCAGCTGTCTTAGTTTTCAGGCTTGTTGTAGTTGTAAGACTTATATAAGTTGATTATATGTTATCCAAGACGAAACTGTTTGTATTATAATAGGGCACATTTTAAAGATGAATCAAATCTGTTTTTAAATTTTCATTTATTTTCATAAATTTTGAGATATTGTTACTTACAGTCTGTTCATTTTCTATGTGATTCAGAGTAGACTGAGATCATTTTTAAAAATTTTATAATAGTGTAGATTTGTCAATAAATATGCACATAGGTTAGATCACTCCACTTTTGACATTCCAAGAATAGTAATGTTGACATTATAAATGACATTAGATTGGCATTTGTTTAACAAACGTGTCGGCACACTTTTAAAATATACAAAATCCAAAGCCTACTAAAATCATAAATATAAATGCTATAGTTCGTTTAACGAACAGATGCAGAATGTAAATTAGTGGGAGAAACCTAGATGGCAGAAGCCTGTTTTACACGTTACACATTCAAAACCCGGGAGAATTCAAAAATTGTTTAACCAACTAAATTGCGCGGTGTACAACTGGCTTGCCAATAGCAATACTCTATTCAAATTTAGCGCCCATTTGTGGAAGGGGCTTCAACTAAATGTGTTGGTTAAACATAGTATTTTATTTTACATGCAGGGATGTCTATGATCTCCTTAGAAGTGGAAATCTCGGTTATTATATATTATAAGAGCTAAAATGAAAATGGATTGTGCATGCTGGAGTTACTTTTCACCGCGGCAACACGATGGCGAAATGAAAATTCGAATGTACTGATTGGTTTTCCAGCTACCGTCGAAAAATGAGTTTTTGGGTTACGGCCTAAAATGTTGTATTGGCATAATGCGCCAACCATTTTCCTTTTCCTCTAATAATAACGGAGATTTCCATGTAATCTCTAGAAAAATGGGATACAATGTACAGATATGCAAAAAATGTTTCTTGATAGTAGGCCGTGATTGTTTAATCCGAAAACAAATTCTTTAATTCGCTTTGAAAATTAATTTGCATAATCTATATTGTTTGATTCAATAGGTACTATAGCCAAATTGCCAAATTCTAACTAATTTTTCTACATTCATTTAATTAAAGCAAATTTGTTTTTCTGTCTCCCTTTCTTAATGTTCTAGTTCTCTACGAAGCAATTTCGGACCCATGCTTATATAACAGCAACTTTTTCCGTTCTTTTTAGGCACATCTATATTCTACATTTAACGAACAGATTCAGTAGAAGTCCCCCCCCCCCCCCCACAAATGAACGCTAAATTTGTTTAGAATATTGCTACGGGTAAGCCGGTTGTACACCGCTCAGTTTTATTTGAAATAGAACATTTTTGAATTCTGCCGACTCTTAACTTGTAACGTGTAAAACTGGTTTTGTACAGTCAATACCGTCCCAGTTGATCTCTGAGTCTGTTCGTTAAACGTAGTATATAAGTTGATAACACTAATATTTTATACCATGTAGGGTATATTATCCATTTTACAAGGGAGTGTTTTAAGTAAAGTAAACGTAATGGATGTTTTTATGTTATTATATCTGGAAAATATTTTTATATAGGTAATACATTCAAATAAAAAAAGTGAAGTACTTGTAAAAATAATGTTGAAATATACAGGGTACAATTTAAAAATATTGAGTGGCTCGGTATTGCTCGTCTCAGTAAAACAATTTTTAATAAAATAATAATAATAATATATTTATATGCTGTTTGATACAATATAGTACATAAGCAACGGGCAGTTTAAAATATGATTAATAAAATAAAATATATAAAAACAGATAGTGCCTATACATATAGGTACATGTCATATTGTTTTGTAGTATCTAAAGCTTTAGTAAAAAATATTACTATATGTAGTAAACCACATTATCTAGAAAAAACAATTTACCTTCGTTTTAAATAGATTATAGTTATTGATATCTCGTATGTGTTGTGGTGAGTGACTATATAGCATTTTATGGACATTATGAGAGGACCGTTTGCCAAAAGCGATAATCTGTGTGTGGGCAAAATTAATTTTTCCCCCGTATCTCAGGTGGTAGTTATCATTGTCACCAGTTTTCCAAAATTTTCGATATTTTTATTTTAACGTACAATAGTAAAGTATGAGTGGATAACAAGGTCTTTAAAACACGCGCGAGTTTTCGAGCACGACGGCGTAGCCGGAGTGCTCGAAATAGAGCAAGTGTTTTAAAGACCAGTTATCCACGAATACTTTACGCTATTTTTTATTATACCTCCAATACTGGAAATAAATTACGCACTAAAAACTTAGAAATAATTTTTGTGGTGATAAATCGAGAGGGCATAATAATATTGCTACTATAGTTACGAGAATTATTTACGTTTTTGTCGCGTCCATGTCCGTTGTTGCATTCAGTCGTTTCCTTGACAACCTTTAAAGCTCGGCGAGCTTTAATCGCCTGTATTCGCACGCTCAGGCGTGCTTTAAATGGCGATTCTGATGCAGGTATAATAAAAAATACATTTTAGCACATTAGCTACATAGGTATGTAGCAGCAATCGTCAACATATTTAAAACATTTTTTTTCAACGACCTCTATCTAAAACAGGTTTTATCTACGACCACTACTAAAAGTAGGCCTTTTAGCGCTAGCTTGTTTCACTAAAAGTGACGTTTTATAGTTTACCGTGTTTAAAGAAATCAGCTGTTTACTTTTAGCACATGTGCTAAAAGTGAAACGAGGTTCAAAACTACAATTTCGAACTGCAAGTGAAGTTGTAAAGCTATTCTAGTTGCTTCTTGCGTTACAGGTAAAGCGTTTTTGAAATAATTAAAGCGTTATGTAATGAATACAGTCATATGTGGAGTATCAATAATTACATTTCGTAACTCACCTTGACAGCACGGGCGTGGCCAAACAATCGCCACCGCGGCGCAGGCCTACTATTCATTATGACATAAATTAAAAACGTCGCAGATGCGAACCTTTCTTAAATCAATATTTATGGATTAATAACGGTAAAATTAAGGTCGTAGATAAAATATTGTATGCAACGCGTGCTAAAAATCGTTTATGCGCGAGACATGAAATTTATGAAACGAAGCCGAAGGCTGAGTTTCATAAATTTCATGTCTCGCGCATAAAAGTCGACTTTTAGCACTTGTTGCATAAATAGCTATTGTTTAAATTAATTTACGTACATAAAATAGTACCTAGGTACTTTTACGCACGGTGTGTAAAAAAACGGCAGAAATGAACAGCGAAACAACAATATACACTAGATATTACGCGATTACGGCGTTTTAAAAAATAGAATAAAGGAATTATTACATGGAAAAAATATAATTTCAGATCATTTGGCCCATGTTTATTTTCAGGAAAAAATGTCAAAGTGGTGTAGCAATTTAAATTGCAGCTTAGGTAGTATAACTTATTTATGACAAAGTCATTTTCAGATTTTTATATCATTTGTTTTAAATATTGTCACGTCATCACTATTTTTTAATGATAGTTTATACCTATGTTTTGTCATTTATTTCGGTAGCAAGTTGGAACGTCTTTTCAATCGTATAAAATTTTGAATAGGTTACATTAGAAAAAAACTGAAAAAATTCCAGAGTTCAAATGGTAAAGACAGTTATACTTACCTGAGCTCAAAACAAAAGCCGATGATTGTACCTACATTAATTTTTTAGTTGAAATTATTGTCAAAGTCAAAAAGTAACATAACTAAGGTTTTTGGTGTAAACCCAGCTAACTAAAATTACTCTGTTAATTGCATTCGTCTTTACTATATGAAATTTAAGACCGTTTTCCTAATTTTTTTATAATGTAACCTATTTAAAATTTTAGGTATACCTACCGTTGAAAACAGATTAAAACTTGCTACCGAAATCAATGAAAAAATATATAGGTTGTCATTAAAAAAAGATGTCATAGGTAACATTTAAAACAAATGATATAGCCTAGACGTCTGAAAATGACTTTAATGTAGGCGTTGCAATTTGAATCGTTACCTACTCCCTTTTGAGATTTTTTCCCGAAAATGAAGATTAACGGAGTTACCGAATTTATGCCTAATTAATTTTCACACCGTATACGCAACGTGTAAGTGTTTTTTGTGCTTGTAGAATATAAAATTTCGGCTCGTCTTTTCAACTTTCCACGCGCACAAAAAAGTATCACTTTTTAAGTACCCGTTGCATATAAACAACTGGTAGATACCTAGGTGTTATGTTGCTAATATTTTTTTTGTTATGATTCGTTTGTTTTATTTGGCTGATTTTCTGCGTTTCTGTTTTTTATCCGCATCTGTAGTATACCGAGTCTACGTAACGAATATTTATTCAAGATTTGATGAGTTTTTTTTTGAAAATTTTCGTTTCATCCCAAAACAAAAAACTTATTTTTAGCGTTTTAGGGTCCCTGTTGTGCGGCTGTTACGCCACTGGCATTCTAATTATTTGCTAGTATACAGGGTGATTCATAAGTATGTCATTAAATGAAATGGGTGTATAGGTACTGACCCAAGTAGAATTACAGTGCACTAAAAATGAATTGCATTAATATCTAACACGTGCACCTAATGTGATTGAAATACCTAAACAACTATTTTTTGCTTCTGCATTTTATCCAAATTCGGTCTTATCGCAACCACCTGTGCGAATCAATGTTTATAAAGATCCATTCCAGTGACCGTCAATCAGTTTAAGCAATTAACGGCCGCTCTTATAAATACCACTAATTTGAGGTTAACTTTAATTCGTTGTTAAAACAAACAAAAGCGCATCAAAACGTTAGTGCATTAGTAAACACATTTAGATGCGCTTTTGTTTATTTTAACAACGAATTAAACTTAACCTCAGATTAGTGGTCTTTATAAGATTGGCCGTAACTGTTTTAATTTTTTGTAGGATTATTATTAATTTTTGACGTATAATTTATTATGCAAAGTTATTCTTTTTGGTGTTCTCTCACTACCCTTAAATTTAGTGACCATAGTTATGAATCACCCTGTATAATGTGAATATTACCTTTCTTTAAATTTCCAATTAATATTGACGTAACATTTGTTTCAGTTTACAATAGCAACAAAAAATATGCAGTTGCTAAATTCCAATTAATTTACTGATTTTCCATTTACCTAGATACTACTACTTCAATATTGCTACTTTCATTGCTTTAAGGAAAATCTGCATGGCGTCTATGCAACATTAATAATTGTAAAAGTAAAAGTTACGTTATATAGTACTAGAAAATGGAATTGTAGTCAAATAGAGTTAAAGAATTAAAGCTTGATACTATATTAACAACTACTCACTGATTTACCTATGCAAATTAATATAGGTAGTGTAGAAAAATATTAAGAAAACTTTCCGTAATTTCACAAGTTAGATTTTAAAAATTCACTATCACTGAACGATCAAATTGCATATAATTTTTTTTTTGCTGTGGTTTTTTTAATATAAAATTATTTTTTAGGTGTACATAGTAATTACATACTACATAGCCTACTCCGGCACTTTTCATAGTAGCCTATCACTGATCACGACCGGCTGCAATCTACTGAAATAGAAAATCGTGCCCCACGCACCAGAGGATTTCCTCCTCAGATTTGTTACGTGCATACAGTCCCGTCGGCTTTGTTGCTAACCCGAGATAGCCTCAATATTTCGCGTCCGATAAGAGCGATAGCGGGCTCTGGCCGCCGTCGCGGGCGTTGCTTAGCAACAGCCAGTGGGGTTCGAGAGGTGTGTTCGGTCCTCCTTCAGCCGGGTGTCGAACCCGCCGCGTGGTCTCGCTGCGCCACAGGTGGCGCGCTATGTCGGGACGCTCGGCTGCTTCGTACGCGTGCGTGCAGCGTTTTTTACGCGAGCTCGACGACTTCCCAACGGCAGTGGAACGCCGTCAGCACGCACTCGTGTGTACGCGCCTCGCGCGAGGGGTCCGGCGTCTGCGTTCGTTTGTTGAGGTTATGTGGCGGTGGTGCGGCTGTGTTTGTTTTTGTGCCCCGTGGAGAGCTGCGTGTGGTATTTTTTGAATTCGATTTTTCGGCGTGAGACGAAAATTCGGCGGGCAGTAGCTGGCGCGAGGCCGCGAAGATGTGTTAAAGATTCACTTCCTGGGGTCAATATGTGAATTAAGTGGTTATTTTTGGAGTGTAGTGACAGATAATATTCTAATTCCCGGATTAGAATTGCTAAGTGGAGACGAGAATTCCGTCCCGTCTGCAAGGTAGCCCCAAATTTGTTTTTTAATGTTTCCTGGTCTGTCTGCGCTGTTTTGGCAAACGATTTAAATTGTCCGACATTCGTCATGCACCTCATTAATTTTTCAAGGAAATTGAGAGAATTCAGGAATTAATTGCCAGCCAAACGCGGAATAATAGTTATTTCTTGAAATAGTATTCATGAAATACAAATTATAGGAAAATAGGTTTTTCAGGTTACATACTCAGAATCGTTTTTTAATGTGATGAGTTTTTCAAGTATGCTATTTAAAAATTACTTACCTACTAGTTTTTAATGTCTTTAGCCACTGAAATAATTGTGTATAATAATTATATACCTCTAAGTAAGTTGAAAACTTCAGCTTTCGATTCCCATGAACGAACGCAAATCAGACCAAGTAAACAGACGCAATGTTTTTTCGTAATGCGCAGTACCAACTACAATTCTACAAAATAGAATACAAATGCCAATTTATTATTAATAGCCCATGCAACAGGTTGTTATCGTACCAATATCAAAAACAGGAACCTTTATGTTGTAGTAGCAGCTGCTTTGAATGTAGTTTTATGGACAACAGATGAAATATTTTCATTTCAATGTAAATTACTACGAAAAGAATCTGACAACCGAATGTACGAATTTTTTTATCTCCAAAAATAGATATCTATATAACGAAATTTTCAACACATGAACCTGAAATCTGCAATAGTGCAATACTCTCAAGTTGCATTTGTTTTCGAATTGAACGAAATATCGTTATCTAACAATTTTTGTAAAATTTCAAAAATTATGTATACCGTGTTCCTACGTATAATAAAGAAAAAAATATTAACGACATAAGCGACTGATTTGTAAAAAAATATTTTGAAAATTTTAATTTCTACTAAAATTGAGCAATGCAGAGCTGATTATGGGGAAAAGAAAATACTTTTAGATTTGGGGACCTATGTAACATATCGTTTTATATTTCTCGATTTCGCACAGAATTATATGTCAATATTTCTATATTTTTGAAAATAATATTGACGGTATGTAGGTACATGTTTCTGAAGAGATTTAAGCTACCACTTAGGATTTTGTTGGGCGTACCAGCCTACTATGATCGACTAACAAATCGAATTTTCCGTGATCAAGGCAGGCTAGATTTGATTTCAAACACGTTTTTAGCGACCCAGAAAACCTTAGATATGAATTTTTGCTGCAACAAATTAATAATTTTTTAGCAGCAATAATAATCGAAATATGCTCAAAGCATCAAGGACAAAAACCAAATTTAATAGTCTTTCGGAATAAAAACAAAAGTCTGATTTTTTACAAATAGCTAGATTCTTATACATTTTATATTTTAAAAGTGTATAAAACTTACTTAAATTTTTACTAACTTTGTCTCGAGCTTCTTTGGAGATTTCTTTAGAACTTCACATTTCAGAGTCCTTAAAATTCAGTGGTCTCCATCAAAGTGTGGTACGCGTACCCCAGGTAGTACGCGAGTCTATACTAGGGGTAGGTATGTCAAATGACGGAATAAAACAAGAAAATACGAGGATTTGATAGCTGCAACACAATCGCGTACTCTTTTAAGGCAGAGACAGCAAGTCTTTGTGGCTAAATGTGGAGGTATTTTTAACGATTATACAGTGTGTCTCACTTGAAATAAAGTCACATTAATCACCAGTTTGGTGGTTTCTACCCCTAAGGGAACTTAAGCTACCTATTTGGTTATTTCCACCTAGGGTTTCCAGTCCCGGGATCCGGTCCCGGGACAGTCCCGGGATTCTACCACAAAAACCGAGTCCCGGGACCACAGCCAGGCCAGGCGAAGTCCCGGGACCATGTCAACATGCGTGCGTATACTGGATATCAGAGAGTTAGGACGGGTATTCACCGGCGTACGGCGTATTACTCATACCTCTTGCACATTCTGCATTATTTGCGTTTTGCGTAGGCAGGAGAGGTATTATTTTCGGTAGGTTAGAATTAAACATGTGTGTTGTTTCAGCTACATTTGCATATCTTCTTCTATTTATGTATTTATCTGGTTTTTTTTTGTTGGATTTAGATATGTGCGAAGAAGCTAAATAATTTATATTTTGGGGTTTTAAGTGTGTTCGTTATTTGTCTGCTAAAGCGTTACAATTAGAATGAATTCCGATTCGCAACCTACCTTCATTCTACATAAAAAAATAAATTTGAAGTCAATATGGCAACAATTTTATATAATGAAGATAAACAATTCGCGAAATGTAAAGTTGGTTCCTACAAAATTATCATAATTAGAGGCAGCTTCACGAAAGGATTACACAAGCACTTTGCAGTTCAAACAAAAGCAAAAGATGAAGAGCGATAACATTTTTAGTACCAGAAGAAAGCAATGAAGTTGTAGACGAGCCCCAACGCAAAGTATCAGCACAGAAATACTTTATTTAAGTTAAAACGCTTGTTTTTCTCTGGAAATTGCATTCGGAAATTTCACCTGAACACTATTTCCTTTTCGGGACCATTTTCGGGATCTTCGGGACTAGTCCCGGGACTTGAAATTTAGCTTGTAAGTCCCGAAAACACTTTTGGTCCCGGGACTTGGAAACCCTATTTCCACCCTTGCATACCAGCCTACTATGATCGATTCATTTTCACAAACTAGCCCTGGCGATCAAGGTAGGCTGTATTTTATTTCAAAATCATATTTATAAATTTCAGATACCATGACCGTATTTTTGAAAGTTACAAAAAATCTATTAAAAATTTTCCAAAACGAGGCTACGTCATTGTTAAAATTTATGGAAAATCTTCATAAGAAACTGTGGCAATAGATGATGATAAATTAGAAAATCGATTGGGATGAAGTTCGGTTTTTGAAGAGAAATATTCCATCAAATACTAGATCCTCGTTAACGAACGAAGTTCCAGCTTTGATAACATTCGATGATATTGTGGTTGTACTGCCAGAACCCCTTAATGAAATGAGACCTTCTATTGAAGATATATTATTTATATTTTAACGTGTAGGTACCTTACGGAATACGGTTTGCATTAATATAATATGTTACTCTTGCCTTTTACAGTTAAATATTTTTTTTTATTACAATTTGTCCATAGTTTCCCCTAGTCATCTCCTTTACCTAAGGAAAACATGGACAACATGCAGGTCTCCACATTTAAATTTTTGGTTAAGTTTACATTAGCTGCTTCTGCAAATACATAGAAAGTATAGATTCATGTCTAAACATTCGTTTGCCAGAAATGTATTTGCGAAGTTGACTAAATTTTAGACGCCACAAATCAGAGTGAAAAAGTTATTATCAATATGTTTCCGGTCTCCCCTACTAACTTTTTACTTCCTTTTTACTTCCTTTTACTACTATAAAGGAAGTATTGGATTCACCCCAAAAATTCGAAATTGAGTTTTCAACAGATCTTCACGTTTTAGAGTCCCCTGATCCCAAAAAACATATTTTTTTTCATTGGTCTGTCTGTGTGTCTGTCTGTGTGTCTGTCTGTGTGTCTGTCTGTCTGTCTGTGTGTGTGTCTGTGAACAGAATATCTCAAAAACGAAAAGAGGTATGGCATTGAAACTTCATATATAAGTTTTGTGTACTATGTAGATGAGACAGCAAGCTTTTGAAGAAAATCGCATAACCGGAAGTAGGTGTTTACTCTTGTGATTTTTCAGTTTTTTTCGATTTTTTCAAAAACGGCTCTAACGATTTTTTTTAAATTTTACATTTTTCTTACATTTTTAATGTGTATTGATGTGAGATAGGTGATTTTCCAGTTGAATACTTCTAAAGTGGCTTTCTTTTGTTTTTTTTTTCTATTTTTTTTATTAACTCCTATTTTAAATAAAACACCCGGTATATTATTACATTTTTGAATTCACCTTAAAATTCTAGAGAAAATTTGTCTCTTCAACTAACACTCGATTTTGTACCGTTTTTGTAGAATTTGTAATTTTTGAAAATTTTTAACAAATTGTTAAAAATTAAAAATGAAATTTTTGACTAATTATAAGATCACTGTAAAAGGAAGTTGTGTGAGTGTATCACACCAGATTTTACTATAAAGGAAGTATTGGATTCACCCCAAAAATTCGAAATTGAGTTTTCAACAGATCTTCACGTTTTAGAGTCCCCTGATCCCAAAAAACATATTATTTTTTTCATTGGTCTGTCTGTGTGTCTGTCTGTCTGTCTGTGTGTGTGTCTGTCTGTGAACAGAATATCTCAAAAACGAAAAGAGGTATGGCGTTGAAACTTCATATATAAGTTTTGTGTACTATGTAGATGAGACAGCAAACTTTTGAAGAAAATCGCATAACCGGAAGTAGGTGTTTACTCTTGTGATTTTTCAGTTTTTTTCGATTTTTTCAAAAACGGCTCTAACGATTTTTTTAAAACTTTACATTTTTACTACATTTTTAATGTGTATTGATGTGAGATAGGTGATTTTCCAGTTGAATACTTCTAAAGTGTGTTTCTATTGTTTTTTTTTTCAATTTTTTTTATTAACTCCTATTTTAAATAAAACACCCGGTATATTATTACATTTTTGAATTTAGCTTAAAATTCTAGATAAAATTTGTCTCTTCACTTAACGCTCTATTTTGTACCGTTTTTGTAGAATTTGTAATTTTTGAAAATTTTTGACAAATGGTTAAAAATTAAAAATGAAATTTTTTACTAATTATAAGATCACTGTAAAAGGAAGTTGTGTGAGTGTATCACACCAGATTTTTTATTTTAAATATACATCAAAGATGGCTGTGGAACAATTGAAAATACTTTACTTTTATCTTTTGGCTGTTGTACGGTTTGCTACATTTATTGTCACAAGCAACCGAGATATTTGCAAAAGACATGTTTTTGATAGTAGGCCAGGATTGATTAATCAGAAGTGAAATAAAAGTTTTGACTTGCAATAATTTGTCCTGGAAGCAGTTTCAATTTCAACCACCAAATTAAATGGAAAGATTTGTTATATTTAAATTGACGTCTCTTCTCTCTCTAAAGAATTCCACACAAAACCTATAAACAATGTTTTTTTGTAGATGAAGATCTCTGTTATTCATGAAATAAGTGCAGAAAACCTGTGAAAATATGAAAGTACCTAGACCTTTTTCAATTGTGTTATAGACAACCTTGACGTGTATTGAAAATAGAAAATCATGTCACTATCTCGTAAAGTGTGAAAACAAATTATTTGAATTATCCTTTAAAAGGTGTCTTAATACTATCAAATCAGTTTTGTTGTAAATAAAATAATACACGACTAATAGCAAAAAAAAATTTAACGTTTTTCTTTTTGGACATAACTCGAAAACGAAGATAGTTAGGTCCAATTACTTTTTACTTCTTTTTACGGAAGGAAGGAAGTATTGAATTCACCCCAAAAATTCGAAATTGAGTTTTCAACAGATCTTCACGTTTTATAGTCACCTGAAACCAAAAATCATGTTTTTGTTCACTTGTCCATCTGTCTGTATGTGTGTGAACAGAATATCTCAAAAACCAAAAGAGGTATGAAGTTGAAACTTCATATATAATTTTTGTGTACTATCTAGATGCGACAGTATGTTTTTGAAGAAAATCGCATAACCGGAAGTGTGGTGTTTACTCTTGTGATTTTTCAGTTTTTTTTTCGATTTTTTCAAAAATGACCAACGATTTTGTTCAAACTTTATTTTATTGCATTTTTAATATGTCTTGATGTGAGATAGGTGATTTTCCAGTTGCATATCTCTAAAATGGGTTTCTCTTGTTTTCTTTTCTATTTTTTTATTAACTTCTATTTTAAATAGAACGCCCGGTATATTATTGCATTTTTTAATTCAGCTTAAAATTTTAGAAAAAATTTGTCTTTTGAACTAACGCTCCATTTTGTACCGCTTTTGTAGAATTTGTAATTTTTGAAAATATTGACAAATGCTTAAAAATTCAAAATCAAATTTTTGGCTAATTATAAGATCACTGTAAAAAGAAGTTGTGTGCGTGTTTCACACCAGATTTTTAAAATATTTTTCAGCATTAGAATGCGCAACTTTCCCCTAGTTTAACCATCTTTATATTCCTTACGGTTTTCAAGAACCCAATAGTAAACTTGGAAATTGAATAACCCTGTATATAATCGAAGTTGTGGTAAAAATGAAATTTAAGGATGATCAGGAGAATTCATTAAATTTTAAAAAATCACCGTGAACGAAGCAAAGTAATGTGTGTATGTATTATCGTTAACCTCATTTTACCTTGCGGTGTTGAGGTTGGTGCTTTTTGCGCTTGCATCTGGCGGTACAATGCTCAACTTGCCCCGGATTCGAGATACAAAGTTGGAGCGCACCTTTTGTGCTTACGCAGCAACCATTGTGTGAAGTGTGTGTCATGGTGATGTGTTGACCTTGTTATTCTATCTCTTAGGTCTGTGGTTCTAAGCAGAGCACAGTTAATTTGGTGCCCAACTGTGAATGGTCTCACCGAGCCCGATTCCAATCGCCAGGCTGCGGAAAAATTCCGGTCCCCGTGGGATTCGAACCGAGGACGTGCTTAATGCAAGCCTGGCGTCTACCCAACTGCGCCACGCGGCTTCATCTAGCAAAGTACCTAGTGGATTATTAAATTTAAATATGCAAATCGGCTTAACAGGCGTCGTTGTATTCGTGTTTCGTGCTGGTTGCTTGTAATTCCAAATTGTAAGCAAGAATTCATAGTTTTCTTTGTGAGTTTATATCTTGTAAACTAAGTATGTCTTTTCATTGTTTGCAAATCCATGCTCACAAGAGGGCAGGTTATATCACAATCTGTAGTTCTTCATGTAATGTCAAATAAGTGTTGTTTATACGCAAATACTGCGCAATGTATGCAGAAATTCAAAATGTTTCGTTGGGACATTGGGACGCGACGTACATTGGAATCATTGCACAACGAAATAGTGTTTTAAAATAAAAAAAACGTATGCTCACATTGTAGAGGGGAGTAAACAACAAAATACATTAACTAGTAATTTCAACTTGCTGTTTTACTTTCTTCCAACTTTCCGGTACTAACCAAATTAGGAGTATATTCTCATTATTGTTGTTAGCTTTGAAATTGAATTCTGACTGTATACATATAGACGGTTTTCGTAGTTGTCATCTTTTACCATATTTTGCTATTTGCCCACGCTTCTTCCGCTATTCCTCTTTACATTGTATTCGTTATTTCTTTCATCCAGCTCATCCTAGCCCCCCTCTTCTCTGTATTTCTTTTGTCTGCTTTTGACGCAGCTCATCCTAGCCCCCCTCTTCTCTGTATTTCTTTTGCCTGCTTTTGACGATGCTTTCCTCGTCATTATTCTATCAGTTGTCATCCTTCTAATATGACCATGTTAACTGTTTTCTTACTATTTTATCTAGGTATAATAGTTTCTTCCTTTTCCATTACCTTTGATTGGTGTTCATTTCTGAACCCCATCTGTTCTCGAGATTCTTCTTCAACTGCTCATCGCATCTACCGCTAAGACTTTCATTTGTTGCCTGTCATCTAAGCTATGTAATTGCCGTGTCTCCGATCCAATAAAGCACTACACTATCATATTTTCTTAGCTTTCGAACTACCCCAAGGATACTGTTCAAAAATCAATTAGTTTCTTTAATTGTCTTGTTTGTTCTTACATTTTCTTTTTGTTCAAAGTTTCTGCCTAAGTTTATTTTCGAGATATGTACTATATCACTCCTCCTCTAGTATGTCTTATGACTCAGTGCCGGCGTCACACTTTTAGCCCGAGTGGGTAGTAATGTGGGGGGGGGGGTGGTTCCAAGTGATTTTTCACAATACACTCATATGAAGGGTTGAGGGATACAGGGTTACGATCAAAATTTGATAAAAATATACTTGTCACAAAGTTCAATTTATTTGCTTTCGTTTAAAGGTACAAATAAATCATTTTCGTAGGGCGAAACAAGACGTTCGTTTTCTATTAAGAACAATAAATTCATTCATTAAAGTTTCTAAATCGAGCAAATCAACTGAATCCGAGTAGTGATGCAAAATAGCAACGTGGTTTAGCTGATTCTGTGCCATAGTCGATCTTAAATAATTTTTTATTCGACGCAAAACTGAAAAACGTCTTTCATTAGAACAAGAAGATCCCGGTACTGTTATTATTAGTCTCAAAAAACGCACGAACTCGGGAACGATTTTCATATAATGTTCATATTCTCTGAGAAACTTTACCATAGTGTTCAAATCAGTTGCTTCTTCCCCTTCAAGCTTCATGATACCTACTCATAAAAAAATCATTTGTTAGTCGCGATTTGTCAAAATCTTCTCTAAGTATAGAATTTCACGATTTCGTCCGCATCTTTCGTTTTACCAGGTGCAACATTTTCTAAAGACTTGGAAAACTTGGTTTTGTTCGAAAGTTTCGAGTGGGTAGTTACCCACACGGATATTAGCGAGTGGGTAGTACTACCCATACTACCCACGTCAACCGCCGGCCCTGTTATGGCTCGAGAATGACACTTTGTGTCACCATCTTCATTGGTAGATATTTCCATTCCGGGCTATAGCCTGTCAACTGTATTCCCATTCCTTCGCATTTTCAATTTTCAACCATAATGTGTGGTACATTGTTGAATTCAGAATAAATAGGGCTTTTAAAATTTGACATCAGAAAATCAGGACGAAGACGAAACGTCGAATAAAAAAAGTGATAATGTAATCTTTAAATCCATTAAAAGTTGCTATAACGAAGTGTTGTCGGTTTCGCCCTAACTTTAATGTTTGTCAGA
This sequence comes from Agriotes lineatus, assembly GCA_940337035.1. Taxonomy (NCBI): domain Eukaryota; kingdom Metazoa; phylum Arthropoda; class Insecta; order Coleoptera; family Elateridae; genus Agriotes; species Agriotes lineatus. The sequence continues at coordinate 145,529 of CALNHX010001363.1, read as the reverse complement.
AAAAATAAAATTAAAAAATTCGATGATTAAGATAATTCAAAAACAAACAGCCTCATTTTGCCAGTCCTTTAATTACGCAAGTTGTTTTCCATTTAACCAAATTTGTATCTCTTTCTGTTACCGAGATTCCCACACTGGCTCTCCTTATCTTGGACATATTGTATATCCCATAGATTTCTTCTAGGAAATATTTTTCATATGTATTTATTACCGTGATGCTACTATAATTTCCAAATTTTTCTCTTTTTTTTACTTCCTTTTACGATAAAGTATTGGATTCACCCCAAAAATTCGAAATTGAGTTTTCAACAGATCTTCACGTTTTAGAGTTCCCTGAACTGTTCATTGGTCTGTCTGTATGTGAACAGAATATCTCAAAAACGAAAAGAGGTATGGCGTTGAAACTTCGTAAGTATATAAATTTTGTGTACTGACCGGAAGTAGTAGGTGATTTTTCAGTTTTTTCGATTTTTTCTAAAAGGGCTCCTTCAAACTCAACAGTTTTATTACATTTTTAATGTGTATTGATGTGAGATAGGTGATTTTCCAGTTGAATACCTCTAAAATGGATTTCTTTGGTTTTTTTCCAATTTTTTTTATTAACTCCTATTTCAAATAGAACACCCGGTATATTATTACATTTTTGAATTTACCTTAAAATTTAAGAGACAATTTGTCTCTTCAACTAACTCTTTATTTTGTACGGTTTCTGTAGAATTTGTAATTTTTGAAATTTTTTGACAAATGCTTAAAAATTAAAAATAAAATTTTTGGCTAATTATAAGATCACTGTAAAAGTAAGATGTGTGAGTGTGTCACACCAGATTTTTTAAACATTAGCGTGTGGTTTCTACTGCAGTTAGACTTTTGTTTGGTAGTCTACCCTTCATTTCGTATAGATTTTGCTGTGTTTTTTGTATTCATAGCGTCTGCTATTCTTCTGTATTTGTCTGTGGTCTTTTATGTCTTCTGTTAATACAGTTTTGAAATATTTTTCTCGTTACAGAGATTTTATTGATTGTGTGTTTATTTTTTCCCCTGTAGTTTTACCGTTTTTGATGATTTTAACATACTTCTACTGTTAGCATTTCTATATTTCAACAGCTTCTTTCTCGTTCCCATTATTTTGCTTCTCATTGTATTTACTCGTTTTTGTTGTTGCATATATTTTTGTGTCTTCGTATATCTTAACTACCTTCAGAAAAATTCTTGTTTCTTAATTTCTTGCGTTTTCTCGACGCCTATACACTATGGCGTGTCTGTTTTGACATAAGTGCGGAGTACTAATGTGTTATAAACTTCGCAAATTGTATTTCCATGTCCTTGTTAAATCTATTCGTATCGCCAGTCTCTCTGTGGTTTGACATCCTGAATTTTACTCTGTCGAGCAATAACGTAGTATGATTAAATTGTAGATTTCTCGACACTCGTCTTTAAGTATATCCATTAAAGATTGTTTAAAAATTGATATACCAGCAATGAGATCATGAAAACTTCCATATTTATACCGATGGGGCCACAATTATATTTGTATAACAGCAATGAGATAACATGAACAAGAAAATAACTCGTATTGCTTGAGTAAGAAAGAGATAAACATAGTAGCAAATATTCGAGAAGGCTTGACGCTTAATTTAGTTATGACATTTGTCAACTAAACATGCCTACGAAAATAATTTTATTCGCAATCACATTGTAATGTGTCAATTTCATGACATGACAACAGCTGGGAACTAGATGATTACTTGAAACTAGCCAGGAAATTATTACATACCCCGAAAAATATTACATACCTGAAGAGTGGGGTGTTTCCATGGTAACAAAACATTGAGTGGGTTGTTTTCATGGTAACAAAAATATTAGCTATATCAAGATATCTATTATTCAGAATTCAAATGTAGTTATTTTTAAAATTAGATGATTGCAAATAAAATAGTATACATACCACGGTGGAAAGTTTCATCCCTGTCTCGAGATAAAGTTAACCTCGCCGCTACGCGTCTCGGTAAACTACCTAATCTCTCGACAGTAATGAAACACTTCCCACCTCGGTATGTAATATACTATTTTCGTATGGCCATCGCTTTCTTACTCAATCATTCTATTATGTTATTCATGTTATCTCATTGCTGTTATACCGGGTGACTATAAATGATTGAAATTTTTTTCTTAAGTTGGCACTGTTTATGTTGGTGGCACTGTAAGTCTATGTCAAATTCAATGTTCGCAGGTTAGGTTTTGCGTCATTCTATGTCAAAACTGACGCAAAACCTAACCTGCTAACCTCGCATTTGACATAGACTTAACAGTTCCACCAACATAAACAGTGCCAACCTAATAAAAAAAAATCAATCATTTATAGTCACTCATATAATTATGGCCCCATCCGTATATATTCGTGGCTTGGTGGCTTTTATTGTAACAAATGCAAAAACTTCACTGATATTTTGATCAGGCTACGTTAGCTACCTACATTTCCGAATTTTGCAAAATTAATATTCTAAAACATGCCAAAACTGAAAAGAAAGGAAATATAACGAATGCAAATGAAAAACGCGGAACTTCAACTACTGGAGTGATGCGATTGGTTGAGCGCTGGTCGCGTGATGAGATATCTACGTGACGTCATTTAAAATAAAGCTAATAATGACACCAACAGTGGCGGCTCGTGACGATTGTATTTGGGGGACCCACCTACATTCCGTCGTTGTTTTACCTATGACAAGCACTGGACAATGGTTTGAAATAACTGTTGTTTCATCACATTGAATTATCAAAAATTCGTTTGCATTAAATTGTATACCGTTCAGAATTTCATTTTGTATAGTTTTGGATGTTTCATTTCAAAAGTAAAGCAAATTTTCTACAACAATTCATGACTTGTAGAAATGTGCTTTTTACCCTCTGATTTAAATATTTGAGATATTTAAATCCTAATTTTGGGCTGGAGCCCCTAAGGAGTAGCCGCCACTGGATACCAACTCTAAATATCAAACTTTGAAGTACAGGGAGGTCAAAAATAAACTAGATCGTGCGAACCATTAAACACAATAAAATTTGTCTAATCTGTAGTATGCTTTTTGTTGGTATTGAACTGTCAAATAATTTTGAAGTTTAAATTTAATTTTCAACATGTTTAACTTATACACATATTATTTTAATATTACATATCAATGTAATGTATAAATTTGGTTTAAATATATTTTACAGCTTATTAGACTCTTAAAGTCACATAAACTCCTAATACAATTAATTCTAGTTCAAATGTAGTTTTACAAAGTGCCGTGTAGACAGACGGTTGTCATATAGCTCATGGGCTTCAGCGATTAATTCTATTTTTGATCGCTCTGTACCTTTGACTAATTTGAAAGGCTACTAAAGAGTTCTTACACATTTTTGCGTGATTTTCAGGAATACCTATTCTATTTTAACAACGTATTTGACTTATTTCCCAGCTTCAAATAGCATAGCTATAATTCGAAAATATGAGAGTCGGTATTGTACAGTGAGTATCAAAATTGGCTGATCTATAAAACAAAACAAAAACATAGGGGCTATGCATAAATACGAAATGATTTCCTTAGGATTTCTTGGTATTATTATGTCTACTGTTCAATCTGAAACTATGTTTTGTCGTCAATGTGAGCTAATGTAGCGTTAATATTTTTATTTGAATAATGGCCCGTATTATAAAGGATCAATAAATCATTAGATAAGTAATTGGGGAGTAAATTTACCTCCCCAGAAAACTAATAGGCAAATAAACAAAAACGCATCAATTTTTTTTTACTAATGAATAAAACGTCATAAGCATTAACGTTTTGATGCGCTTTTGTTTTCTTTAACAATGAATTGAAGTTAACCTGTGCGAATTTATTAGTCCAATAAAGTTATTTTGCGTTTATAATACGCAAATCTACGGAATAAATTAATTTATCTACGACCACTACTAAAAGTAGGCCTTTTAGCGCTAGCTTGTTTCACTAAAAGTGACGTTTTATGGTTTACCGTGGTTAAAGAAATCAGCTATTTACTTTTAGCCCATGTGCTAAAAGTGAAGTGAGGTTATAAAACTACAATTTCGATCTGGAAGTGAAGTTGTAAAGTTATTCTAGTTGCTTCTTGCGTTAGAGGTAAAGTGTTTTTGAAATAATTAAAGCGTTATGTAATGAATACAGTCAGATGTGGAGTATTAATAATTACCTTTCGTAACTGACCTTGACAGCACTGGCTTCGGAAACACTCGTCTGCGAGGTATGGCCTACTGTTTATTATGACATAAATTAGAAGTGTCGTAGATGCAAACCTTTGTTAAATCGATATTTATGGATTAATAACAGTAAAATTAAGGTCGCAGATAAAATATTGTATGCAACGCGTGCATAAACGTCGACTTTTAGCACATGTTGCATAAATAGCTATTATTCTCAAAGTAAATTTTATTTAGCAAATAAAAAATTGTATAATACTGAGTATAAGAGTAGTTTTTATTTATATACCTATAAAATTTAGCTTTCTTATTCATGGTACTGATTTATATATTTTTTTTTTGTAAAACGTATTTTAAAAATAATTTGTACCGCAGTATCAGCCATGTCTTACACTATCTAATTGTATATCACTTTTCATAATTGGCCTATGCTTTTGTTATTGGTAAAGACAAATTACAGTACAGTAGCTTCTCCTTCAGTCAACTTTTTGATTTTAGATGCCACTTTAATGCTCATACCAATAATCTAGAACTTGATTACTTAGTACTATTTGAAGATAATACCCACTAAGTTACAAAAAATAACCAGCATTAAATCAAGGAAAATATACTATGTATTAGTTTAATTTTTTTGTACAGTACAAGTGGATAAATGTACCTATTGGAAATATAGAAAATTGTTCTAATTTCTACAGTTGTGTTATTGATAAGCGGGCCATATTGTTGTAGACTGTATTAAATAAAGTACTTAAAGCCTATCAAGGTTTTATGTTTTTTAATATCAATTGATTTCTTTGAATGGTAGTTATAATTTAGTTTGGCATTTTGAATATTCTGATGATGCATGCCCTTTTACGTACAATTCTAATCATTTACATTATTACAAAATAAAATACTCACACCTGGACTCCCAGAGCAACCTTTGAGTTGTAAGTAGAAAAAAAGCATTATTTTATTTTTGAGAAGAATGATTCTCAGTCAACTACAAGGTTAATTTTATATAGACATAATTGAGCTTATACAACCGGCTTGCCAATAGCAATATTCTATTCAAATATAGCGCCCATTTGTGAGAGGAGCTTTTACTGTGTCTATTGGTTAATCATAATATAGTGGTTTTGTAAGCTAAGAAATGCAATAGTATGTTTTAATTGGGTTACTACTAGAAAGCAAGCTGTAAATCGCAAATGGCACTGTTCGAATCAATATTGCCTTGATGCATTTTAAAAGTAATAATTATCGGTGTTATTTGAAAGCTATATAAATTGAAAATCAGATGTGACGCCACTGAACTTGTTCAGATCCATATAGAATGAGGCGACAACGATATGTTCAATTATTTTCGATCACTCTGTATAAGTTTTCGGCAAAATTGATTGAGAGCTGTTTGGGCTGTAGATCACATGTACATTTTGAACTTCTTTGGCCACAAAGCGCGTTCTGTAATAACAAATACATTTATATTAATTGAGAGTTGTGGTATGAGAGAGAAACAAAAATATATATAATGAGCAATTAACTCTCGTATCAACACGTGCCATGGAGAAAAATGCAAAAGGAGCAATAATAACGGAATTAAGTACCAGCGCTATTGTTACAGGTTGTTATGGCTAGTGCTCGTGTTATGGCTTGGCTAATAACAATGGTGTGCAGCACCAGTTGGCGAAAAGCCGTTGAAATAAATCGCGAGAACGCCCAGGTTTGTAAGTATAAACACTCGCTCACTAAAAGCACTAAAAATTTGAATTACGTGACTTCGAGCAACGCTTGAATATGCATTTTTAGCCAACTCGGAGTTAAACGAATTTACTTTTACTCGTAAATTAAAAGCTCGGACGAGCAGCATGTACGAGCTGGCTAAATCTCGAGTTTAGTAGACGAGGAAACGCATAATTGAAACGAAAGACGGGACTTTTAAATTTTATTCGTCGTTGGAGATACGAAACTGCCTAAATTAAAAATTACATTCTGGTTAGTAATAGACCGCTCACGGAATTTACCGAAACATTTCAACTGGAAAACTTAAATCTAATAAGTAGTTGCAACTATTCGAGTATTTCCAAAATAAGTGTTTTTTTAGTACAGATATGGCCAATATCGTTGTTATCTGAAATCCTACATTAAACTTGACTTGTTGATTCAGAAGGTGTCGGCAGTCTTGAAAAAACAAAAATTAATTTCCAATCGTTGAAATTTTACAGAAACCATAAAAAATTATTATTTCGCAGGTTCGAATCCCACCGACGGCAATATTTTTTCTTTGTGAATTGATGTAAGGCGTATTACCAAGTGTTTGTTTTTACTGTTTTACTGTAAGATATCTTTACCTATTTAGCGCATAATTTTGAACAGTCTTGCTGTGCGCTTTCTATATTAAAGACGTTAAATAATTTTCGTCTGTAACTTTTTTATTTACAATTCAGTTTAACAAATGCAAAAACTATTTTAATTAGATTAAGGCCACACATGTGGAAAGCTCAAAAGCTATTGAAAGAAATGTATGTACTACCTCAAATTTCATAAAACCCTAGCATTATGTTTGCATCTGTATTTATCCCTGATAAATATTTTTTATAAGGCTGGTATTTTGTGTTTAAGTGAATTAACTTGTAATTGAAGTCTTCACTTCCGCTCTCACTCATGTGTTTCCGATAGAGTTATCTCAATATGATACCAAATTTAGTACTCGTGCATGCCTACAAACACTATAATGAGTGCCAAGTTTCATATGCAAGAAATTTGAAATTTAATACCATGCTGCAATTTTATGTTCACTGAAAGTGTATAACACCGTCGTATATCTCGTCCATATTCGTATAGGTAAATTCCAATTACCTCGAACTACATCTTATTTTCTATTTTTTTTTTAAATTTTGTTGTACATATTCAGTTATTTCTCGTCAATAACCTTTTTACTACAGACAATATAATCGATGTCACATTTTTACTTCCTCGTCTAAAAGGCGAAGGAAGTGCTATTTATTGTAATCGTGATAAAATCACCTTTCCAGATTTCTTCAGATCTTCACGTTTCAGGGCCCCTAGATGACGAAAAACAGGTTTTCTCATTCCATCTGTTTGTCTAACTCAAAAACTATTTGTTGGAGGAAGACTGTATTTGCCTTTGTGGTATGAAACCGAGAAAATTTCGGTAAAATATATACAAGGTGAACACCTTAAAAAACAATTACTTAAATACACATTTTGCACATAGCTCCGGTTTTTGCCCTTGATGAAAAAGGGCAAATTTTGGACCCAACATATACAGGGTGAGCATCTGAAAAAAATAAAAGCTTGTTTATTTTTTTGCTTTAACTTAGACATAGATAAAAGTAACAATTTGCACATAGCTCAGGCTTTACCCTTGACGAAAATGAAACCCAACAGGTACAGGACAAGAGACAAAACAGGGTGACAATAAGTGCGTTATATTTAATACAACCGCATCATACAGAGCCGAGAGGTTCTGCGTGGCCACATGCGACAGTCGGTCGCGCTACTGCCAAGCGTTGAAATCACATCCGCAGGCGCCGAAGTTCGAATCCCAACGCGGGGAAGGTTTTTTTTTATTTGAAAATTGATGTAATTCGCGTTACTGAGTGTTTCCGTTTATTTTTTCAATATTATTACAAACGTTAAGATATTTTTACTCTTAGTTTCCTTTGATTTGTTAAATTGTTTAGTATCACAACGTCCACTTGCGAGGAGTAAAGGAGTAGAGCCCTTTACAGATTTTTATATAGGGAATTTCACAAAGTCTCCGTCAAACTTAGAGGGCCAAAAATAAGGCAAAACTTAGAGATATGGATCAATCTCTATGTGGTTTTCCCATGCCGATCGAATAGCCGCATCGTTCACTTGACCTGGAAAAACTTTACTTTTGTGTAGGATGATTTAATTTTTATGAGATCGAATTTCACAACAGACTTGGCATAAGAGGGTCATTCAGACATTTTCTAAATCTAAACAGTGAATTGGTGAGAGGAATCGAGAACAATTACTGTATGAGTGCTGTAGTTTGATTTAAAAACGTTAAACATGAGTTTCTCATAAACGGTATGACATAGATATTCGATTAAAAATGTTCAGCATTCGAGATGCTTCTAAGATCACATTGAAATTATTTTTGTTGCATTTTGTTGCCCGTTTTCATTTTTTGTATAAACCCGTTATTATCTATCAACGATAGTAGATTTGATACTATTAAGGAACTTTTACGGAAATTTCGAAACTGAACTCATTTTATAGATCTTTCAAATTTTAAAACGGTTTAATTAACTTCGTTTTTTTTTAATTTACGACAAAGGTGGGCGTAGCATCTTTACTTAGAAATATTTCTATTTTCAAGGATATTGGGTTTAGTAGGTTTATTTTTACAAATGGCATACTAGTTAAGTAAGCGAAAAACTGTATTTGCATAGTAAACTGGAATAGTAAAGGCATATGTACGGGGGGGTTGGAGTTTCCATATTAATAGCTTGTGAGTCTTGTAACTTTGAGAATGTTTAATGTACAGTTCTATAATATATATAAAATCGAGCGACGCTGCTTCCGTCACGCTGGATCGGGTTTACTTCGTTCGCGATCGGGCTTACATCTTTTCGTCGTTACCTTAATTTCACAATGCAAAAATAAGCGTGTGTTACGTAGAATTCCCGTAGAAATCATATTCCATTTGGAGGCTTAGTTTCGTCAAATACTTGTTTTCCATATGATAATCCGCAAATGTACAGAACAAAAAAAGGTTGTAGGTACTCAATGAAAAAATAGTACTACATTTTTAGTACTTATTATTAACACTGCAACTGTCGTATAGCGGAAACTCACGTTTTTAATTAAAATTGATTCGATAATACGTTTTTAAACTATCTAGGCGATAAAGATGCTAAATGTATGTATATAAAAATGAATCCATATTTCCCTTGGTTACACCATAACTTGAGAACGACTTTACCTATTTCATTCATCTTTTTTTTTAAGTTTTCTAATACTTCGTAGAAGGTTCTTACGGAAAGAAAAATTAAGAAAATTGCGCAGAAAATTGGAAAATTCCAGAAAACTTAACGACTATTTAACGCGTTTGACAGTTCGGCGAGGGAACGGGGCGGGACCAGAGCCGGATTAAGGATATGTGAGGCCCAGAGCTAAAATTTTTTAGAGGCCCCATTCCCATTTATGCAACGGGTACAAAGGGATCTAAATGATTAGAAACCGCACTAGATTATAACCTTCGAATCTTTTCGAGGCCCCCAAAATTCGGTGGCCCGGGGCTGCAGCCCCCCTTAGCCGCCCCCCTAATCCGGCTCTGGGCGGGACGGGAAAACGGACGGGGACGGGGATATGATGGGATGGGATGGGATGACAGGAAATAATTAAGTCATTATTTAATACACAAATAACGAACCTCCCGTGTACGAAGTCGCGGATAACAGCTAGTAATCTGATAATAAACGATGTATGTAACTGGCGCAAAACTTAACCTGCAGTGAGTTGCATGGTTTTTATCTCACTAGTGGGTTATGGATCACCTTAGAGATCTAAAATCGATCTAGTAATAGCCTTACTTATAACTAGGAGGTGTTGGATAAATGCATTTATCCACAACTCACATATACAGGCATAATCACTCTGATATCAGTTGTATTATTTAAAACACTGTCAAACTATGTCAAATTCGAGATTTGCAGGTTAAGTTGTGCGTCAGTCTATGTCAAAAAATAAACAAAACCTAACCTACTAACCTCGAATTTGACATAGACTGTACAATACACTTCAGTACTACCAAACGTATAACACGAATCACAGGCGACTCTAATTGTAAATTTATTTGATCTCTCGGTACCTATAAACATTTTTTTAAATTGGAAGAAAAATATTAACAATCTGTTATGCAGAGTACCTAATTCATAAAATCACCACAGAGGAGAATTTTTTTACTGTTGGTATTACATAATTATCTATAATTATTATTACTTAATAGGGATGTCGTACCCGGGCTAAAATCAAACCCGGGTACCCGAAAACAGTAGCCGGGTGCCCGAGGGTACCCGAAATATATAACAAAAATGTTAGCGTACATCGGAACATTCTTTACGCCGCTAGTTTTAAACTGAACTAAATTGAAATAGTACCTACTCTCCCATCAAAATCACACAGAGCATGTTTATGTTACTTCATCCCATACTGACGCGATTTAATGGTACTATTGACGGGTTGAATATTTCCGTGAAGGGGATTTACTATATGAAACAAGAAACATGTGGTATGGGATGGGGTGATTCTGGTTATTACTGCATGGTTATGTTTTTCTAGAGCTTATTCCTATTGTTTTTAAGTTTTTATCATCTCCAAAAAAGACTGACTTACTAGAAATTACATAATTTACTAGTCGGGTCCTGAAAAAATACCCGGGTTGACTATTACCCGGGTCGACCCGGGTACCCGCCGACATCCCTATTACTTAATCTAATTTTGTCAGAATACCCGTTCCACAGGATGGTGCACTCGCACATACACACATGTAAGAAATTAAATAAATACTTATATGGTGATCAATACATAAGTACTCATGGACCAATGCAATAGCCACCACGCTGTCCTATTTCAACTCAACTGATTTTTTTACTTACATCGTCGAAGTATTGTAAAAAATCATCGTTTGAGGTTTCTTCAGATCTTCACATTTTAGGGTCTCTGGATGACGAAAAAGAAATTGTTGTTGGAGGAAGGCGATATTTTGCATGTGGATTATATGTCTACCTGGTACGAAACCGAAAGAATTTCAGTTAAATATATACAGGGTGAGAACTTTAAAAAGTAAAATTGTGCTTATTTTTGCTTTAACTCGAGAACTATTAGTTAAGTAAAAGTAGTATTTGCACATAGCTGAGGTTTTTACCCTTGACGAAAAGGGACATATAAGTACAGGGCGAAAAAAAAATTGTTTTCCTTGGATATTTGCAAAATTATTAGTTTTAAAACTTCCACTTGTAAGGAATGTTCCGTGTAAAGCCCTTTGCAGATTTTACTTTCCTCGTCCAAAATACGAAGAAAGTATTGTAATCGTGAAAAAATCATCATCTTCACGTTTTAGGGTCCCTGGATGACGAGAAACAGGTTTTCTCAATTCCGTCTGTCTGTCCATTTTTTTTTGCGGTATAGCTCAAAAACTATTTGTTGGAGCAAGACGATATTTTCATGCGTCTATCTGGTTCGCAACAGAATATACTTCCGGCAAAATATATACAGGGTGAGCACCTAAAAAAATAAAATATCTATTTTTACTTTAACTTAGGAGTGGCTAAAAGTAATATTTTGCACATACGTCACTTTTTTACCCTTGACGAAAATGGGACTCAACAGATACAGGGTGAACGTTGTAAAAGAGCAGACATGTGCAACAATTACCGGGTCGTTTATAATGCAGCTGTAAGCGAACACAACGGACGCGCGGGCTCAGGATTGTGGTTAAAACGCCGGACTAGTAATCGGATCCGTATGAAAGTGCAAGTTCCAATCCTACCGGCCACATTGTCTTTTTATTTGTTAATTGATGTAATTCACATTATTCCTATGAGGAAAGTTCCTTGTAAATCCGTTTATGGAGTTTTGTTATAGAGACTACTGAAAACAATGCTCTACGAATTATTCGGCGTTATTAAAAAGCAAAATAAATTGAACTTTTATGATTGCAGACATATTTGAATATTTGCGCAGTCGTAACATCGATCAACATTACAAAATGTGAAACGATTGTTTTTGTTGCAAATTGTTCATGTTTTTCGAAAGGTAAGACATGTCTTTCCTATGAAGGTGAAAAAATAATACTGTGCTGTTAAACAAAACAGTTAATGTAATTTCCGATAATATAACAGGCCATACTTATTTGCTTATTCCAGACTGTTATAACTTTGTTTAAAATATTATTTTCTATTTTTACCTAGTTAATAACATCCTATTTGATACTTACGGGGTCACCCTGTATGAATAGAGTAGTTAACGCCGATGTATTTAACTTGATTCAACTGGTGTTGTTTCTCGTATTGAGTAGGGACAGTTGGTTGTGCAGACAAGTGTGCACTTGTGCAGCTATTACATTTAATGTCACCCACTTTTGTGGAATTTTTAAAGTACACTAACTGGATCCCTTTACGTAATCCACATATACAGGATGTAGCGTGTCCAGAACTTAAGCAAATGACTCTTGAATTTTTTTTATTAAGAAATATTCAGACAAACATGTGATCTAAAACCTATCGTTGGCAAGAACGTGTTACTCAAACTTGGCGTATAATCGAGACGTGTTGAAGATAGCATTATGTTTATGACTATAGGTTAACATTATCAACGCGTTAGTTAACTTAACCATTTGTTAAATTTTGTAGGCATGACCACATGCTAACTTTCAGATCGGTATCTAAAACATGCTCAAAAAGAAAAATATATTTATTTAAAAATCGAAGATATATGTCAGATATCATCACTCGGATGAATAGCTTCTTTAAATTCTGTAACACCCAGTACATACAAGACATATTATTACAACCCACTACGTATTTATACTCTGTTTACCTCTTTTTTCACACTAGGAGAATGCATTTTTCTGTTATATAGCTGTTAAAAGTGGAATTAGATTTACATTGGGGTTATGGTTTACAGCAGAATCCACTGTTATCGGTCGGTTGAATCTGGTTTTTGCGTTAAGTCTGGCCGTTCAGCTATAAAATATGCATATTTTTTCAATTTAGATTTTATTTTTTTTGTAATATTATTTTTGGAAATTTAATGTGCTCTATATACATTAACGGTTGTGGCTCTATACCTTGTTCGCTCCATTTGTGATTTAAGCAGGCTTTACATGAGCATTGTTTTAACGGTGCAAGGCACAGTTAGTAACAAAAAAATTATCAAAGTCAAAGCAACATTTAATAGTCCATTAATATTCATTTATCAAGTGAATTGAAGTTATTGAAACTAACATAACTACTATCGAGAAGTTACAAAACGTGAATGCCATTTGAAATTAGTAACCCTTTGTCGAGGGGGTAGTCACTGTGGAAATCTTCTGTCCTACGGGATGGAGATCTCATGGAGATCCGTGGAGATATGTGGAGATCTGTGGAAATCCATAGAGATCCGTGGAGATACATGTATGTCCGGTGGAGATACGTGGAGATCCGGTGGAGATACGTGGAGATCCAAGAACTTCGGCTGCAGTAGTGTAGAATCGGAAAAGCGTAATTGCGTGCGCACATCATTTTAACTGGTACCGCGGCCCGCGACTTTTGCTATAGGTCTTCGGCAACACGTGCACATCTGTTTTCGGCTGTATTGTATACAAACACGTCTGCTAGTGGTGTGCTCAAGAATGTACTTGTATGAGTTGTATGTACTTGTTATAAATACATACAAGCATAAATTATGTAAAGCATAGATGTTATATGAAAGAAGACCTTGAAGATTTTTATTGGCCGAAACAAGATGATCTGCAACTAATAGAGCCCATTCAAATTATTTATGGGCCCATTACAATGCTGGGTACCCACCCTATGAAACTGTCAAGATTAGACAGAGTAAAAATACAGACTTTTCATAAATCTTAAAAAAGTGCTTAAATCACATTACATACCATTCGTAATAGTCTATTTGCTACTTCAAAAAAGTTTGTGATTTATCTATATTATAAATGTATGTATGTATGTATAATCTGTAACCTCATTTACCTTGCGGTGTAGAGGCTGGTGCTTTATGCGCTGGCATCTGGCGGTAATGCTCAACTTGCCCCGGCTTTGGGATACAGAGTTGGAGCGCGCCTTTGGTGCTTGCGTAGCAACCATTCTGTGAGTTGTGTGTCTTGGTGATGTGTTGACCTTGTTACTCTATCTCTTAGGTCTGTGGTTCTGAGTAGAGCACAGTTAATTTGGTGCCCGACTGTGAATGGTCTCACTGAGCCCGATTCTAATCGCCAAGGATACGGAAAAATTCCGACCCCAGCGGGATTCGAACCGAGGACTTGCTTAATGCAAGCCTGGCGCTTACCCATCTGCGCCACGCATGGATGCAAATTATTATTAATATCAAACCACCACCGAGACTACCACATTCTGACAGCAAAAACGTGTTTTTCCAAAGATCTAATTCCATATAAAATTGAAAAGTTATTAATGTAGTATATGGAGGTCCGGATGAGATACATGGAGATCCATGGAAATCCAAATAATCTCCATGGATATCCAAGGATATCCCTGGAGATCCCAGGATATCCATGGAGTTCCAAGAAGATCTCCACAAATGGAGATTTTCTGTCCTAAAAAATCGCAAGTGACTACCCCCTCGCCCTTTGTTACTTAATATTCGCTACATTTGTAAAAATATTCACATTCAATGCCTGCTCAGCATCAGAAATTGAGAGCATGGTAGAGTTGGCAAAAACCTGCGGTTTTTCAAAAATTATCTGCTTACTCGGTTGTTTCGTTTTTTTTTCGGGTTTTTGGTCTTTGACCCAGCTTTGTAGACTAGTGGTTACCACATCTGCTTAGCACTCAGGAGGTCGCGGGTTCGATTCCCGTGGCCATCTGCTGTGATTCAGGTTTTTAGGTGGTTTTCCTCAACAGAGTACCTTCTCTGATGCGAATGCCGAGGCAGTACTTCTCTACCTTTTCTGGCCTCTCTTCCATTCTTCACAACTCCTTTCTCTCTCCCATCGTATAATTCCCGTTCTTGGCGGTAATTGAAATGGCCCCGATCCTTTACCTTTTCACGTCTTTTTTGCATGAAGATTGGCCATGGAAGTTTACATAACTTAGCTGTGTAAATTACTTTATTGTGTTTAAACGAGATTTGCATTTGAGGTTATGGCATTTAGATTAGAAAAAATGACAAAATACCTTCAAATGCAAAGTTTTCATATTTAAACAAAACATTAAATAGAACTGCAGTGATATTTATGCAAGTATCCAGTTTCAGTAATTGTATAACTGAAAACATTTTTAATTATGTACATGAAAGGCCATACAATACTTTACAACATTTCTCCACATGTACTATCAATATAAGCAGTCAATCTGGCAACAATATTTTATTTTGTCAAATGACAGTACATTTTTAGAGGTTATACAGGTTACGCAAGAAAATAAAAATTACAGTTATGTTCATGTGCAACTGAATGACAAAATCCATGGCCAACCTTCATGCAAAAAATATGTGAACAGAGTGTACTTGGGTCATTTGTAATTTAGCTATAAATATACAAATAGACATTCTTTAGATATGTAAATCATGTAAATGGGGTTATACGTAGTTTTAAAAATAAAAAGTCATTGGTTTTTTAAACAAAATTGCTTATTAGAAAAAAACATGCAAACCTGTTGTTTTTTTCCCACTTTTTTTGTTTTTTTAATTCTGAGCGAGTCTTTTTTAAATAACAGTAAAAACACCGCAGATGAATATAGTAATGAACAAGCAACGACACGATTACGTTTACTCAAAGATGAGAGCCATCAACTAAAATGAAAATAGTATTGTCATTTAACTGTAGTAATTATTGGTATTCCAATGGTGGAGAAAAAACATTCGTTTCTTTTCCATAAAAAACTGGTTTTTTAGTTGAATAAATTTTTTCTGACTTTCCCGCATCTGTTATTAGTTATTATCTAATCAAATGCCACGATTTTTAAAAATTCAACCCATCACGTGCTTTTATAGTGGCAAATAAATTCCCTTGGCAATCTACCAGTTTCTTTTACCACTTGTATCAATGGTAACTACCAAATATGTTGTTTTACTCAAGGTGGTATTTCAAAAAGGTCATTTCAACTGTCATTGTGCATCAGTGTAAATGTCATATTCATTGTAGATATACCAATAGAAAATTAAATACTTGGGAAATAGTCCACAAAATATATTTCGCGCTCATGATTTTGCTGGTAAAATATTTTACTCAAGATTTGTTGTTTTTTGGCAATGCTTCTCGACAAACTAATTTTGACAAATTCTCTCGTCTTTGTCTCGGGAATTTGATCAAGTTAGTTTGTTGTGTGATATTGTCAAAACAAAAAACTTTCGTTTTTTACCAGAAAAATCATTTGCCCTTAATACATTATTACTGAAAAAAAAACAGTTTTTTACAACTCTATTAATACGTGTACATAATATAGGTTTATCAAATTATGTTTTGTAGTAAGGGGTTTCCATTGTTATTGATTCTGAGAGAATTCCTTCAAGGGGATTCCCCCATTCAATGATTTGCCAGTATAAAAATGATTGAAATTGTTATTAATGGAAGAGTTGATACCACTTACAGCTTTAGAATACTTATCTTTATCATTTTGTGGAAAAACCACATTTAGTATAAAACCCGAAGTTTTTCAGGGGAAAATCGTGTCAACGAGAATGGGGTATACATAATCTAGCATTTTATACAAGGTGTTCCCTTAGGAAACTAATAAATAAACTTTTACCATTCTAAGAGCCATTCTGAACAAAAAAGTTAAAATACACTACGGGTTTATTCTTTTCCGTTTTCACACCCTGGAGGGGGGGGGGGGGCTTAAAATTAGGTTTTTTATCACTACCGAAAACTAGAAAACCGTATTAAAGTAAAAATTGGCAGGTACGTATCATTTTAAGGGGTTGGAATTAGCAACTCTTTTATTTTTTTTACTCAGAACTTTATAACGGGCATTAATGTGATTATAAAAAAATATCCAGAAAAAGCCTGATTTATTTGCAAACTGTTGAGCTCGTTTTAGTTATTCGTAAAGCTACCAGTTATTGTGTAAAAAAATAAAATCTATTATGATGCACGGCATTTTTCTCTTAACAGTGTTGTGCATCATAATGTATTTTTTTCTATAGCACATGTTAAAGTGTGCTTTTATCAACTCAAAACAAAAGGTCAAGTTTTACTTTAACAGCAAGGGTAGATAAAGTAGCACTTTAACATCAAGGATAGATAAAGTAATTTAATTTTCTAACTTTTGTTTAAATTAAATATGACAGCTTCGTATTATCGTAGCAACCCAATCTAGCTACTGACATTTTGAAATGTCATTATTTCTTTTGAAATTGTTAAAGTTCTTGCTATAGAAAAAAATATTGTATTATACACGACGATAAAGTTATTTCTATCCACTCTTGAATCATTAACGTCTCGACTTCGTCTCGACGTTAAACGATTCACTCGTGGATAAAATTTAACTTTATCGTCTTGTATAATAAATTACTATTATTTGTTTACACAAAAACTATTAGCTTGATGAAAAAATAAAGAAGCTAAAAAATATTTTAAAGAAATCAGGTTTTTAGCACATTTTTGCATAATCAAAATCCTCTCTGTTAAGAAGGTAGAAGGGTGTAACTTGAAAACAGATAATTAACCCATAGTATATCTGAACTTTTCTGTTCAGAATGATCCTAAGATAACGTGGTAAAATTTTGTCGGTTTTTTCAGGGAACACCCTGTATATGCCATTCGTAACCACCCTCTTTACGTAGAAGGGTGTAACTTGAAAACGAAGAATTAAGTCATGGTAGCTATATCTGAACTTTCTGTTCAGAATGACCCTTACAACACGTGGTAAACGTTTGTCGATTTCTTCAGGGAACACCCTGTATGTGGCATTCGCATTTTAGTATAAACTGAAGACCAACATAATAAACTTAAATCATTGTCCCCTACTCTGCAAGTAGGAAGTGAATGTACTATAGCAACATTTGATGAAAAAATTACAATTATATATAATAATTTATAATATTTTTACAAATTGCAGAATGCTGGAAATACATATATCTTTTTAAGCAAGTTAATCGTAAAATGTGGACCAATTAAAGTTATTATTTAGTATTGGTTGCACAGAAACTATGCGAGCATACGAAAGTCCGTGTAGTTTTTACCTATTATGTAATAATGCGTGTTATACGTTAAGAAGGTGATTGACTTTTCGCTTCAATAAAAGCTAATTTATTTTACGTTTTTTAGCGTGTGGTTGATTTGCTTGATAAACCACATTGCTTTATATCGAAGCTAATATAATAGACGGAATATTACCCTTTTTTGACTAACAATTTAATCAATATTCTAGGTAAATGCAAATCATGTTATATTAAAGCTGATAAAATTGAAAGTAGGCTGAGTTATTTAAATCTCACTTTAGGTCATACTGGGAGTATCATAAATGTGGTATTTCAACGACGTTAACTACTGTGCTGAAAGACGCGGTTTCGAAATCAAGATCGATTTGCGTATTATTTGTAAGGTTTATCCTGATTTCTCATTTACAATAACTTTGCAAAATATGTAATCGATTATACAAATGTTAGCAATACATTTAATCAATGTAGTTCCGTTCATGTGGAGCGTTTTTTAATCTATTAATAAAGAAACTCATTATGTATCTCTAAATTTAATCATCCTGTATTCAAATTTGAATAAATATTAGATATTTGTATTTAATGGAAAATGAGAGCAGGCTACTGTGTCCACACAAAAGCTTTAAACTTGAATTAATAATTGCAGTGACCATTAAACACGAACTGAACTGACAAATGACGATAGAAATAAGAATATGCCATTTGATATCTGTTATATTTTACAATTTAAAAACCTAGAAATACCAGCTGCAGCGACGCTAATTTAACATTTATTTATGCAAACTCCGTATTTTAATGATCACGCACAACAGGTGACGTATGTTTTCAACCAGCCAATAGCTGTGCTCGCCTATTTATCAATTCCAATTTTTCTGTAAGAGATTTATGGCAGCCACATACCATACTTTCAATACTCACAGTTACAGTGTCGGTAGCTCTTATAATAAATACTTAATCAATCAGTTATATTTTAGCTTTTTCCAGCCTCATTGTCGTCGGTTTAACTGAATTTTCATTTTCACTTTCTCATTTTGTGGCTCGCTATTGAAAATATGCTTGAAGCTTTTATATTTGTTTTGCATGCAGTAACTGGGTGGAACTATATTACACTCATGAGGAAGGCTATTCAGTACTTTAAGGTATTTAGCGTTACAAATAAACGTCCTGCATGTTATGTATGCATTTGTCATATTAGGTAAATTATTCCCCGATAAGTCGAAAAATGATACCTTTCCGGCGAGTGTTTGGTCCACACAAATGATTCGGGTATGGTACTGTCGTTAAACAACAGGAATCAATAAATTGAGAAAAAACTAAAAATTGTGAGAGAAATTATACATTTTCTCCCTAGGGAGATAACATGAATATTATCTCTCTATAGAGTTTTCATTATAAAGTATATACCGGTGCGGCCATAATTATATATAAGAACAATGAGATAGTATGAACAAGAAAATATGATGCATTGCTTCAGTAAGAAAGAGATAAACACAGTAACAAATGTTTGATTAAGCTTGACACTCATTTTAATTATGTCAACTAAATATGTCTACTAATTTTTTTGTATGGTTATCTCTTACTCAAGCATTCTATTTTTTTATTTATGCTGTTTCATTGCTGTTATAATGGCCGCATCGGTATAAGAACAAAGTAGGAACGTAAGAAATGTCTGTTGTCATAGTATTCGTAACATAAACACAATTCAAATGTTGCTAAATATTGCAGTATAATTTGAATTATTGTAATGCTTTATTTATGAAAATATTTGTTCTTGTTTTTCTGCTCCTGGGTGTGGAAAAATGATTACACGGCAGGAGAGAATGCAATTTTCCCTTCGTAGCCCTCGGGCTGCGCCCTTGGGCCACAAACTTACACCTTGGCAAAATCTCTTGGTGTATAAAGTACTATTATATATATGAATATTATCTCTCGACTCTAGGGAATTTTTTTATACAATGTAGGAACAAACTAAGAACTACTGCACATCATTCCGATTTACTGTAACGCTTTATTTAGGTTTATTGTCTTTCTACTCAAGGTCGTGGAAAAAATAGTATACAGTGTGTCCCAGATCGAGTGGGATTGCTTGGGTAACTTCTTATCATTGAAGATGGAGATTTGGTTAAATGGGCAATATTTTGCAGTTTCAGATGCTGATTTAAAATTTGTTTGAAAAAGTTCAAAACGCCGAACCAGTCAAAAGTTATTAAAGAAAAACTAAAAACTGTCATTTTCTTGTATGTCAAATATCTTTGTAAGAAAAAAAGTTTCATATGAACGTCGCTGTTTTCGATGAGACCAATTTAAAATTGATGTCGAACAAAAATCCAAGATGGCTGCTTTTGAAGTACTACTCGTATCAAGTTCCTTAAGTTAAATGGGCGCCATATTGGATTTTTAGGTTACTGAATAGAATTTTTTATTCTCGTTTCAACGATGTAAGATAACGTATGATTGAATAAAAAATACCAGTAAAATTAATTGTTTTTACATTTTAATCAAGTATGCTTACATGGATCCAAACAAAATTAGGTGAAATTTATTTTAGAAAACCTTTGTATGTAATTCCTATAATACTTAGTAACATGTTAATTCAGTACTAAGTACTTGAACCACAAAAAACATCGTGATATTACTTTTTAAATGTATAATCAAGTAGGTAAGTGGCTATGATGAAAAGCAATAACAAAGTTTGGGTAAAGTCACCCGCCGTATCGTCAAATGGTGTCAACTATGTTTAGCTAACAATGGCCAGCATTTTGATCATTTCATGTGATTATCAGGATTATGTTTTGTTTTTAAATAAATTTTGTTTGTTTTTGTTTGGATCCATGTAAGCCTACTTGATTAAAATATAAAAAGAATTAATTTTACTGGAATTTTTATTCAATCATACATTATCTTACATCGTTGAAAAGAGAATAAAAAATTCTATTCAGTAACCTAAAAATCCAATATGGCGCCCATTTAATTTAAGGAACTTGATACGAGTACCTCAAAAGCAGCCATCTTGAATTTTTGTTCGACATCAATTTTAAATTGGTCTCATCGAAAACAGCGACTTTTATGCAAAAACTTTTTTTCGTATCTCTTATACTTACAAAGATATTTGACATACAAGAAAAGTACAGTTTTTAGTTTTTTTTTTTTAAATAATTTTTGACTAGTTCGACATTTGGAACTTTTTCAAACAGCATATGAAACTGCAAAACATTACCCATTTAACCAAATCTCCATCTTCAATGATAAGAAAGTTACCCATGCAATCCTACTCGATCTGGGACACACTATATACACAGTAGGAGAGAAAGTTATTTTTTTCCTCAGTGTATTTGTACTTACACCGTGGGAAAAATTGTACTTTTCCCTCCCATAGTGCATAATGTACTATTCCGGCCTAGACTATAACAACATTTGCGTTACAGTTTTTTGTTGCTAGACTCTGCTGACGTTCGTCCAGCAAATGCCACAATCGTCCTACTGCTAGTTACACAATATGTATGTATGTATGTACTATCTGTAACCTCATTTACCTTGCGGGGCAGGAGGGTGGTGCTTCGTACGTTAGCATCTGGCGGTACAATGCTCAACTTGCCCCGGATTCGGGTTACAGAGTTGGAGCGCGCCTTTTGTGCTTGCGCAGCAACCATTGTGTGCGGTGTGTGTCTTCGTGATGTATTGACCTTGTTGCTCTATCTCTTAGGTCTATGGTTTTGAGTAGAGCACAGTTAATTTGGTGCCCAACTGTGAATGGTGTCACCGAGCCCGATTCCAATCGCCAAGGCTGCGAAAAAATTCAGGCCCCGGCGGGATTCGAACCGAGGACTGGCTTAATGCCGCTACGCGGCTTCTTAGTTACACAATATATGATTTAAAAAATTTAACTTGTATGTCGTATTTCACTCATTTAATTGATTGAACTACGTTTTAAAGGCAATTAGGCTAGAGTTGGGTACATAGATGTTTGTCTTTCATTTATCATTTCTTAGTAATTGACAAGATTCTACATTTTATGACGAGCATTTTATTTTGGGATGAAGCTTTCCTCATTATTTTTAGCACATTTTTTTCAATATATCAATAAAATGCGAAAATATGTAATATACAAAAATTATGTCGGTGGCAGTAAAGTGTGAAAAACTAATTTCCTTTAAACATTAAAACGCATTAATTTGCATTGTACGACAGTAAGAAGTACCTCTCCTGCTTGGTACATACTACATAGTAACAATTGACTTCTACTATGGAGTGCATAGAAATCTTTTCTTCTTCTTCTTCTTTTTTTCTGCTCCTCAATCTTCTCCTTCTCCTCCTGCTACTTTTTTTACATTTCCGGCATCAGATTTATGACTTCGTGTCCTCTTGAACCAACATCCTTTATTATTTGCAGTTTCTGTCTACTTATCCCTAGTTCTAAAATTTGCTCCGTCCAGGTTTTTCTTGGTCTTTCTCTTCTTCTTCTCCTTCTCCTTCCTTCCTGCCTCAAGTACTTGTCTATGTGGTCCCTCTTAGTACATGGCCATACAAGTTTGGTTGCCTCTTCAGTATCGACTCCTGGTCATTCATCTCTCTTATCCTTACATACGCATCCCTATCCCATTTTGTCTGACCAGCTATTTTCCTTAAACGTTTCACTTCTATAGCTATTATTTTGCCCTCGTGCCTTTTCTGAAGTGACTTGCAGAAATCAATTATTTTATGTTTTACTGAAATGCCCCAATGTATCTTTTCCTAACAAAAGAAACAATGTATGTATTCCAAACATCTGTTGACAATCGTTCCAGTAATACTAGCAATTTAGCATCAAGTTGTGTCTTAAAAGACTATTTCTGTGATGAAATAAAAAGGGAATGCGGAGTATGTAATAAATACACATACTTACCCTTTGAGCTACTTTCGCCGAATATTTGTGAGAGCTTTATTCTGATATTTCATTTAGCGTTGACGTAGCATTCGCATTAGCTCAAATTCCGAACTAATTGCATGAAATATTTTCTCTTATTTGTATCGCACGAATTCCCGTATTTTTTCAGCTCTCGTAAAGACGACCGAAAATGAACTTAATCTGTGATTTGAACTCAAAGCCACGCGTTTTTTAGGGGCTGTTTTTATGTTAGATATGGACGCAAGTAATGTACGTGACGAGATCTGAGAACTAAGAAAAATTAGGAACCATGTGTGAATTTTGGAAGTTCTCTTGGTATAACTTGGAATTGTAAAAGAAAAATCTGGTGTGATACGCGCACACAACTTCCTTTTACAGGGATCTTATAATTAGCCAAAAATTTGATTTTTAAAGTTTAAGCATGTCAAAAAATTTCAAATTCTACAAAAACGGTACAAAATAGAGCGTTAGTTCAAGAGACAAATTTTCAACAGTAATTACATAAGTGGTGATAATTTTAACTAGATTCACGAATCTTTGTTGCTATTATTCCACGAGTGGGATTTCTTATTAGCAACAAAGATGAGTGCTAATCTAGTTAAAATTATAAAAAAAATATATTACCACGAATGTAATTCGGCGTGATTATTTTTTAAACAGTTCAAGTTGTAGATTGGGTTTGATGGAGCTTCTAGATGAGTGTCCTGTTATTTTTAATAACTGCTGCTCACCTACTCCACTTTTAGCTAGTTGTGTTACAGCAGAAGAACGATTTGAATGGTTTGTGAAAAAATAGTCGCTGTAATTTGCTACTAGCAAATAGTCAGTGTAATTTTGATGCTACTAGCAAATAGTCAGTGTAATTTTGATGCTATTGGTCGATTTGAATTTATTTCTCATTACTATTGGCTGATAGGACTGTTTAAAAAATAATCTCTAAAATTGTAAGCTGAATTCAAAAATGTAATAATATACCGGGTGTTGTATGTAAAATATGAGTTAATAAAACTAATAGAAACCCATTTTAGAGGCATTTAACTGGAAAATCCCCTATCTCACATCAATACACATTAAAAATGTAATAAAAATGTAAATTTAAAAAAAAATCGTTAGAGCCATTTTTTAAAAAAACGAAAACAACTGAAAAATTACAAGAGCAAACACCATACTTCCGGTTATGCGATTTTCTTCAAAAGCTTGTTGTCTCATCTAGATAGTACACAAAACTTATATATGAAGTTTCAACGCAATACCTCTTTTCGTTTTTGAGATATTCTGTTCACAAACAGACACAGAGACTCTAAAACGTGAAGATCTGTTGAAAACTCAATTTCGCAGTTTTGGGGTGAATCCAATACTTCCTTTATCGTACACGGAAGTAAAACATGATGTACCTATTCAAAACAAATGATTGTCTTACTTTCCTATAAAAACCTATAAGAAATGTTCACCCAAATTTCCAGTTTTTCAGAACCTTGGACAAATACATTTTAAACGGTGAGTGCTCACTACCATCGATTTCGATTACCACCGTTGTGGATTTAAATCGTACTTGTATTACCACCACGTAAACTATCACCGATTTGGTTTACCACCGACTCAGGTTACCGCCGATGTGGATTTCTATCCGACTGAAACTACCACTGATCTAGTTTGCTACCGATTTAAAAAATATATGATAAGTGAAACACTGTAGTCTCACTTTTCACTTTCACGGCGCTATATCTTACCTGTTTATTTTCCGATCGATTTCAAATTTTGGGCAGTTTTATACTATCCTTTAAAAGGATCATTGTTACTATTTTGAAGTAAATTTATTGCAACTCACTAGCCTACTGCAATAAAAAATAAATGTGAAAAATTGAAAAATCGTTGCAGAGGTCTAGTTTTATTGAAAAAAGTTATTAGAAAAAGTTACCCAGGATCACAAAAACGGTCGAAATTCAAATTTTTATCAAAATGTTGTTATTGCGATTTCATAAAATATTATTATTATCGTCACACTACCCTTTATCTCGCTTATTTACTTTCTGATCGATTTAACATTTTGGTCAATTATACTACCTTGTTTTGTAACTCTGCGCGACTACTTTAAATTTTTGATCATACTTGAAAAAATTTTTCGGTAAAAATTTGGATTTCGACTATTTTTGTGGTTCTGAGCAATTTTTTCTTATAACTTTTTTCGGTAAAACTAGGCCTGTTATGAATTTTCAATTTTTTGCGTTTATTTTTGATCGCAGTAGATTTACAATAAAATTATTTAAAAATTTTGTACAATTGATTCAATTTGACATCGATCAAAAAGTAGGTGTATAAAGAAGACACATGGGTGTGCAGGTGAGATAAAAATGAACATCGAACTGAAATACCACCGATCTGGATTGCCACCGATGGGGATTTATATCCGACTAGAACTTCACCGCCGTAAACTACTACCGCCCATTTGCCACATACTGAAAATACGTCCCACCATATCCGACAGAAGTTGCTGCAAGAATTTTACGTGAACGACCACGAATTTGCATTGCATCCGATATTAATAATTTGGCAGCAATTACAGTATCTTTACGAAGTTACTTGCCTTTGAAAGTTTCATATTTCGTCACAAAATCGTTTATCTTTATATATATAATTCTTCTTTACGTCTGCATGTGACTAAACTCCTAAACGGCTGGACCGATTTTGATGAAATTTTGTGTGTGTTTGAGTGGGTCCCTGGATGGTTTAGATTCACAATTGAACTCGGTAGATGGCGCTGCAATGGGGTTCTAGGAATTTTTTTAAAATTCTTTGACGATTTTGAAAAATTTTTTAAAAAGATTTTTCGCATATCAGAACATACAGTGTGTTTCACTTTACATGGAAGCACCCCTGTATTTTCTTTGTTTTTGTATGGATCGATTTGAATTTTTTATCAGTTGTACAACTCACCAAGAGACATCGATTCATGTCCTTGAGCACAAAAGACGTTGTTAGCCTTGCCTACTACGATCAAGAACATGGGTCGCATTGTCAATATTTTGCATCGCGTTAGAGTTACAGCAAAAAGTTATTAAGAAAAGTTGTTTAGAATCAAAAGAATACCCCAGATACCGATTTTCGTTTAATAATTCGAATTTTGAATTTTTATCTATAAATTTGTCCAAGTCCCAAATTTCAACTTTTAATTTGGTATCAAATGGTGTCATGGATAAACAACATTTTTATTTTTATTGCAAACGTCATTAGCTTTTAATAACGGCTGAATTACTTTTAACTGTTGCTGAGAAAGTAGAAATAATTAGAATTACTGGTGAAAATGCAAGATCCAATAGAGAAGTAGCTATGTAGAATAATATTGGATATTGCATTTTCACCAGTAATTCTAATTTATTTCTACTTTCTCAGCAGCAGTTAAACGTAATTCAGCCGTTATTAAAAGCTAATGACGTTTGCAACAATAATAAAAATGTTGTTTCTCCATGACACCATTTGATACCAAATTAAAAGTTGAAATTTGGGACTGACAAAATTTTAGATAACAATTAAACATTCGAATTATTAAACTAAAATCGGTATCTGGGATACTCTTTTGATTCTAAACAACTTTTCTTAATAACTTCTTGCTGTAACTCTAACGCGATGCAAAATATTGACAATGTGACCC
This sequence comes from Agriotes lineatus, assembly GCA_940337035.1. Taxonomy (NCBI): domain Eukaryota; kingdom Metazoa; phylum Arthropoda; class Insecta; order Coleoptera; family Elateridae; genus Agriotes; species Agriotes lineatus. The sequence goes on along the minus strand of CALNHX010001363.1, from coordinate 118,916 downwards.
ATGTTCTTGATCGTAGTGGGGTTAATAACGTCTTTTGCGTTCAAGAACATGAATAGATGCCTCTTGGTGACTTGTACAACTGATAAAAAATTCAAATCGATCCATACAAAAACAAAGAAAATACAGGGGTGCTTCCATGTAAAGTGGAACACACTGTATAACCCCAAAATTCACCCCCCACCACCACCCAATATTTGATAAAATGAAAAAATCGAAACTTCGAATATCGAAAAAACGTTTGCTGAACCCACTAATAGCAGGCAGCGGACAGGACAACGTCTGTCGGGTCCGCTAGTACTGTAATAAAATGGCAGCATTGTTTCAACTCGTACATATATTTGAATTATTTCAAAATTATATGTATGGGTATATTATCCTAAGTTCCGCTTCTCATTACAGAGATTTTTAATACCAAATTCGTAAGTCTCTTTGAATAAAATAAAGCATAAAATAAACACAAACATGCAATGCAAGTGGATCGATGGTTATCTGTTCGGTGGTACGGTGACAAATTACAAATTCTTTTCAGTCGGTAGTAAATCCATCTGGTGGTAATTCGTATCGGTGGCTATTCTGAGTCGGAATTTGAATTCAGTCCACATTTTGACAAAGTGATGGTAATCCAAATCGATGGTACTGTATACAACTCATTTTACACATACTTTTAGATCATGATAATGACATAGATAAACAACAAACATTATGTACCGTATGTATTTGTACTACTTTATTCTGATTTAAAATAGCCCGATCGCAGCGGAAGCCAATGTCACTGTACCGCTCACCGCCTGGGCACGCGTGTAAAATACACAGCTCACACGCAAGAGTAGTTTACGCAAAATTGGTTATTTAAAAACCGCATATTTTGTTTTCATCGGAAATGTTTACCAGATGCACAATCTTAAACCACAGCTAACCTAACAAGCAATAACAGCACACCGCCGCTTTGTATTTGACCTCCAGCCACAGCTTTTTCACTTGTTATTTATAGCCCGTTCGCAAAATGTTTGCCATTTCAGTGTTTCTACGGCTCTAAGCTATCTCTCCTGAGAAAAAATAGTTGATAATTCGAACTTCGGTATAACGTATTTGATTTGTAAATTAGTGTGACTAGGTGATGTTTACATTACTGTGCACATATGCAGTCCCAGAAAACACCTAGAAGCCGGGAATTCGGAAAAAAATATATTAAAATCAGTTGACTAAAAAACAAATATTTTTTATTTATGTATTCTTTATATTTTCTCTCATTTCTGATTCCTTATTAGTAGCTTCAGCGTACTTATGCGAACGTTTTGTCCGTCCGTCCGTCCGTCTGTCTGGATCGCCTGTAACTTTCGAACGGCTACAGATATCGAAATTTTGAAAGGGGGCAAAGTTGTTGCTAAGGTCCCGAGCACCTTCATGCGCTATTTGGTTTTGGCGAAAGGTGGCGATTTTCCACTTTGCAAAATTTCCAAGCATTTTAGCACAGTGGCGGCTTGTCCACTTGGCGCCATCTGCAGAAGTTCGGTGGTCACGTTTTGAACTACACATTCTGAAGCTACTCTTTAGACCTGTAGTTGAGCAGTTTATTTTTATTACAAAACACGTTTTCATTGATGGTTCTATTATTTATTAAAATAAATGTGCTAATATACAGTGTACTTTGCACCATCATCCTGTATCTGTGTTATTTATTTATCGATTTCAAATCGTGGCCAATTATTCTGTTACCCATGAAAAGGATGAATGAATTTTTAAAATTTGGATTTCGACTATTTTTATGTTTCTGAATAACTTTTTTGTAACTTTTTTTCGATAAAACAAGGCCTGTTATGATTTTTCAATTTTTCGCATTTATTTGGATGGCAGTGGGCTATTGGTTTAAAACAAAATAATTTAAGAATTCTGAAGGTAACACTTAAAGGGTGTTATAATTGACTAAAATTTGAAATCGATCAAAAAGTAGGTATAAGCTATAAGGAAGACGCAGGTGAGAAGTGAAAACACTGTATATCATATGAAATGAAAAACCCTCTATTAATGGTACTATAGCTCGTTTGCGAAATATTTAATCAAATTATGCACGAAAAGTTACACCGTATTTTTTAATAGTACACAAATTTTACCACCAAATATCTCTAATGACTAAAAAATTCTCTAATTTAATCCTATCTTTGTCTGTTAGTGTTCCAGTGCTAGGGCTACTGATCTTTAGATACACTGTCCGTATAAATCCAAGCTAATGGTAGGTCAAATGTATATTTTCTATCTTTTCAAAATATAACATTGAATTTTAAATGTGTCCGAAGTGACCATGATATTAGAGAATGCAATTGTAAATAAAAATGGGTTTTATGGTAGCAGACCATGAGGAATAACTAATATTAATGATAGTCATATGGCATTTATTTTGTGGCATAGAAGAATCCGACTCATGCTTTCGTTAAATTCAAATTTTATATTACAATGCAAATATAGCAGACCTACAATATAAATACCAAAAACTAAATATTTTTACTGGAAATCTGCATATAACAATATATTATTTTTTCAAAAATGCTTGTATCTCCATTTGTTTGTGAAAATATTTCATAAATAAGTACCGTAAAGTGGAAGTGTGGTAGATTTTTGCAAAATAATAAAAGTTAAGTAGAATTTTTCTCTAAACCTTCGCATCTGCGTTCTACAGTGTGAGAAAGGAAGTTCAAAAAATATAATTTATTAAAAACATCTCCCTAAGAAAGAGATACTGATTTCAATATAAGTACATATTACCTAGTTAGTCCTACTGTCAAATTACTATACTTAATTTTACAAAATTGTAATAATCCAGAGACGGAGAATACATTTTTAGGTCAATGTTTTTTTTTTAAAAAAAGGTGTTTTTACTATTCTCAATTCAATCTCCCACAAAAAAGTGCTCTTGGTTTAACTCGCTAAGAGGTGAAAAAGAGGTGAAAAAAGTTTGGTCTATAATTTGATTCTTAAACCCCTGATTTTTCGCTTTTGGATCATTACAATTTGGGAAAAGTATAGTAATTCATCAGTAGAAGTAACTAATATGTACAGTCGTGTGCAGATAAATCTGGGACAGTGTTTTTTTCACATGCAGATTCAGTTAAGAATTTGAAGAATATTTCCATGGATTTTCTCTTATCAGAGAGAGTTATGGGTTTCAGTACCTATTAAAGTTTAATGTAACTCTTTCTGATAGCAGGAAATCCATGGAGATATTCTTCAATTCTTAACTGAATCTGCATGTGAAAAAAACACTGTCCCAGATTTATTTGCACACGACTGTACTTATTTTGAAATCAATCTCTATCCTGGGGAAATATATTAATTCAATAAAATATGTATTTTTGGAGCTCCCTTTATCAGCCTGTAGAACCCAAAGGAGGTTTAGAAAGAAATTGTATTTAACTTTTCTTATTATTTTGCGAACATCTACGACCCTTCTAATTATAATACTTGTTTCTGAAACACCCTGTATCTTCTCTGTCGCCATTCTATTCTTATCTACGTGCTATAATTAAAAATTATCGTTGTTCCTCGTATTTAAAACTCTCCATTAAATGCGTCAAGTAGAAAGACAGGGAATTTCAAACAAAATTCCTTTTAGAAAATTATTTTAAAGGGCGTGTATAAGAAGCCACACGGAAGGTTCAATTTATTTGTTTGGGCGACAACTGTACCCTGAGGCAAAATGAGGGTGCACTTGTGTGTGGAGCCAGAATTTTTTATAAGCGTTTCCACAAAAAGCGAGATAAAAACCGTTAGCCCTCGATCTCGTCGTAAAGTGGTGAGCAGGTAGAAAGGTATTTTTTAGGGTCTTCACAGTTAGATTCCTCAGAGCTTAGATTTCTGGGAATTTGCCAATCTTTTATCCGAATTTATACCGGGAAACGTAGCAATAAATGGTTTCGCCGTAAAAAAATGCCATCTAGTAGGCCACGCTTTAAAACAAAAGAAGGTGCACTTGGTCCAGAACAAGGATGATACGTCTGGCGAGGTTATGTAAATTGTTATTGACTCTATTATCAGTTAACAAACAATAGTTTGTTAATAAATGAGCACTTGTTTTGGTTTGTCCATGACCTACGCGATTATTGCATTCATGTTGTATCAAGCGCAATGGAATAAGAGGTTAAAATTGTGTTTTGTTGTTACTGCCACGTATTTCAAATGGTTTTAATTGTTGTACAACTGCAATAACAGGCACCCGTAAACTAATTTACATTATTTTGTCGATTTGGTCTGAACTTGGCTTTGCGGAGTTTCCTGTACTACCTACGTGCTATTACGTATCGTCCTCTTTGCTCTATTGTTTATCGATAGTCTGGTTTACATCCGGGCTCTGAATGGAGAGGAGCGTTTTGCGGTTGTTGTTATTATTTGTTTGTGATGGGGGGCCACCAATTATTAGTAGTGGTCCAATATCCAATATGTTTCCAACTGTATTTATTGTATTGCAGTATGTCTCAGTACTGTAAAATAAAACAATTTGCTTGGTATTTGAAATCTAATGTCGAGAACCAAAACGTACTGGAGTCATTTTAGCGAAATAAAAAGTGAACGCCACTGGTCATTCATTCACCTGTTCTTTCGTCGGTGTCGAGGTCGGGCCTTTACCGATTATCTCGCGCGAACGGGTCCTTCACGGGGCTGCAAGACAATTATTCCTAGCTCACTTCACCCTGTAATTGCCGCCCTTCGCTGCAAAATATAAACCGCGCTAATCGAACGAGCCAAGTGCACGTATGCAGGCGACTCGTATTTTCTACTTTTCGAGCACGCCCCGTATACGGGATGCCGAAGAACTCGGCCTTCTCGCGTGTGTTGCGATTTTCGAGTTGGCGATTTTACGGAGCGACAATTGACGGTGTCCACATGTGACAGACGTGTCAAATCGTACTTTCCCTGCTCGTCGTTCTCCGGTAATAGTGGCAACACTGCGTCTGGCCGCGAACGCCCTTGGAATCTGTGCGAGTTGAACAACCCGCGTTCTCCTCCTTGCCCCCCTGTGCCTGTTCTTACCGTTGCTGTCTTTAGACCCGTCCACATGATCCAACTTTTGCGGCAATTCCAGACGGCAGCAAATCCCAAAAAATCCCAAGCCACCCCTGTGTCGAGCGCGTAATTTGGTGGCCGAGTGCCAGCAGCTTTAAGAAAATCAGGTATTTGTTTGAGACAAATTGAGTGTAAACCGTATCTACAATCCGCGTACACAATTTAAATAGTTACCGGTAGAACCAAGCAAAGAGGAAATAAAATAAAATATTTAAAAAACAAAACGAACAGACGAAGACGGCGTAACAGATAAGATGCTAAAGTATGGATTATTATGCATAGAGCTTCGTCATGAACATCTGCCTGTTTTTACGTATGTAAACTGGGCCTGTGCCTGTGTGAATTCAACTTTATAATAGAGGTTATAGTATTTTGAGGTTATGAATCATGGCTAAGTCTATGTTCCAAGTGTTAAAATAGAAAAGCAATACATATATCATCCCATATTTAAAAAGGCTGAAACACACTTCACCTGATAACATTTAGCGACACCAAATGTTGCAGATATTAAAAACATACCAAAAGTGGTCTTGATTCATCTAATCTAATGGAATACATACGGGGTGACCGGTTGCAAAACCGTATACATACAGCTTGGTGGCGGAAAATGTAAACATAGATAATCAAATGTGTTAGAATACAGTTTATGGACTTTGTATGCGTTAGACAGAAATGACTAATATGCGATTAACATCTATCACCCGCAGAATCAAGGTGTTTTGTTTTTAGAAAACACTGAATCATAGAATACTAGATTTTAAATCATATATGTCTATTTCTGTCTAACGCATGCAAAGCTCATAAACTATATTCTAACTCATTTTACTTCCTGTGTGTATGTATGTATACAATTGACTTCGTAAACGAAAAGCAATTTCAATCAATAAAAGAATCCCCCAGGGAGATTTTCCCTTGCTATTCAATTTAATCTGGAAAGAAATAATAACATGTAACGGAAATGAAATCAAGCATGGCTTTGAAATATTTGTTTTATGAATAATATGTTGGTAACACTGTAAGTCTATGTCAAATTCGTTGTTAGCAGGTTAGGTTTTGCGTCAATCTGTGTCAAAACAAATACTTCAAAGCCAAGCTTGATTTCATTTTCATTTGCTCACATGTTAGATATTAAAAAAGAAATGGGCTACACTATGAGAAATAGTGAAATAAACATCGTGTGCTATGGGACGATATGGTTTGATAGTAGGCAGTGATGGTACATTGCAGACACTTCCACCAGTTCCATATCAGTTGCAATTGTTTTATTCCAAAAATATCCGCCGCAGCAACGGTGAAAAGTAAAGAAGCTCTCAGGTGTCATCTTAGACTACTATCAGAATTTCTGAACTAACTAGTATCTGAATATAAAAGCCAAGATCGGGATATATGAAAATCCGAATACTAAAGATCAGCCCAGATATTAGAAATGACGGAAATGAAGATGCTGCTAAAAATAACAGTAACACAAAACTACACGGAAGTGTCGATATCAGACAATACGTATACAATATCTACGAGCTAGATGGATGGGTGAAACGAAGAAGGAACGAATTAAAAAATCATGTCACAATACAATCGCATTGTGAATATTTCAAAAAAAAAATCGAAAGGCAAACGAAGTTTGAAAGATTTCAAAAGCGAAAGACTCATGTTTTGAAGTACACAGCCCGCTGGGTTAACAGCCAAGGGAAAGAAAAAAATGCTGATTTTGGTTGCTAGTTGCTACAAAAAGACTTATCGGGCTCATATGCCAATGACTCGGGAAAATTAATGTCATTTTTTGATTTTTGATAATCGTCGAGTTTGTATTAATAGCCAACCTTTCATCTTTTGACCCAGATCTTCCCAGAATAAACCGGCAATTGCAGATGTACTTCTTTTATCGGTGGCAATAGCGTGCAAATAAACTTAACACTGTTTAAAACAAAGGAATATCTGAATTTAAATTGTGGAATTTAATATTATCTCGAATGAAATTCTTTTTAGTCCGTTGGCTGCGTTTTTACGCAACTCTGCATCGTGTAAATGAACTAAGTTCAACAAGTGAAGTGAGACATGGGCTCGGCACACTATGATGTGTGTTGCGTAGGTCTAGCGCTCCAGCCAGAACTGGCCCGACTCAACTATTATTTACCAACATCATATCTCTGCTCTTATTTGAATTTTGTGATTTTACGTCAAAGGGTGCGAATGCTTTTTTTATACTAGCAGTTTGAAAGTTTAGCATCATGCCCTGTGCACACCCGCTTTCAAAGTTGCAAATTTTTAGTGTTATCTAGTCGTCGTCTGTCACCTCCAAGCCGATTTTCCTTGGGTGCAACAACTGCTATAAATAGCGACGTGCATATAAATAAATGTTGCATAATGGGCGTGCAAAAAACGCGGCGCTAAGGTAGCAAGCAGCCACTTTCACCCGATTGTGCCGCTCGGGTTCACCCGGTCCGACTAGCAGGCTAGACAGATAAACCCGCAAAAAACACCGGCTCGGTGGGCATTGACCCTCCGGAAACATTTGAAAACGCCTGGGTCACAGGCGGCCGCGTTTCCGACGATTACCTTGGCCCACCTCTGCATATCGCTGTCGTTTTGTTTATTATTATAATATGGGTAACTATTATGGGTAGGTGTAGTACAACGTATCGTGCCTGATGCTCGATTGTCTCAGCGTTGATGACCGTTACTGTTCGCTCGGCGATCCGCCGATGTTCACGTGTTTCTTCAGATGGGCGGCTGGTGCAATCCCCGACACAAGCGAAATTGCAGTTGTTTTATTGCACTTCGGATGTAACCTACAGTATGTAGTGTTCTTTTCGGGTTGAACTTAAATGTTGCGGAAGAAAATATGTTGTATATTTTAATATTCATAGTAGTTACGTATCTATAGGCAACCCATTGCACTTTTTTATGTATACATGGTAAGCGACAATAACGGCTACTTTATACAGAAAAAGAAAAATCAGTGCAAAACGTATTGAACCTAAAATACGAAGTTTACTTTCAAAAAGCAATTTATCTATTTTTGAAAATGTTCAACAAAGTCATTTTATATCCGACACAGTCGACGACGGTATAAGGGGTATTATAATTATTATTTATGGATTAATTATGCACTCAAGGTTAATTAAAAAATAACATTAATTTTTATTGTCAGTGATTTTTCTTTTAAATAGAAATCGACATTTTCCACGAAGCACTCCATTTTATTATTGAAATTAAATTATAATTTACTCCCAGCATTAATGCAATCAAAATCTTCCTAATTTGATTTTTTACTGTTTTCTATTGGCTCTAGCCTATAGCTATACTGCGTTTAACCAACAGATACAGTGGAAGCCCCTCCCACAAATGGACGCTAAATTTTAATAGAATATTGCTATTGGTAAGCCGGTTGCACACAGCTCACTATAGTTGAAACTAAACAATTTCTGAATTCTCCCGAATTTTTAATTTGTAACGTGTAAAACCCGCCTAGAATGCATGGGACACATAATGAAAAGGGCACCCATAGAAATGATCAGAAGAATAACGAGCTGAATTTCACATGGACAAAGAAGTAAAAGAAGACGTAGGAGAGATGGCAGAAAGGACTAGAGGAGGATATACAAAATAAAGGTGACAGATTGGAAAACAAATGTAAGTGGAAAGAAATGACGAAAACAGCCAGGACACATAAGCTATAAAAATTAAAGGAATAGAGGAGTAATCCGCCCCAAAATTGGATTGAAAATGTTCGTGATTGATTAATTGATTGAACTTTTCCAGGCTTTAATAATTTTTCACATTTTTTTGGTGCTGTCATCGTTTCTATAAAATATTTCAGGTTTCACAATACAATGTTCAACTTTCTTCGATATTTTTATAGTAATGCGCTGAATTAAATTTATTCCATTTTTCCATGAAGCGTTATTTATATCGGACATAAACCAATCAGTTTCTTTGCTTCTCCAACGTTAGAGTACAACTTCCACTATTTTTCTGTATTACCTCTTCCTGCTTGGTTCTCTGCCCGCGTACAAAAGACTGCAACACAAAAAATATAATGATAGTCTTATATAGGAACTTGGCAATACCTGCTCGTGCTGAAGATCAGAACAATAGAATATACACCAGAGATCGGATATAGCGAACTCATTGGGGAATTAAAATATGTACGTTATAAGCGACCGTTCGCTATAAAAGTAAGAATAAAAAGTTTTTTCAGAAACTTTTTTTTATTAAAAAAAAAGGTTCGTTTTTTCACCATTGGAATACAAGTAATTACTACAGTTAAATGATAACACTGTTTTCTAATTATGGCCTCATTTTTGAAGTCATTATTCACTAGTATAATAATCTGCGGTGATTTTTACTATTGTTTAAAAAAGGTTCGCTCAGAACTGAAAAAGCTGATAAAGTGAAAAAAACGGCTCCATGTTTTTTTCCAAGAAAATCAGTTAAAAAACATTTTTTCCTTTTAAAGCACTACTACTAATCACTCGTATTTCTGCAAGCAGTAGACCTCGCGCAAGTCCAGTTTTCATTCCACTGACTATGGGGTATCACTTATGCGTGAGAGGAAAATGTCGTCTGTGAAAAGCCATTTTTGAGATGTTATATCAACATTTTCTATAGTACAGTATTTGGGCTTTCTGGCACCGAACAGTGTAACATAGTGTTGCCAAAATCTGGCATCATTGTTCCAAAGCTTCATAGAACGGAAACTTTTATGGAGATCCGTCTGTAACTTCCGCCGCTATGTGCGGAACATACCTACATACACAAGTGCATAGAAGGAAATAAATTTTCGCGCAGTCGTTTTGAAAGCCCTCGCTTCTCTCGTTCAGTAACCAGACAAAATTCTGGGAATTTTTGACGGTATGTACAGTCGTGTTCAAATAAATCTGGGACAGGTTTTTTAATGTAGTTTGGGTTAAAAATTGAACAATTTATTCATGGATTTCATGCTTTAATGATAAGGCACAGATTTTATTCACTTGTCAAAGCTTAAATGTAATTATATTTTTCAAATAAATCCATAGTTATATTGTTCAAGTTTTAACCCAAACTACATTTTAAAAAAATCTGGTGTGATACACGCACACAACTTCCTTTTACAGTAATCTTATATTTGGCCAAAAATTTTATTTTAAATTTTTAAGCATTTGTCAAAAATTTTAAAAAATTACAAATTCTACAAAAACGGTGCAAAATAGAACGGACAAATTTTCTCTAGAATTTTAAGCTGAATTCAAAAATGTAATAATATACCGGGTGTTCTATTTGAAATAGGAGTTAATAAAAAAATAGAAAAAAAAAACAAAAGAAACCCATTTTAGAAGTATTCAACTGGAAAATCACCTATCTCACATCGCTACACATTAAAAATGTAATAAAAATGAGAAGTTTGAAAAAAATCGAAAAAAACTGAAAAATCACAAGAGTAAACACCTACTTCCGGTTATGCGATTTTCTTCAAAAGCTTTCTGTCGCATCTACATAGTACACAAAACTTATATATGAAGTTTCAACCACATACCTCTTTTCGTTTTTGAGATATTCTGTTCACAGACACACACAGACAGACCAATAAAAAAAAAATTTTTTGGGTTCAGGGGACTCTAAAAGTGAAGATCTGTTGAAAACTCAATTTCGAATTTTTGGGGTGAATTCAATACTTTCTTTATTGTAAAAGGAAGTAAAAAACTGTTCCGAGATTGATTTGAACACGACTGTTTGTTTTGCGTGGTCAATGAGGTAATCATTGTATGTAATCGAATACTTTGTCTAGTTTTCTTGATAAATTTGTTCATTATACTCAACTGATCGCTATAAATGTGTTGATTATAAACAAACCTAAATACACGTAAAAGCATAAGGTTTTAATTTCATTTTTATACGTTATAAGCGAGAGTTCGTTGTAACACGGGTTCGCTATATCCGAGTTCTACTGTAGAATTATCTGAATCTGTGACAGGTAGCACAACGGACCTACCTTGGGCTTTTAAGTGCGCGTGAACTTGGTACACTACACCCAAAAATAAAAAAAAATTAAAATCCTCGATCAGATCTAATTCGAATCTTCAGTTGCAGACTGCCAAACCAAAAGTTAAGAAAATTTTTGGAATACTCAGTAGAAGTGCCTATACGTAACTGGTAATCTACTGTAGTGACTCTCAGGCGTTCAACTGGGAATTTATCTTTTTAGTGTTTACAATTTGTGTACAGTTCGTTCCAGGAATCGTTTCCTTGACGTCACGTGCGTATAAAGCAATCACGGAAATTACCTAAAATTGTACCACGTGACCATAAATGGTTGATTTTTTCTCTTAGATTGGCACTGTCAATGTTGGTTGTCCTGCGGTCACTTTTAAATATTGTCAAATTCGAAGTTAGCAGGTTACGCTTTCCGTCAGTTTTGACACAAACTGACACAAAACCTAACCCGCTAACCTCAAATTTCACATAGACTTCAAATTGACCGCAGGGTAACCATCATTAATATTGTCAACCTAAGAAAAAAAATCACAACCATTTATAGTCACCCGGTATATGCACTTGTTTTGATTTGTTAGTAGAAGCAAACATTCTAGATCATTTGCATATTTGCGTCGTACATACATGACATCAGGACCCAGTTCTGTAGTTTAGTGGTTAGCACGTCTACTTACCATTCGGGAGGTTGTGGGTTCGATTCCCGCGACCGTCTGCTCTGATTCAGGTTTTTAGGTGGCTTTTCTGAGTCAACAGAGTACTTTCTCTGAGGCGAATGCCGGGGCAGTACTTCTCCACCTTTCCTGGCCTCTCTTCCATTCTCCACCCCTCCTTTCTCTCACCCATCATATAACTCCCGTTCTTGGCTGAAGAGGGACGCAAGGTCCCTATAGCAGCCCGCCCCCAGTTCGGGGAATTGAAACTACCTTGAACCTTTACCTAGCCTTGACGTCAGAGTCTTCGGTCTCCTCGACGTTCACCTCATCGAAGCTCAACACTTAACAGCAATAGTAGGTAATCTTTTTTGGGAGAGGAAATGTTGCCAAGTTGCCATAAACAATTTTTGACAAATGAATTTGATTTCTAACTAACCAGAAAATAAAAGTAGGCAAAATCTAATCACAAGTAAAGTAAAATCATCTAATTCTTACTTTGATTGTCTATACATCTTTTCTTATTGTACAGAATCATGCTAAATGTCATCGCAAGTTTACTGCCTTTTATGTGTAAAAATTTTGCACGACAATAACATCTGTTATCAATGGTGACATTGTTGCACTAAAACATTCTTCGAACGTTACAACGGATACCGAAGTTTCGGCTTAGAACTGCTAGCAAATTATTTTTGATAATAGTATTCCTACCCTCCTTTCAATTTTCTTTCCCCTTGAATTTTTTTTTGTTTTTCCTACTCCCACTATTAATAGCGGCAATAAGATGTTCTCCATAAACAGTAAGTTTATATAAACGCTGAGACAATTAAAAGCGTGTGCATATAAAATGACATGAACTAGGAACCAATCGTAACCCACAAAGGAGTATAACACTGAAAGAACGTAAAACGCACTATGTTAGAAAGAAATTGAATGGAAACCAAGGGTTTGAAAACGTTTTTAAGGAAGACCTCATATGCGTTGCACTGACGACATAAAGAATAGCAGATTATGATTGGCTGTAAAAAAATTGACGGCAATAGAAATGCCCGCAAGGGTTTTACGTCCGCAGTGGTCTGATATAGGAAATGATGAGGTGATTAATCAGAAATCATATAATCACTATAATCTAATAAAATTCATGCCACAAAGTACAAAGTTGCGCCACTGATGATTTACAGCTCCTTAAAAGTTAAAAAAGTATATTTAACTTGATATTCATTCCATTTACAAATATAGGGTTTCACGGTGCAATCTTCAAAAATAATCGAGGTACAGGTGTAGGGAGTCATATGTGGGACACCCATATGACATTAACATTTATAGGAGCCTTGGCGTCATGGAGACAAAAATTATTATGTTTAGTTGATATTGTCATTCTGAAATAATTAAGTCGTAGGTATTTGTTACTCAATAAATATTTTGGGTAGAAATAGTTAAGTACAGTATCTACAGTGGTGACCCCGACGCGACGATGTCAAAAACAAGACAATTGCTTGAGGATGAGGAAAATGGCACCGCCTCTTCCAAAACAGCAGGTGAATGCACCGCTGTCGCACGTGTTGCATAAACGTCCAAGTTTGAAAAATTCTTGAATATATCGTGATAATGTTGCAATTTTGCCGTCACCTATAGGCACTTCACGTACACAATAGAGTTGATTATTATGCAATTAAGAATCCTTTTCATAAGTCAATTAAATATTTAGTACAACCTTTAGATAGATGTACCATTTCTGTTCTAAAATAATAGTAATTTATTATACAAGACGATAAAGTTAAACTTTATCCACGAGTGAATCGTTTAACGTCGAGACGAAGTCGAGACGTTAATGATTCAAGAGTGGATAGAAATAACTTTATCGTCGTGTATAATACAATATTTTTTTCTATAGCAAGAACTTTAACAATTTCAAACGAAAATAAGGACAGTCAATCACATTTCAAAATGTCAGTAGCTAGATTGGGTTGCTACGATAATACGAAGCTGTCATATTTAATTTGAACAAAAGTTAGAAAATTAAATTACTTTATCTATCCTTGATGTTAAAGTGCTACTTTATCTACCCTTGCTGTTAAAGTAAAACTTGACCTTTTGTTTTGAGTCGATAAAAGCACACTTTAACATGTGCTATAGAAAAAAATAAATTTCAAAGAGTAAGAGTTATGTTGTTTGGTATATTATACAGGGTGAGTTAACATAGTTTTTGAAATAATTATGAAAATCAGTTTATGCATTGCAGAATTGAAATTTTTAAAGTTTCACGTATGAAATGCAGTACGCCACCACTTTTTACAGCAGAACCACTCTAGTTTTGCGGGCGGCAAAGAAACAGAAGTAATATTAGAATCTTGTAATTTCAAACTTCATATTGGTAACAACTTTTGACATCAAACTGGCATTAACTTGTTAACCTGATTGGGATAAAATGACAGCATACATCGGTGGAGTACTAAAAACTTTTAAATTGAACTAATCATGCCAAACAATAGAGTTTTTCCATACTAAAGTAACACGGTTGTAGTAACAGTGCGATGCGATGTTTAAAACTAAATTCTTCGAATAATTCAAAACCTACACTGCAGTGTGAAATAGTATATTACACAACGAGAGCTGTAGGAAGCATATTACACGCGAGTTGGAAAAGTTACGCACAAGCCGCGTAGCGGCGCGTGTGTAATTCCACGAGCGTGTAATTGCTCTATAGCTCGAGTTGCGTACTATACTTTTTCTACGATCACACTCATTTCGTTAAACGAAAAAGAAATATTTTATTAACTGTCAAATCATCTGTCACACCATCTTAAAAATTAGGAGGCTGCAGTCACATCCCTACACCGCTTCGTACAAACAACAGAAGCTAACTGTAACGTAATAAAAAAAATTACGTGTTAGTCATTATCATTACGTAACACTGTTTGTAACAACGAATTTACTAATCAAGTAAGCAGTGCTTAATGAGCAATTTACTAATAAAGGAGTAGAAAAACAAATTTACTAATTTCTGCAATCACCGCTAGCGATTTCTTGACAGCTATAACATAACCAAACTTTATATGTATGACATTTATTTCACTTCATATATCACCAAATCAATTATAACAGCGTGTTTTTTGTATGACTAACTTGATAAGAGGCGTCCACGAATGGGGCCCCCAATTAATCCACTGCGAATTCCGGTTCAATGTGATTGCCGGGAACTGCCACTTAATAACCCTAACTTGGGTTCAGTTAGTTGTTGGAGTGAAACAAGACTTAACAAACACGAGTATATTGATTAACAACGATTACAAACGTCACTGATGGACCGATGGTATTTTACAAAAGCTTCAACTGTTGTGACACGCTTGGATTGGCCACGCGAAAATAGCGAATTGCGCGTAACCGTAACACAAAACAACCTGGAAACGTCTTCTCCAGGGAGTTAGAACGACCGCAACCCAGCACAAAGCATAGCTGCGTGCCTCCTCGAAGTTCTGAATCTAACTAACTCTGAATTTACAACGAGGCGAACTCGCCAATTCAAGGAGGGGCAAGCTCAAACACTATTGGCTGAGGCGATCCTGCGTAGCCAATCGGAGCGTCGCACGTAGGAATAAATACTTATTCTAAAAATCTTAATGCTAAGCTCTCTCAATGAGGCAATTGAAAGAAATCCATAAACCCATGATTCCCAAATATGCTAAGTCGGCTTAAGTTCTATTAGAAAATGTATCCATCCGCTTAAAAGCCATTAAGGGAAGCTTACAAATTCCTTTCCAACATTAACAGAGGCAAACAAATACGGCAAGATGCAAACTTGACTTTACCACGACCTTTGAATGAGATAAAACAGTTATGACTTGAATTACGTGATTAATTATAATCAAAAAGGTTTTGATGCACGCATCTGTGTGAATCAAACACAGCGCCTTCCATGGCCTACCGCGACCGCAAAGCTAGAATGGTTCTGCTGTACTTTACTATTGTTAAAAATATTGTTGTTAACCACAGCAACATTACAAACATTTCCTTAGCAACTAGATCTTTCCGAAAACCGGCTCGTTTGGGTGGCATAAAGGGGCTCTTAATCAAATTTTAAGATGATCAGAATAAAAAATCTCAATTTTTAATATAGCGAACTACATATACGTATTAAAGAACGGAATACATGCAGAACATTCTAGAACGATGCAAGTGCATTTACTTTATGTAGAATTTAACGTTTTAATTAATGGTCAATTACTCATAACCTATAATAAAACTTTAAAAAACACGAGAATAGATATTAAATATTTTGTTTTACTCAATTCAGTAATTTTTACTGTAATTTACATTAGAATTAAGCAATTATTTCAATAAAAAATACAGATAATACCAACAAAATTCGTCAATTTATTCATAGTCATAAAAACATCGTACAAGTAATGCTCTTCAAAATTTTCAAGAAGAAACATGTTTTTTTTTTGATAACATGTACTTAAATATTGAAAACGATCTTTTAATATAACGTGTAACGTCTGCAGTTGTACAGTCCTGTTCCAGAATGTGTGGTACAGATACAGTTGTAAGTTTATTGGTGGTTGTGGTATTACTCAACAAAGGCTCACACTGTATAATTAAATAGGTAGACCTAGATGTATACTTTCAAAATATTTGTATATACAACCCTTTTTTAACTTTGTGTAATTAATTTATATTCACAAAGCACACATTCTGTACAACACTTTAATAAACACAACTGTACAAGGAGCATTTACAAATGTTGAAATAACATTAGGGTCACATCAAGGTGCTCAACAAATTCACCCTTCAATTGTGGCTTATATTATTTAAGATTAAGGGTTTTCCTTCATTACTGAATTAATTTTTTTTACCAATTGCTTTATCTTTTACACTTGTGAATTCTCAAAACTATCAATTAATGCCAAAGATTCATATTAAAGGGTGTTTCGTTGCGTTTCAAATTGCATAGCGAATCCGTGTCGAAAACAAAAGCTTGTCATTTGTCGTATGTATCTAATTCAAATGTATTAGACCCATTTTGGTCACTTTTTTTAAGATAATAATTATTTTTGTTTTCTTCGAAGATGGCAGAAAATACCAATTTCACGTTCTTGTTACATTCCGAATAGCTGAAAGCAATCCTAAGCAATTATCGCCAAAAAATTATAAATTTTCGTTAGAATATGCACGGAACTACTAAAATATGCAAAAAATGCTTAAATATACAAAATATGCAAAAAATGCTTAAATATCAAGATATGCATTAATTAATTAGTGTCAATTAATTGAAAAACTTTTTATTCGTGCACATTTTTAATCGTGTTCTAAAATATGCATACATTAAAGAATATGCAGTTTGTATACAATCCGTTCGGTATATATAATACATCACGAATATTTTATACTGTATGAAAAAAACTGTTATTTTTATTGAGATCACTTCCTTAATCTCCATAAACCGCTATAAATTCGTACATCGACTCCCAGATAATTTTTGACATATTGCATTAATTATCTGTATGTACGCAATCGACTCCGACCTAACTTATTAATTATATTTAACAATGATTGCAACCAGTTATCTACTTGCGACTCTTAACCTATTTTCCGAATATGGAATTAAAATTATTTATTCAACATGTGTGGCACATAATCTTCACTGTTTGTTTTGGTAACACATGAGCAAACATTTTGACCTTACGTTAAAAATGTAGAATTACTCCTGTATAGAAAACAAGCTAGAGGAAAATATTTTGCACATTTCGAGGGTAACGCGTTGGGGAAAACAGAAATCGAATATCTCATTTAGTTTTCGAACTACAATAAATTTGAAAATTTCAGTTTTATTTTTCGATTCACAGTTCACATGCTTTTGTAAATATCAGACACAACGTAAAAATATGTCATGCACTTTTTACATAGACGAATATAATGGGGTTGGGAGATATTTCTAAAACTATACATAAATACCGCTTACATATAAGTTGTAGGTACGAAGGTGGTGCACATTAATATAATATTTTTGATTATACAGGATGGCTGAAAACAGTGTGATCTCTTTAACTTAAAAGTTTTGTATTGAAATACTGATAATTTTAATATTAAGTTGTATGGGTCTAGCGTCAATTGTTTTAACGTGTTCTCTTTTGATAAGTTACTTCATGCCCCTAAATTCAACTATTTTTCAGATATGCGACTTTGAAGATAAAAAACAATTTGAGCAATTTGCAAATTTAACCCTTTTGATTTTTTAATAGAACACCCTGTTTATCTGTATTTTTGAAAAGCCTTAATCAGCTTTTCTGTGATACGTCATTTTCTACTCTAAAAGTCAATCGTTTCTGCTATTTAATTTTCTACTGCTTTTCTCAAGGTTTTTTTTCTTGTTTCAGCAGGGGCTGAATTTTATTTTTCTAAACCTGGTTTTTTCTTATGAAAGAGTTCCAAGTGGTTAAATTCGCATTTTAACGGCGTTTGCTGCATCTTGCATTGTTTTTTATGTTCAAACTTTAAGATCTGACTAAGCTCATTAAAAGGGCATTTAAAAATACAAAAATATACAAGGTGTTCCATTAAACAAACGAAAGTTGCAAATGCAAATGTTGACCACCCTGTATAGCATTAACACCCAGAGCCACTAATTACATTTGCAAAGGTAATTCAGGAAAAGCATAACATTTTGTAACGTTTGTTTTCATTCAATTGTTTTTTTACAGCAACTGCATGAAATTCAGAATTTTTTACATAAAATCATTAATATCTTCAAAAACACTTAATGCCAGACCTCTAGTATTGCAATGTAAAGCTTTAAGCTACCTAAAAAATAGGGCATTCTATTAAAAGAAGAAGTTTGATTCGCTACACTTTTTTGAGCCACCCTGTACAATCAAAAATATTGTAATAAGGTTCACCGTTTTCGTACCTACAACTTTTTTATGTAAATCTCATAGTTTTAGAAATATCTTCCACCCTCGCCTCTTTGCTGGACCTTGTATAGGCATGTTTTTGGTTTCTGAATATGCAGAGTGTAAAGCTCTATGACTTTACTACTAAATATGTACACAAAATACGGTGGTGAACTTACATAGAGTATTTAGCTATACATTTTAATAGCTATTATATTACATGTACGAAGTTAAGGACTTTTTTGGACGAGCTTCAGTTTATGGCCAAGCGAGCGAGGCACCTAAATAATGCGAGTCTATTTAAAAGTCCGCTTTCGTACAAGTTACATACATAACTTTTTGTTCTACTGCTTTGGAAGCGTTTTTTACTTCCTTTTACAATAAAAAAAACAAAAATTCGAAATTGAGTTTTCAACAGATTTTCACGTTTTGGAGTCCCCTGAACCCAAAAAACACTACTTGTGGTATTACCCTTGACTATTACATCGCTCTACCTACTTGAATTGTCAGTTGTCAAAGTGAGGTTATGTGTTTATACGCATATTATTACATCGCCCAGTCAGTTGTCAAAGTGAGGTTGTGTGCATACGCAATCCATAAAATAAGTTAAGACATGGCTTTCAAAAATTAATGTTCGACACAAGGCCACTTGATATACGGTTTTTATCAGATCCAATCTTGGCTGCAGTCAAGGTGCGAATTTAGGTTAGCTGCAGAGCCTTGATGTCAATTTGACGTATTAGGACAAATACGTCAAATTGACATCAAGGCACCCTAGCTGCAGTTTAAGAAGTGTGTGTACTTAGTACAAAAATGCCTGGCATGACCGTAAAAAAATTAGTTAGTCCAATCGTAGACAATAATATTGAATTTGAATACCCCGATGAGTATTTCTTTTATCCTTAGCTTAAAATCCAGTGTCACCACTGGCATAACAGTTCGTTTATGCGCATATTCTATAAATGTCAAACTGTACCAGTGGGCTATGCTGGAGTTTTCCCAAATTTTGAAGATAAGTGTGTATTCCATTTTAGTTATTTCTATTAATTAATGTGTAAAACCAATACATCGTAAAAACTACCTACGTCGTTTTTCGATTTCATGGTCTACTGAATATGCATTAAATATGTCAAATTGTCATAACTTCCAGTATGTATATTATTTGAAAATGTTAAAATACAGGTACATATGCTATATGTTTTTATCAAAGCGAAAAGTGACTTGCATGTAATAAAAGTAACTTGTATGGTTGTATGTTGTAACTCAAAAATGAGACTTATAAAAGTGCATTAAAAATCCCTACTCCGTGTTGATACTTTGAAAAACAAGTAGGACATTTTTTAAATTCTGTTAAAATAAAATATACAGGGTGATGCATAAATATAGTCATTCAATTTAAGGGTAGTTAGAGGATATCAAATAGAAAACTTGTATAATCAACTATACGTCAAAAATTTATAATAATCTGACAAAAAAATGAACACATTAATTGTTAAAACTCATTGACGGTAACTGGAATGAATTTCAGTGTATAGACGTAGGTAATCTGCGAAAAAACACGAGAGCGCAGCTCGAGTGGTATTTTAAGGATTACGTCGAGTTACGAGTGAAAAATAATCATTATTTTCGATTGCTCGAGTGGTATTCGTTACGACTATTCAACACTATAACATATAAGCCAATCACATTGCAGACATTGCTTTTTTCAACCAATAATAGCAGTATATCACTGAATATTGGGCACCATGCAAAATATTCACAAAACAATGTACGTACTCAAAAAATAAATAGCCTTGTTGCGAAGTATCGCTTAGCAACGGTGTTCTGTAGTTAGTGATATCGCTAGGTTACGCAACACTAAACCCCAACAAACTGTGTGGCTTGTTTTAAACATTTTAAAATGCTGTGTTTTGAAAGTATTCCGCTGAATTTAATTGAGAATGAATAATTATATTTATTGTTGGATTATTTTTCAATAAAGTTAATCGTTATGTATTAATATTGTTAAATAGTCGTCCCAAATACCACTCGAAGTGGATATATTGTTTTTAAATATTTTGCCATTTCCATAGAAATTATTGCAAATTTCACTCAACAAAATCACATTTAAATGTCACTCGCCTTCGGCTCGTGACATTTTTGATGTGATTTTGTATCGTGAAATTTAAACGCAATAATTTACATGGAAACGACAAAATATTTGTCAAAAATATATCCACTGCTTGTGGTATTACCCTTGATTATATAATGCATAGACCGATAATAATAAATTATTTTTATTTCTTAGGTTGGCACTGTTTGTGTTAGTGCACTGTTTATGTTGGTGGCACTGTAAGTCTATGTCAAATTCGACGTTATCAGGTTAGGTTTTGCGTCAGCTTGTGTCAAGACTGACGCAAAACCCAACCTGCTAACCTCGAATTTGCAATAGACAGTTATTACATTATGGCTCTAGATTATTATTATCCATTATTTTTGCTTTGTTGGACCCACCTAAACACGAAGTGATTATACCACGTCGTCAAGGGTATATCCGTTTATCTATACCTTGCAACTAAGTAAAATTCTCAATTACTATTGACCAAATTTATAATGAGTTGTATAATCAAGGGTAATACCACAAGTAGTGGCTAATGGGTGGCACTGTATCCCGTCTTCTTTAATTTATAATTTGTGCTCTCCGAGACATTTATCGCAAGAAAAGCAGGGCGAACAACGTTGGAGGGTGAAACTGTTGGTTTACCATTATTAATATTGTCGTACTCTTCATTAAAAAAACGCATAACATTCAAATTAATTGTTGTGACTGCTCGTTATACCGCATGTCCGATGGTTTCTTTCTATTTTTAGTTTTCGGCTCAACTATTTTAGCTTTAATTCAGGTTTTATTACCCTTATCTCAATAACTTATACGAAAAATATAATCCGACAGATCAGAAAAATAAATTTTAAAATTAATTTTATTAATCGACATTCCATTGTTGAAATATCCGCTATTAAAGAATAAAAATATTACTAATTTACTATATGAAATAATCAATCTTTAATAGCGGATATTTTTGAAAAGAGAATTATAAGCGCTATCCAATAAACACATAATAGACAGGGTGTTCCATTAAAAAAAAGTATACAATAAGTCAAATAGTTCACCCGTGATGCTCAAATGTTTCTTTAAGTAGTAAATTTGGACGGTTTGGATGATACCCTACAATTTTTATCTGAACAATTTTTCTCTGTCTGGAATAACAAAGTCGCTAGAAGCTGTCAAAATTTGAGCAAACACCATGTACTTCAGCTTTTAATGTCAAATAGTGACAAATCTCAAATTTGTAGAGCTTCATTCATTATTTTTTATTTTCTGGAGTGTTTTGTGCCTGAAAATGAGCCTTGTGAAATTGGAGCATAGAAGTAGCCTATAATCAAGTTTCTCACAAAAGAAGGCAACAATCCGAAAACAGTCCAGAAGCGAATGCTCCGTCATATTTCACAATTAAATTTTGTTCAAAACAGTGTCATTGGGTACGGGAATCCATAAAAGCTATGCTTAGAACTGGAAGATCTGCAAAGCAGAAGCAACCAGTGTTGAAATGTGCAAGAACGTGGAAGCCATTGTTCTTGAGGATCATCGTATGAGAGTCTCCATAATTGCTACTAGCATTTTGACAGTACTGTGCGATAAAGTTTCACCAAGATGGGTTCCCAGGCTATTGTCTCTTGAGCAAAAGTTGTGTACACAGTAAACTTTTCAAACCAGTTTGGAATTTTAGAAGCTTATCCAAACCTTTCAATACGATTAGTAACTGGCGGTGAGACTTGGGTACATTGCTGAGATCCTGGGACAAAACTAAGAGTCCATGCAATGGGTTCATACAGGGTTTTCTCTCCCAAAGAAATCCCACACCCAATCGTCAGCTGGAAAACGCATGGCAACTATTTTTTTATTGAATATATGGCTAAAGGCTTACAATCAACACAGACTTACGGCAATATTCCCAAAAAGCTGCGTGGAGTTATTGTCAAAAAAACATCACAATCTCACATTGCGATGTGCTCCTTCTTCATGATAATGCTCTTTCACCGTTCAGTTGGCGGATAGCACGAACATTTTGTTGAATTTTGTAGTTGTTATCTGCAATTCTACTCTTTAATAGCCGACTTGGTTTTTTTGTCATGAGTGACGTATAGTTTTGTGGTTTTAGAAAGCCACTTAAAATCACTTTGACACTAAACTTTTCACAAATAAATTAAATGTTTTATTATCCAGTGTTGCGATTTATAATAATACAAATGACTTACATAAATTTATTTTTGTTGCAGGAACTGCCTCATTTCCTTCTTATCATCAAGTTTGCCATCCTGATGGAAGAATGCAAAGGAGTTGTTGGCCGAATCGGAAGGGAAGCCTAATGAAGATAATAACACCAATAAATGTAAAACGTAATTACAATTTCTCTACCGTCAATCACTCTTTAAATTTTAGGGAAAAAAGGATTTAGCACTTGATACAGCTGCAGGTTGATACTAAATCCTTGATTCCTTATCTCTTTCATAGGAAGTTACCTAAGCGTGGCGCTGGCAGGAACCCGTAGATCCGAACTTGTGTAGCACCGATAGTCACAAGTTTGAATTTACCGGGACCTGCTGGTCGATACTGATCGTCAAGGCCGAAGCCAGCACAAAAATGCCGGAAGATGAAGATGAACGGCGGTGTCTGGTTGAGGTAGTAGGTTGTATAGTAAGTATTACACCGTTTGGGAGTACTGTACAGCCTGCTAACTTTCCTAGACTCTTGTCGAATCCAGCATGGGGGACCCTGCGTAAGCGTGCTGAAAAATTCTTATCTCCGGACTTGCCACACGGAAAAGATTAGCACCAAGGTCGCGGTTCTTCCTGGAAACGCTTAAAGTAGACTAATGTGCTAATTTGACTTTTTCAATATGGAAACGGAAAGTAGGGAATTGCAATATCTCCGATTTTTGCCATTGCACTATAGCCATTGTGGAATATTAATATCCAAGATTGCGCTTTTGTGTGGTTTTGCGTATCACTTGCTGATAACATAACTACTCACTGCTTGAGTCATATGGTTGTTCGTGCTTTATCGATTATTCGTGTTGGGAAATTGTGTCATAACCATGAATGTTCCTTCTTTATTTTTAAAGTTCATGAGCCGGCTGCACATGTGCATCGTGATGACACTTATAGTGTAAAGGAGATTGAAGCCTATATGCATTTTGTGCTATTTTGTTGCGTTGTTGCTACCAGCCGGTAAATACATAGTTTAGTGTTTAAGTCAAATATTGTATTGTATGGAATCTCCTAGATCCTGTCATGGTTGATTTATTTGTAGTATTAATTTAGCGATATGTAGTATTATGAGTATATTAATATTTTTGTGTGTATATCTTACTTAAAAATATAGTTTCCCTGTTTAGATGTTTTGCTCATATGCCAATTTTTTAAACAATATCGTAGGGAAAGATACTATTACTTGGTAGTAAAATGAAGAACAATTTGGATTGTTGTATATTTTTATATTTGCCATTAAGCCAAATAGAACCGAAATTCAAATGACTTTGCAATGAACAAAATTTAAGCCACAAGCAGTGTTTGCTCTAAAACTTAAGGAAATAGTTTTAATTCTATTATTTAAAATAAATAGTAATTCGTTAGTAGACCTGGAAAAGAATATTATAAAAAAGTTGTCTTGTATCTGCATACGCAGCCGTGAAAGCAGCTAACCTAAACTGTTTTTCCTCGAATGCAAACGCTAATAGCGAACAGGAAACTGCAATAAATGTTTTCCAGACTTCTTAGTTCTATGTTAATTTTTTGTTTGGTTTTCTCATTTTCTAATTTTACAGATATTTCTGTTAGAGCTGAATATTTTAGCGTTATTATTTATAACTTTGCAGCTATCTGCAACGTGTGTTGCGTTCCTTTAAATGGAAAATCAAATCGTAGAATACTTTTATATATTGTTGAAATTGTTATAAAAAAAGATAACAGGTGGTCTTTTGAATTTGTGGTCCAATTAACTTTGGAATTGTTGAAGACATATCATGCATTACATCATATGGTTGTACACATAATCTCATATTTAATTCAGTATTTTTTTCAAATATTACACAAATACTCGGTGGTGAAAATGTATTAGTCTTATTGTAACAACCAATAACTTAATGTAAAAAATTTGTTCGTTGTTATTACTGGTAAAACAAATTACAAGAAGTAGTTACGTATTATAACAGTTAACAATGTGCATGTAGACTGCGCTGCGACGTACATAAACGACGTTCACAGCTAACTAGACCACAATTCAAATTAACACCTGTTATTGTTGCTCTTAATAGGGAATATTTCCAAAAAGTCTGAATATATCAGTCCTAATATGCATATTTTAAACTTGCAAATATTTTTTATCAATTCTCCCTTAACATAAAATTGTCAAATCTCCGGGATGATAAGGTAAAGATGATTAGAACTATCGGTATATAGTTTTGTGTTTGCTATTCATACAGAGGGTCTAGGACGTTTCGCCGCCGCCGTTTTGCCACCGCCGGTTCGCCACGGCTGTTTTGCTGCCAGGCTGTTTCCTGTAACCTAACATAACCTAACCTAACCTAACTAACTCAGTAGATATTTTCGAATTAGGTACATTAAGGAATTTGTTGTTTTGAAAATAATCTTAAATGTAGACATTAACATTCTGTAAATTTAAAATCGTTAACCTTGGCGGCGAACTGGCCCGGCGGCGAAACGGCGCCGGCGAAACGTCCCATTCCGTCATACAGAGTCATTTTTTAAAAATTCAATTGCAGCAGGCCTGAATCAGTTGGCAGTATTGAAGTGTATTGTCAGTGTAATGTCAAATTCGACATTTGTAGGTTAGGTTTTACGTCGGTTTGTGTCAAATGACAAACAAATCCTAACCTACTAACCTCGAATTTGATGTAAAGTATTTTTTTTTCTGTAATAACTGTCAAAGTGTTACAATGTTGGTAGATATGTGATTAAAACGCTAGGAAATTTTTATATCTCGTGTTGGTAGAACTTTTTCAAAATTATGTGTCAATTTTGAATGTCAGTTTCTTAATTTGAACTCTTGACAAATTTCTTTAATTTTGCAAACGTTCATTATGTTTATTTTCAAATATTGCTAGTTTAATAATTAATAAATTTGCAATATTTTACTATGCTGCTTGTTTTACCCACTATTATGACATATCTGTCAAAATGACAATTTTTTTAGTGGAAAAAAGAACTAAAAATCTATGTACCAACATTATTAAAACTAGGGACCCTGCAGGAATGCAACTTATCCCCTAGAAAGTTGACCTTGAAAATTAAAAAAAAAATAATGTACTTTAGACTGACAATGCACTTCAGTACTGGCAACTGATTCAGGCTATACAGGGCCTAGTGCAATTCAGTTTTTAAAAAATCACTCTGTACATTTCGTGCATTTTTACATAAAAGTTTGATTATTGTTGTTGCTGTTCCTATTAATACATTAATATTCCATAAAGCTCTTAATTTCAGTACCAGGCTATTCCGATTCTATATACAGATTGCGACAGGCAACTAGGACCATAGCAAAAGCAAGGGGACCTTACATGTGGCCGTAATTGTGTTTAACAAACTAACAATCAATGTACGGTAGCTGTAGGTCGTTAGGATCATTATAAATACAAGGTATATATTCGATTTTTTATTTTTTTAAATACAATTACGGCCACATCTAAGGTCCGCTTGCTTTTGCTATGGTCCTAGTTGCCTACCGCAATCTGTATAACAAAACTAAAATATCTTCAGTTACTAAGTTGATATTTTACAATATTGAAATACAAAATTATATTCCTCAGTAACATTAAGCTTACCTCCGACTAAGTACACTTGTTTTCTGTTAAGAATTTAATATGTAGTCAGTTAGCGTATGTTCTTTTGTTCTTATTCGTTAAATTTTTCTGCAAATTTTGATTTAAGTACAGTTTGGGGTATGTTACATCGTCGCTTTTAGACAACTGGACATCTCATTCAAGAATTACTGAATTGGTAATACTTAGTTGTTTATAACAATTGGAATCACAAGATTGATGTATTTTATATGTAATTTATGTCGTAAATGTAGATTAAATAATTTGCGTAATTAGATATTACATAATAGCACCGGTGTAAGATATAAATGCAATGAAAGCTCGTTGCCTGCTCACTGATAATTAAATTCCTACTGTACTGATTGACAATAATCTCTATAAAAGCATATTCGCATGTGCTGTTAATAACAACACACAGATTTTACCATGTACAACTAGTACAAAATATTTGTTAGCTAGTTGAACAGTAAACTTGCAACTTACTTTCGTATGTTCCCATATTTATGTTTTAACTACATTTCTATACTTTTGTCGTTGTTATTTTTCTAATAAAACGAACACAAGTCGTTTCACATTAAAAGAAAGTAGCGAAACGATTAGCATCGTCCATTTCCACAGTGATACTTGCATGTGGCTGTCAACTCAATGTGCCAGAACTTTCTTATAACATGGAACGACGTGTAAGGAATTGTTCTTATACAATGTCCTATGTAATTTACGATGTAATCGAGGCTTATTTGTTTACTATCGATTCAAAATGCTGTTCTATCAATTCATTTGAAATATGGACAAATTATTGATATTTATATGTTTTTTCCATAAGCTACAGCAGCAGAAGGTTTTTCTAGTAAATATTTTAAGCATATCAAACTGACGTAGCTATAAACTTGTATGAGACCCAAACAAAACAAGTGGAATATAACTGAGGCTTAATTTGCCTGTTCCCTGAGACCCTAACTTGTGATGTTACGAGAACTCTCACAAGCTAGAGACTCGGGTATTGGCGGATGGCATCACTGCTACCAATTTATAAGCACAAAGTGAGTGCAGAAGAACTTAGCTTTTAGGGTCATTGAATTTAGAGTTGTAGTAGTGTGTACTGTGTTAATGTGCAGTTTTTGCTTCAGGTAATTGCGAAAAATGAGTCGATTAATCGATATGATGCTCAAGTACCCATCAGTATTGCCAGTCAATTCAGAGCAGACGGAGTTTGTTGGGTATCTGCCCGTTAATGTAAGTTTTAGCAATACCTAACCTCAAAAAAATTTAAACTAGTTTTGCAGGGCACTGATTACAAGGTGCATATCAAACGGGAAAACGAGAAACTAATTGTGGATGTAGGTGAGCAACTACAGCAGTTTAAACAGGAAATTTCGGATCTTACCCGTGGTGATAATATTGCCCAGTTATTGAACAGTTTGAAAACTATAATCGCATCGAAAACAACTCCGCGGGCTTGCGAAAATCTAACTGACGCATACAAGCACGTGTTGTCAGAATATGTGGAGCTCAGGGAGTTCTACATTAGCATGTATAAGTGCAGCATTTTGCAAGATTTGTCGGAGATACAAATTTCACACATGGATGGATGCAGTCGAATACACGACCTAGTGATACGATCCGACTTTGGTGAAAATGAAGTGTTTAAAGTAAGTCGACACAGTTTGCCAGAAAATAATGGGGAGCTCTTTCAACCGAATAACTCCCTGAAAGCTGTCTACGAACAATTTACTGCTGTTGTGGACAAATTGCAACCGTTTTTCAATGCTATGGATAGTTTGGATTCCAGCTGTTGGATATTAGACCCGGAAGTGCCTTCCAGAAAAGATTGCTATCGCAGAGTTGGGCTTGGTAACTAATGTTTGATATTTTATCTGGACTATACCGGGGGACCGGTTTCAAAACGGAACATGGCAAGTTTTTAATTTTTAGTAAACAGATGATATGTCGAACGTAATTGATGTCTAAGATCTTTCAGCTTACCCCCTTTCTTATAGTTTAAAGTTCTGATTTAGGCAAAAAAAATTTAAAAAATAAATTAAATGTTTCCAGTAACTTTTGCTATATTTGGTTTTGAAACCGGTCACCCGATATACACGGTACTCATCAGATATAATGTCCTAGTGTATACGGATACTGTATGAAGTATTGTAGCAGGTTCAAGTTGTTTTATTACTGGTAACACTGTATATTTATTTTTGGTTTTTAAAATTTAAACAAGTTTCTGATTGTTGTTCCCTCATGTAAAATGAATTACATAATATAGGCCTTATGGACTGGGTGTACATACAGTGTGTTTCACTTTTCATGGGGACGGTCATGTATCACAGAAAGTACCCAACCAATTTTGTTCAAATTTGCAAGGAATGTATATATACCCTTAGTGCCACCCAGGACACAAGGACACATAAGGTACTACGATGCTCATTTGTTTTCTCAAAAACCGACTACCAAAGCTACTTAATCAAAAGGGAATAAAGTATACAGAGAGATTTTTCTTACTACGAACATGGCAGACGATATGTCAAATTTACAAATGCCGAGAATTTAACTTTGAAAGTTCGCGTATTTTGTCAGTAGATAATATCTGCTGTCATTTCTATCTTAAAATCGATAACTACGAAGCAACGGATCAGTGCAAATTATAAAATGGTATTATCAGGGTCCAACGGTCCGGGAAATTCAAAATTCTTTCACAACATTTTAAAATAGGCGTTCTTTATCGTTATCAACGTTACATGGAGTTATTTCAAATTTTGGAAACTTTGGATGTGTTTCTCCCCAAAAGCACAACAGCCCTAATGTTCCCAATGAAGACAGGTATTTAAAAGAGGTTTGTATTACCGCTAATGACTATCCAGACTATTTATTTAAATAAATTGCAGAACTAGTAGATTTAGCTGTGATATTCTTCCCGTTGGCCATTTCAGAAGTATGGAATTTTGTGAAACTGTGACAGATATGCCTAAAACTTCCTCTGAAAAGTCGTTTTCACTACAACTAACGATTTGAAAAACTGCGTTTAAAAATTAAAAGGGTTGTTCAGAGTACTAGCACTAATACGTTTCTATGATCGCTTAGGATACTATTGTTTAGCGCAAGAAGGTAGGCTCTTTGAACAAGAGCTAATTTAAACTTCTTGAATTTTGTTGTTTGAAATAAAAATAGTTTTATTTTTGTTTGCATCTTTTTTTAATGAGTTAGTTTGTTCGGAAGAAATTATTTCTTTCTTCAGAATGCGTTTTACTTTAAGAACTACCTTCTTTTACTCTACTGTTAATCTCTAAAAATCCTGTTTTTCAACTCTGAATTTATCACCTGAATTAATCACAGAATAACAGTACCTCATACATTCTATCTGTGATATAATAATTAATTTAAAAAAATTACACTAGGCGTCTGCGTTGAACAATTACTTAAACTATCAATGCCGACAACCCGTGGATTAATATCAGAGTACCTTAGACCGACTGTTCATCGGTATTGGCGTATTTTTAGGCAATCGTAAATTCGTCTTGATTTACTCGTGTTCGCAGTTCATGAATTTTCACTGTATAACATTTCTTATTCTAATTCCAAGTAAATTATTTAACAACAATGAAAAAACTTGATGTGTTTGCTATAGCCACACTTTAGAAAAACGAAAACAGTTAAAGTAATGTTTAAAATTCAGCTATTATTCGAAAAATGATGAAATAAATGAACAGTATTTTTCAAGTTTGCGTGTTAATATCTTTCTAACGCATAGGAATTTTTGCATGAAAATTTGGCCACAAGGGTGTTCAAAGGCGCGGATTAAGATTATGTTAAAAAATTTTGCCGGAAAAAATCGCTAATATTACTTTGTGAAAAAATAGCCCCTTTTTTTCGTCCTAAGACGGATGCCTATGGACCCATTCTTATGTGTCCTTGGGTCCTGGGTGGCACTAAGGGTATATACATTTCTTGCAAATTTGAACAAAATTGGTTGGGTACTTTATGTGATACATGACCGTCCGCATGAAAAGTGAAACGCACTGTATATTATGGTTTTTAGGCAAGCTCTGTAAATGTTATAAAAAACTAGCTGCCACTTCTGTATAATTTTTTGATGAGTACAATTGCTGTATAATAATTAGTTTTTTCAAAATATGGCATAAAAAATTGCATTTTTTTAAAAGAAAGCATAAAAAATGGTAAGTATTTATTTCAAAAACTTGCACTCATTAACAGCTTCAGTGTAGGTACCATTTATTCAGATTATAGCTATTTAACAGCACCAGGTTCTACATTTAAATTAATAAATAAAAATAACAATATATAGGACAGAACAGCAAACATTTTATTTTGAATTGAAAAATACTGGGTGACCATAAATGATAGTGATTTTTTTTTCTTAGGTTGGCACTGTTAAAGTGGGTTACCCTGCGGTCACTTTTAAGTCTATGTCAAATTCGTGGTTAGTAGGTTAGGTTTTGTGTCAGTTTATGTCAAAACTGACGCAAAACCTAACCTGCTAACCTCGAATTTGACATAGACTTAAAAGTGACAGCAGGATAACCAACATTAACAGTGCCAACCCAAGAAAAAAATCATAACCATTTATGGTCACCCAGTATTATCAAGTAAGAAGCTACACGATCCATAGAGAAATTTAAACGGCTATCATTAGTAAATACTTCAGTTTTGAGAAACTTTTTTCGACCTTAATTGCACGCCATGACGTCCCAATTTCGCCTTTCAGCATCTTCGATAATTCCTGCATAGGAAGCCATGCTGTGTTTCTTTTGAGAATGGCACTAATTTTTTCCTGCATTATTTTTCCGGTAGTGCCTAGCCATTGTTGCGGGTCATCGACCTTAGTACCTGGCACTCACCAAAACTTCTGCATGTTTATTTTTAAATTTGTAAGTCCTTTTGTTGTGAATTAGCCACATAATATTGATTTTGATTGAAATATAGCATTTATCACGAAAAAAGGCATTTTATAGCATTTATGGCACCAACAAATGTGGTTCATTCCACCCCTTACTACGTGAAACGCCTAAATACGAAATCTGGCCCTAAAGGGACCTACAGTAAGAAACATGGGAAAATGGCATTTGACGAACTCTGATAATAATAGAAGGGTCCGCATAGACGACTATGAGCAACTAAAAATAAAAGCTAACGAATACCAACAAATAATAGCAGAACAAAAACATGCAGATGAACAAGACCTAAACACCTTAAATACGAAAATAACCCAGCTCCTATTGAATGCATTAAAAAAAAATCAAGAATAAAGACAAAGAGGAACAACTCAGCAGAGATACAAAAAACTTGATAGATAGGAGACGACGACTACAAAGCGACAAATAAACAACAGCGTAGAAATAACAGAATTAAACAAAACAATCAAAAGGAAAATTCGTACTGACCTATGAAAGTAAAAGAAACCCTAGAAGGTGGAAAGAGCTAAAAGGATACCTTGAGGAAAATCAACGAAGGAAGGTATCAGATAGTTAAACTGATAGATGATAACAATCTGAAATTGAAAAAACAATAGAAAAGTACTATCAATCATTATATGAAACAAAGGTACAACCACCAGCAGGAAGAACTGAAGATCAAAGTATGAAAGTACAAAACGTAGGGTCAGAGGAAATTCCGGAAGTAACAACTGAGGAGATAGATTTTGCTATTAGAAGCATGCGTAACAAGAAATACCCAGGCGAAGACAACATAATAGTATAAATGATACAACATGGTGGAAAACTCATACGGAAACACCTAAAGACCCTATATAACAATTGCCTGACAGAACGTAAAATTCCAGATGACTGGTTAAATGCATTAGTAGTACTTATATTTCAAAAGGGCAACAAGTACAAACTATTAGCTTGTTATCTGTTTTATATAAAATATTATAAATTATAAAGCAAAGACTCGTAAACGAATTTGACAATTACCAACCCCGCGAACAAGCTGAATTTAGGAAAGGATTCAATACCTTAGACCACCTACAAACAATCAAAATATTAATAGAAAAGGCAAACGAGTATAACGTGCCCCTGTGGATAGCAGTAATAGACTACGAGAAAGCATTTGACTCCGTAGAGACATGGGCAGTATTAAATGTGCGACAAGGAGACTCGATCTCTCCAAAACTTTTCACTGCAGCCTTGGAGAAGCTAAATCATCTTAGATTTTTTGATGATCTAGTTTTGATAGCAAACGATAAGGATGAACTACAGGAGATGCTCAATGAGTTGAACGAAGAGTCAGAGAAGATAGGACTTACGATAAACCTCAGAAAGACAAAATACCTGACAAACGAAATAGAACAAAATCATGATCAGCATATACTAATACAAGAGCAAAACATTGAAAAAGCCGAATCATGTATATACCTAGGACAGAAAATTGAGCTCTCCAAGAACATCCTGAAATCAGATTTAGAAAGAAGAATTGCCTTGGCCGGCACAGCGTTTGGTAGACTAAAAAATATATTAAGATCCTATTTAGCAAACACATTAAAGGCAAGAACTTTTGACCAGTATGTGCTACCAGTTCTCGCATACCGAACAAAGACATGGTCGTTCAATAAGAGCATCATAAATAGGCTACAAAAAACTCAGAGACCAATGAAGAGAACAATGCTAAATGTAACATTACGGGATCACCTACCTAATACCGAGATCAGAAGGAAATCAAACGCATATGCACAACAAGATGGAACTGGGCGGAGGCCATATTGGAAGAACAAACAACAGATGAACGCGTCAAATAATAGAGTGGCGACCTCGACAAAATAAGAGAAGTAGAGGCCGGCCACAGACAGGATGAACGGACGATATAAATAGAATAGCTGGTTATAGTTGGTTACAGAAGACAGATGATAGAGACCAATGGCGAAAACTAGGGGAGGCTTACATCTGACGATGGATGACATAAGCTAATGATGATGATAATTGCTGTGGCATAAGTAGCTAAATTTTAGAAATGTTGCATTTTAAGATTTGAAAAAAATAAGGAAGCACATGATAGAAAAAAGAGACAAAAGAGGAAAACACTGTTGAATATAGAAGAGGTACAAAAAGCAGTAGAACAAAAAAGATATGACGAAGGTATAACACAGGGATATCAAAAAGATTGCAAGAAGTACTCGAAAGTATAGAGAAAGAATGGAAGAAAATAGTCAGTTATTCAAAAAGCAATAGAAACAAGAGAAATGATGGGGCAAATAGTGTTAAGAAATAAACTGACTAAAGCGTTACAGACATAACAAGAAGAAGACAAAGAAGTCTATAAAGATGTTGAATGAAAGTTAAAAGGATTAACAGACACGAGAGCCAGAAATAATCAAAAGGTTAAGAAGCAAAAGACAATTACAAAGGAATAGAAATTCGAAATTTGTATAAAGGAGTTAAGTAAGAAAAGCAAAGATATAACTAGACCCTATACATTAAACAGAAAAATGGGAATTTGTTAGGTGAGAAAGAGGAAACGAAAGAAAGATGGAAGGAATATTTCTATTAAATATTAAACAACGGCATAAATAAGTTAGACAAAGAGCAAGTAGTAAGAGTTGACAAGGACAACCAATTCATAAAACCCAGAAAAGAAGAAGTAGAAGAAACCATAAAAAAGCTCAAAAACAACATAAAATATTGTTATGTTTTACGTTCGGGCTATTTACAAAATTATACGACACTTCTTGTATTAAACATTTATTTACAACGATTAATTACGATTATTTACAAACACAAGAATTATCAAGGCAGAACACAAATTACTTAACTAACTGAACTATTTCTAATGACAAATACACTCTATTTATTTATATTGCACGACTTAACAGTAATGATTTATATGGTTATATTTATTTGTTATTTATTTCACTAGAGTTATATACACACGGGTTCATTTATATTACGCGCTTCGAGTTTGATGAGAACTGGATGAGAACTGCCCTGTTATTCCTGCTGGCACGTATTTATATCTCACGAATAAGTCATTCTAGAACAATCGAGACTTTGCTCGCTTGTTCTGGCAAGCGCATGACGCATCGCGTATTAGTCACAAGGCCGCTGACTTCACCCGTCTGAGAGGCTGTGAGTCATATGTCCGCAGCGGCTCGGCCCAAGTTCGTTACAATATGCTGGAGAGGATTTGAAACACAAAAGTTATGAATTAATACCGACAGCTTGAAAAGAAGAAAAGATGCCAGAACGCTGAGGAAACACTGCAATAATACCTGTCTTAAAAAACCAGGATTGGCAAAAACCCGGGTTTATTCAGAAATTATCTGCCCCTTGGGTTTTTCGGGTTTTTTGTGGTTTTTTTGGGTTTTAGATAAAATCACTTTTTTGCTTTTAAGTATCCTATGTATAAATCTGAATGAATATCAATTTTTATTTTTAGGTAATAAGTAGATACCTGGGTAATTCGTAATTTACCTATAAATATGAAAATAAGCATTCTTTAAACATGTAAATCATATACAGTGTGTCCCAGGATTGATGTTACAAGAGGTGAGATGGTCTAAAAATTTTTTAATTTTATTTTAAGGTTCTGGAATTCGTTCCTGCTTGGTTTGAGAAGAATTTTAAGAATATTTTCAGTTTTTGAAAAACAAGTAGGCCTTGATAGTAAAGCAAAAACTATTTTATTTTCAGGTAAATTACTCTTTCTGTTCATGATACGGCAAAATTTTATTAAGAAAAATTGTTCAGAATGAGAAATTATGACCCTATACGAAATTTCAGAAAGATCTGTTAACTTATAAAAAACCGTTATTTTTTAAACTATTTTATTTTATTTTCAGGTAGACTACTCTTTTTGTTCATGGTACGGTAAAATTTTATTAATAAAAGTTGTTTAGAATGAGAAATTATGACCCTATACGAAATTTCAGAAGGATCTGTCGACTTAGATTAAAATGTTATTTTTTAGATTAAACAAATTGCATTTATTAAAAATGACGGTTAAATCTAAGTCGACAGACCTTTCTGAAATTTCGTATAGGGCCATAATTTCTCATTCTGAACAACTTTTCTTCATACAATTTTGCCGTATCATGAACAAAAAGGGTAGTTTACCTGAAAATAAAATAAAATAATTTAAAAAATAACTGTTTTTCCTAATTCGACAGATCTTTCTGAAATTTTGTATAGGACCATAATTTATCATTATGAACAACTTTCCTTAATAGAAGTTTGCCGTATCATGAGGAAAAAGGGTAGTTTACCTGAAAATAAAATAGTTTTTGCTTCCCTGCCAAGGCCTACTTGTTTTTCAAAAACTGAAAATATTCTTAAAATTCTTTTCAAACCAAGCAGGACCGAATCCCAGAACCTTAAAATAAAATTCAAAAATTTTTAGCACATCTCATCTCTTGTAACATCAATCCTGGGACACACTGTAAATGGGGTTACATTTTAGTAGTAGGTTTATCAAATAATGTTCTACAGTAAGGGGTATCCACTGTCAATCGAGTTCCTTTAAGGGGAATCCCCCATTCAATCATTTCCCAGTTTAGAAGCGTAGATGTGGTCATCACACAACTTTCTTTTACTGCTTGTAAAATTTTAATTCTGTGACTTTCTAAACCTGTTTCCTAAGAAAACTTTTGACAAAAGTAATAGTTAATTATGTAATATTAAAACAGTTTGTAAAAAATATTCCCATTATCTTTATGGAAATCTAATTTTTGCGATTTTTTCAAAAACTATACTTTCTACAAAACAACTGTTCATACGAAAATTGCAGCTAATTTTATAATAATATAGGATCCTGTTCTATGAAATATAATTTTTACTAAACAATTATGAAACGATGGTATAAATTTTCAGTCCGATCCATTAGGTGACTCACAGACTGACAGACATCACTTCGAAAACCGCAAATATCTCTAGTTTGAAAAAATTATGATTTACTTTTTTAATGATAGAAAATGTTACTAATGGAAGATTTTATACTACTACTTACAGCTTTGGAATACTTTCTTTGTCAATTTTTGAAAAAACTCATATTTAGTCTAAAACTCGCGGGTTTTTTCAGGTGGGTTTTACCGAAAAAACCCACTGGGGAAAATCATGCCAACCCTGTTAAAAACTAAAACGAAACACAATGAAACAGTAATTAGGAGGGATATCCTTGCTAGGCGTGACCTACAAAATGGTAGCAACACTAAGTGAAGTAAGGTTCGAAGCAATAGTAGAGCCGTTGATAGGAGAATACCAGGAACAACCTATCAATTGTTTATGCTGAAAAAAGTACTAACAACCTGCTGTGAGTATAAAATTCCAACAGTTGTACTGTTTATAGATTCAGTAGAGGGAAAGATTCATCAAAATAATGAAAGAGTTCGGCATACCGAACATGACGTGGAAACAACAAGTGACATAAAAGTTAAAAGAGAAACGTCAGAAGACTTTATAACCAGAACTCTCAACATTAGTATTTAACATGGTATTAGAAAAAATTATTAGAAATAGAAAAGAGCTGATCGAACAGAGAGATGCTTATAATGTATAAAAGCAATCAAGTGGTAGGCTATGCAGATGAGGTGGCCATAATAGCAAGAAATGAAAGAGTGCTAAAGAATACAAGACGAATAATAGAAGCGGCGTATAAGATGACATTATAATTAAATCAAAAGAGAAGCAAAATGCTGAGCCCAAGATACAAGGAAAAAATTTGACGTAAATACACCATTAGGAAAAATGAAATTTGAAGAAGTAGAGGAGTTTGTTTAATCACTCAAGAATAATGAGCAAATTTGAAGGAAAAAAAAGAATTTTGATGCGAGAATTAGCAAAGCAAACAGATGTGCTGCAGCGTTGAACCACCTAATGAGATTTTAACAGTTATCTAGAAATGCAAAATTAAGTATTTGCAAGACAATCATGAGATCGGAAAGGAAGATCATTGGAAGATTAGTGGGAGGAAAGAAAATTAAAGATTGATACGTAAGAAGCTCAAATCAAGATAATATCTACAAGGAGCTGAAAATTGATATTGTAATAAAATCAAGAAGACAGAAATAATGACAGAGGAGAGGACAGTAAAGGAAATAACCTGGAGAGTACCGGATTACAAGAAATAAATCCTAACAAATCTAAAAAAAAGATGTAAAGAACTGGAAAAGTAAAACCAAAAACAAGAAGTAAGAGTATAACGTAGAACGTAATTTTCTTAAGCAATAGATGTCGTAATTGGCCCTTGGTGTAGAATTGCTCCATGCATCACAGGGATTCCAATGGTTTCAAACTTTAATGTTTTAATTATTTACTTCCCTAATTATTTTAGAGGTAAACTGTGCAAGTGCTTTTGTAGAAAAAAAAATACTTCATGTATTCATAGTATTTCTTGCAAATTTCTTTTTTATGAAAGGTGAAAAATGTAGAAAACTAAAACTGACAAAAATCAGTGATGCTTTGGAATTCTTAAATCAAAAAGCTACAGTTTTCACAGGTAAATTAAGTTTCTGCACTGGCATAAGATTATATACAGATTGTCCAAAATCCGTTTTGAACATAGGAAATTAATGAGTGCGACAAGGAAGTCATAAACAAAATGAGTAGCAGGACAAAGACAGAATGTAATCGTGGCTAGCTAAATTTTTAAACTAAAATTAAGTCAATGAAACAAAAACACTTTTGTCAAATATTTTATCTGTCATCAAGAGTATAAAGTGATGTTTAAATAATTATGTAAATAGTAAACAATAGTATATTTAAACCTCACTTTATACTCTTAACGACAGCTAAAATATTTGACAGAAGTGTTTGTTTGTTTCATTGACTTAATTTTAGTTTAAAAATTTACCTAGCCATGATTACATTCTATCTTTGTCCTGCTACTCATTTTGTTTATGTATAGTTATTTGCAATGTATTAGCAAAACATGTTTATCTACGACCACTACTAAAAGTAGGCCTTTTAGCGCTAGCTTGTTTCACTAAAAGTGACGTTTTATAGTTTACCGTGTTTAAAGAAATCAGCTGTTTACTTTTAGCACATGTGCTAAAAGTGAAGCGAGTTCAAAACTACAATTTCGAACTGCAAGTGAAGTTGTAAAGCTATTCTAGTTGCTTCTTGCGTTACAGATAAAGCGTTTTTGAAATAATTAAAGCGTTATGTAATGAATACAGTCATATGTGGAGTATTAATAATTACATTTCGTAACTCACTTTTGACAGCACGGGCGTGGCCAAACAATCGCCACCGCGGCGCAGGCCTACTATTCATTATGACAAAAATTAAAAACGTCGCAGATGCGAACCTTTCTTAAATCGATATTTATGGATTAATAACGGTAAAATTAAGGTCGTAGATAAAATATTGTATGCAACGCGTGCTAAAAGTCGTTTATGCGCGAGACATGTTATGAAACTCAGCCTCCGGCTTCGTTTCATAATTTTCATGTCTCGCGCATAAAAGTCGACTTTTAGCACTTGTTGCATAAATAGCTATTATCTACTCCTACTGCACAGTGGCCATGAATTATGATTCATAATTCACGGTTTGCAGCCAATCATAAAATTCTATTTTCATTATTCAATAGTTTGCAAATTGCAACCAATCAGAAAATTCTATTTTCATTATTCAATAGGTTGTAGCTAATCACAAGATTCATACTTATTATTCAATGACCTTTGAAGTTAACAGCTGTCACAAATGTCATAATTCTGAAATATGAACACAAGGCTCCTATTGCATAGGAGTAGATAAAATATCGTATTATATTCGCTATTATGGCCATTATTCACTCAGATGCCTTGCGCCACAAGCCGAAGGCTTGTGGCGCAAATGTCATCTTCGTGAATAATGGCTGTCATAATCGCTCATATAATAATATACTAATTTACTTATTGATAATAATTTTATTCAACGAAAACTAAAAAATTTAATATGTGTGGTTACGTCATCAGTTCTGTCCCAATATTAAATCACTACAAAATAAAACAAATGAAATCAAGAAATAATAATTATACAGGGTGTCCAAAAAATGGCGGATAAATTCTACGGGATGCCTAGTGAACCCTGGAAAAATATTTAAAAAATTCCCTGGGCCGTATTTTTCAAAATATTTCTGGTCAAAGGTGGGTAATAAAATTCATTTATTTAAATAACTGGTGTATAATTGTGTCAGATATATCCGGGACTTATTAATTGAGCCTACTAGATGCAAAACTCTGCGTTTACACTGTTAGTGAATTTGTGCTAGAGGCAAAAAACTGTTAGTAAGATCACAGGATCTTGGGGGCCAATTCACCTCAGAGTTTCTGGAAATGATGCGATCATCGAACTTCGAGTTCAATAAGGCGATCGTTTCATAGCTTGTATGGGATGTTGCGCCATCTTGTTGAAATCAGAACTCATTCACATCCATTTCATTCAATTTAGGCCACAAAAATTCTCTTAGCATGTTACGGTAACGCTCGGAATTAACAGTAACAGTAGCTCCATCGCATCTTCAAAGAAGTATGGTCCAATAATGCCATGGGCCCATAAAGCGCACCAAACAGTCACTTTGAATGGATGCATTGCTTGTTCAAAAACCACATGGGGGTTCTCTGAGCCCCAAATTCTACAATTCCACTGATGTGAAAATGAGCCTCGTCGCTGAATATGATTTTTGATGAAATTTTATTTCCTCTGCAGAACCCAATTAACGAATCTACGGCGTTGTAAATGGTCCAACGGCTTGAGTTGCTGGGTTAATTGGATTTTGTAGGGATGTAAACCAAGATCCTTCGTTAAAATCCGTTGCATAGTGCCATAGGTCATGCCTAGTT
Organism: Agriotes lineatus; assembly: GCA_940337035.1. Classification (NCBI taxonomy): domain Eukaryota; kingdom Metazoa; phylum Arthropoda; class Insecta; order Coleoptera; family Elateridae; genus Agriotes; species Agriotes lineatus. The sequence goes on along the minus strand of CALNHX010001363.1, from coordinate 78,706 downwards.
GTTGTGCCCGGTGACGGATTGAAGTTTTTGGTTGTTCAGGCACATTAACACTCATGGCAGCAATGTTTTCATTTGAACGAGCTGTACGAGGATGCCGATACTTTTTACGATTTTCCACCGATCCAGTTTCTTCAAATCGTCGCACTATTCCACGGATTCCCGACTCACTAGGACGATTATTTTGACCGAAGTAGTCTCAAATTTTACAAAATGCCTTTTTGATGGAACGATCATTTTCGTAGTACGTTGGAATAACTTTTACTCGTTGCACGGTTGAAAAAAACTCCATCGTTCCAATTGCCAAAGTCTAAACTGACGTTTGTCAACAAATGTTTTCATGGCTATTGCGATATATGTCAGATAGCGACAATCAACATCCACACTAACCGTTGGATCACCCATTATTATTAAGTAACTTTACTCCTCACTGCCAACATAAATTTAATTAAAACAAAATCCACAGCCCTCTAGACGTTGAAAGTTTTCGATCATACTGTAGTACAGTATCTACCACTCGCAGCTGTTCCATGCCCGGTCCTGGATCCGTCACGTGATCGTGGCATACGACCGTTGGGGCAAATCAAAACGTAAACAAACCCCCACCATGCTGCCAACTGACCCGGCGTAGAACATTTGCACTGCGAGTGACAGACTACAGTACTACTAAGGAGCCGCAAATATCAACGCAGGTTTTGGCGAGCGGCCAGTATGGGGATCGGTCTCCTTCCCTCTTACTCCATGGTATTATCGTATTTTGCTTGAAAATGTCCTAGTTTTAACGTAAACTGTATTTTAAAAATGCACTTACATAGTTTTGCACCTAACTTACAGTTTCACTTAGTTTTGCATCTGAATAACGGCCAAATTTTGAAAGTCAAAGTTTTATCTTTACCAATTCATAATTGACTATGTGCAGATTGTTTAATTAACACACTACCAAAAATTATATTTTTTTAGAACTATTTTTATTTTTTACATCCAAAGTAACATAAAAATTAAAAATAAAAAGTTGCAGCTCTTCATTTTCACTGAAATTTCCGTTGTCAGTTTCAGTATCTTTTTCCTGGTTTTCTTCGTCTGTAGCTTCTTTAGTACAATCAATAATTTTGTAGAATTCTCCAGTGAATTCCGTAATGGTTCTTTAACAAAGTATCGATAGACGCCTGTCATATCAACAACTCAACGTCATGTGACGTGAATTTTGAGTCATGATTGGTCAAAATAAAAACACAAGGTTTTGCATCTGACACCTCAATATTTCACTCCTTAAAACAACGAATCCATTGATACCAATATCTAACTTTTTGTATTTTGTGCAAATAACGAGTTTTGCATGTAGTGGGCTGAAATATCTGTTTTTTTAATATTCTTGCAATTTAACCAGATTGTTTTCAATATTTAAGTATTTTAAAAAATTTATTTTGTGTGGAGTTGGTCAAAAACTGAATATGGCAAACAGGCTTTGTAGGTACAATAATAATAGTATTCAATTAAAGGGATAGCTTTGACCTATGATTTATCACTTATTTCTTGTATTTGTCAATTTATTTTTAATAATTTCTTAACTTTCACTCGCTTCTTGTCACAAAAAAAGAGCCAACCTGCGTCAAATAGCTAAGTTAGTAAATCGGTAGCTACTAGAACGCAGATTGACTGATCCTTTGCGCTACCACACTTACCGTGTGGGCCGAACTATCTCTATTCGGTCGTGGATTATGGCTCAGCTGTGCACCCTGTAAGTAGCTTGAAAACACAATATGGACGCCAGTAATCAAAGTGATTCCGAAAAGAATAACCCAACGACAGTTAAATAGGGTTTATTAAATGTAAAAAATATGTTAATTATCAAAACAGTGTAGGTAAATGGTTTGTAAAATAGTTTAAACTACAGTATGATGTAGCAAAATTTCACTAAAGGATTCCAGACGCATAACTCGTAGGAATCCCTTTGTGGGTTTTTAATCAATTAAACTTGTCGATTTAATCGAGAGATGTGCACGTCGCTGTCAGTTAAAAACCTTAATTTCAGGTCACCGATAGCCTAAAGCGTGAGTGTACCTTTTACAATAAAGTTAAAGTTACAAATTCTGTAATTATAAGTAAGAAATTGTTGAAACCCTAATATTAGGCGAGATATCATGTATACGTTAATAATGTGTAACCCGTCATGTACCGGCCTCGCAATCAAATTAAAGCCACCACACTAACCTCCTGTAATCAGCAAACTCATGGTAGTTAGCACCGGCCGTGGTTGCCATTCATGGGATTTTCCAAAATCGAGAGGATACCTGCACGTGGTGCTAACGATTTAACTGATGGATTCTGGACGTGGAAGGAGGCTTGCATTCATCACACGCCGCTAGAACAAAGCAAAACTGTGGCGTAATATTCTGTGGAAAAATAAATATTAGAACAAAACGCCGGGCACCAATAACTGCAATAAAAGAGCTAAAAGCAGCCAATTAATATAGGAATAACAAAATTTGAAAGTCCATCATACCTGATTTATTTTCAGCTCTCGAAACAAAATGCTTAATTAAGCACAAGGTGGGTCTCTCGGAAATTAAGTTGAGTTGCCGAAGAAGAATGCGCTCAAGCCACAAGAAGAGATAACACCAACCTGTGCTCGAAAGATAACGAGCGGGAAATGTTGACTATTCTGATACAGGTACAAAATGAGCGGAACTGGGAAATTGAACAATTCGAAATGCAAACTGATTACAATGCAAATAAAAATATACAGGTTAGGCCTGAAATAATTTGGTAAATTGAGGAAACAATTAAGCAGAGCGAAAAATGGTTTCATTCTGTCAAACTTATTTATAAAATATACACAAACAATGAATATGCAGATATGTATTTGTTGCTGGGGGCAACCCACAATAACGCCACAGCTACACGAAGGCTTTATGTTTAACAATATCCAGGAAGCAGACATCCGCAAGTAAATGTTTTTCGGCATTTGGACCAACGTTTGAGGGAAACCGGCAACTTGTTGCCAGTGGGTGCTCAACTTGCAGACAGAGGTGGGCCAAGAAATGTAAGAACACCTGAAATGGAGGAAGCGGTAATCGACATGTTGGTGGAGGATCCAGCAAAGAAGCACCAGAAGCACTGCTCAAAAACTATTAATGCATTCGAATTTGGTTGGGAGGATTCTCCAAGATGAAGGGTACCATCCATATCAATATACGAAAGTTCAGGCCTTGTTGCCTGGAGATTTCGAAAGGCGAGTAAATTTTTGCAACTGGCTACTCCAACAAATTGAAATTGATGAGCACTTTACTTCTCGAATTATGTTGACGAACGAAGTTAATTTTAGTAGAAATGGAATTTTCAATCAGCACAACAGCCATTATTACAGCTTGGTAAATCCACATTTTGCACACGAAAATCACCACCAACACAGATTTAGTGTTAATGTGTGGGCTGGTATAATAGGACAAAGAGTGGATAGGTCGAGCTGGACCTGTTCAATGGCCCCAAGCTCGTCGGACTTAAATCCGCTCAACTTCTTCTGGGGATATGTGAAGTGTGCAGTTTACAGGACTCCAGTTCAAGACCAAGCAAATCTTGTAAATCGTATACAAGCTGCTGCCCAAACAGTCAACATCAACATGTTACAGAGAGTTCAGGCGAGCTCAAACATGTCTGGATGTCCAAGGGCGAAATTTTGAACACCTCCATTAACTTGTTTATTTTTATTTTTTATTAAATACACGTGATTAACTGTACTTTACTGTGCCTTATAGTATCTAGACTGCCTTGAGAAAATGTAGCAATTTATTCAAGACTTTTGATTTAGACATCAGAGCACTGTTATTATTCGTATTAATTGAGAAATTGTTGCAGTAGCAATGTTGCCAAATTGATTTTTATTAAATTCGAAATATTTCGAAAAATATGGCCCAGGGATGTTTTTAATATTTTTCCAGGGTTCACTAGGCATCCCCAAATAACGCACCGTAGAGTTAATTCGTCACTTTTTGAACACCCTGTATAAAAAAATAAACAGCATAAAATTATGAACACGTTAATACATGTATGTAGGTATTAGTTGTAACCTCTTACCTACCGGTGTAGAGGCTGGTGCTTTGTATGCTAGCATCTGGCGGTACAGTGCTCAACTTGCCCTGGTTTCGGGTTACAAAGTTGGAGTGCTCCTTTTGAGCTTGCGTAGCAACCATTGTGTTATGTGTGTGTGCTGGTAATGTGTTGACCTTGTTACTCTATCTCTTAGGTATGTGGTTCTAAGTAGAGTACAGTTAATTTGGTGGTCTCACCGAACTCGATACCAATTGCCAAGGCTATGGAAAAACTCCGCCCACTGTGGTATTCGAACCAAGGACTTGCTTAAGGCACGCCTAACGCTCTACCAACTGCGCTACTCGGCTTTTCACGATAATACATAATTTACTCAAAATGGCCTCCTCGTGCCACCACCCAGCTTGTAATTGTCGAGGCCGGTTATCTATGTCAGAATGCATGACAGAAATGACTTTAACTGCTTCAAATTTCGGTGACTTTCAGCAGACCAAAGCATACTTGATTATCTCACAATAAAAACTCCGCCACTGCATTTGAAGAAAGCGGTGATCACGTGATACTGTACTTGTAACAACCAAGTTCCCCGATTTGTTAATGATAACTTTGTCATATTCTTCGAATTCAGTACCATCCGAAGAAGGTAAACTTCAGTTTCCAAATGAGTTAATTAGTTTTACTCCCATCAGATTTGCTCCCATTACGTCTTATGATACCGAGTAGTCATTGTGGGGATAAAAATGTTCTAATACATATTAGAGACGCCTTTTCGCTTGATAGTTTCAATAAAATAATAGCCCTGAACTGTAATAAAATTGTATGATTTTTAACACAAAAAAATAACTTTTATTTTATATCTATTTTTCTTGTGCGTGCAAGGTGACGTTAGGTTAGAGTCTTTAGTTGTTTTACTGCAATCTATTTGAAATGTATAAATAAATGCGCATAATTTCAATAGCTCCTATTTGCCGATAATTTGAAAATGTCCGCAAACCAGGAAAAAAACAAGACCCCCTATCTTGAAACTGTAACTTCAATACCTCCTATCTGTGTAGCATGCATGTGTCAAACGACACATTGTGTTACAAGTTTGCGCGAAGAGGTGCAATAAACACGTTTAATTGTGTTGCAAGTAATCCAAATTCAATATTTGTTATAATTTTAATTAGTGTGAATAACAGAGACACAGTTGAGTGATTATAGATAAAAATCTCTTTGAAAATTCCAAAGTTTTATTGCAAATTAATGGGAACGAGTTTTGAACGTTATGGTGAGTAATTCAATAACGCTAGCTAACATTTCAAAAAAGTTCATTTTTACACGATATGTTATAAAATGTTTTTAGTTTTGGTAATTACAAAATTTGAGAAGTGAAGTTTAGCCATTTTTAAATTTAAATTAAGTTAGCAGGTATTGATATACAAAAGTGTTAGGAGATAATGTTTTCCTCTTGCAGAATAAAACAATGAATTCACGAACACTGAAAATTTTTCAATTAGCTGCTGAAGCACAAAATAATATCAATATCAACTATTCAGCTTGCGATAAAAATTTAGAAACTGATTTACAAAATATGCCCGTTGTGTTTGAAGACGAGTTAGTCGTCGAAGAATGTGCTTCAGGTCCATTTTACAAAAATTGAGTTCCGTAGATTTGAACCCAATGAATGAAGCTATAAGCCGTTCACGATCTTTTTGGGTCAGTTGAGGCTATGACCATCTAGTAATTTTGTTGGCAGAACCTCTGTTGCAACTAAACTCCCTAATGGAAATTTTGACACTTTTTGTGTTAGGTTAGGTTGTTTTCAGTTTAAGGTTATATTTTCTGAATAGGTACATTGTTGCCGGATATTCTCCAGTCTCCACATCGACTCGCGTTCTTTTACATTTGGTCTGTTCTTTTTAAATTGGAAGTAGCATTGTTGAATGGGAATTTTTTGTTGTACCAAAATTATTTTGGGCATTTTGACTTTTCCTTTGACGGAAATTAAAATTATTTTTACACACTTGATAAGTCATTTATTTTCTTACGCATATAATAAATCTGGCAATGCGGTGGCAAGAAGATGTCGAACAGACACTGACAGAAAAAAAAATTGCATCCGCTACATCATCGAATCAGTTAGTCCAACATGAAAAGAAACAATCATAGCCAACTCTGTCCCAAAAAGGTCGTGAACGGCTTATAGCCCACATTATATTAATATTCCGAACGAAATAGGTATTTATCGTGAAGAAACATTTCCACTTATTAATGTTCAAAGTACTTCAACTGATTTATGTACATCTGTGCCAGTCCAGAATTCGATTCAAGATAATAATCTAGGCAACAGCGATTCAAATGACCAGTATGAGCCTGAAAATCAACAAGGTAATAGCAGCGACTCTTGATCTAAACAACTAGATGAACAAGTAGGTGATGAACAGTTAGAAGTCGAAAAAGACGAAGATGTTCTTGAAGAAGCGGCATACAGAAATATGGAAGAAGGGAAAAAGCATAACATAAAAGGTCAAAAACATCCATGAAATTTTTTTTAAAATGAACAATTACGTGAAAAGGGAAAAGAATACTTGGGATATACGAGAGGAAAAGGCAAAAAGGTGAGACAGAATACAATGAGATCAGAAAGAAAAATCGGCGATGAATGCTATTCAAACTTCTGCAAAAAATCATCCAAACGGCAATGCCAACAGTTTTCAGATGGAAACAGAAAGAAGATCTTTCAAGATTTTTGGTCTTTGTTAAACTGGGATCAGAGAAAAATTTTTGTTTACTCTCACGTTCAAAGAAAGCCAACCACAAGAAAAACGGACACAATAAACGAAGCATCAAGGCGAGGAGATACTCTCCACTATACTTTAACTCTTGAGCAAAACAAAGTGGAAGTTTGCAGACAGTTCTTCTTATCTACCTTAGGGCTCCGCCCATTCACAGTTCAAAGTTGGGTAAAGAACAGCAAAAATGGTATGAAGGAAGAGCAAAAAGAAGCGAATGAAAAAAGGAAAGACAGAAATCCCAAGGTAATAGCATTCTCCATAGCGAAAGAGTATTTAAATACATTTTTAGGCGGGTTACCAAAACAACCATCTCACTATGTGCGGAAAAGCTCCAGCAGACTATATTTAGAAGAACATTTCACATCATACAAGCAACTTTTTGAAATTTACGAAATCAAGTGCAGAGAAGATGAAATGACTCCTTTGACTCGATGGGCTTTTCAGAAAGCTTTTAATGTAAAGAACCTTAGCTTGTTTACACCGAAGAAAGATCAGTGCGACATTTACCTTGAGTATGAACATGGCAATAAATCACTGGTTATACAGTGGTGTATGTAATGTGTAGAGTGGTGACGCTAGATCAAATGTCTGGTCTAGCGATACTGCTCTCGTCAGTGTACGGACAGGGACATATGGTCTATAGACCTTCTCAAGACACAAAAGTGTCGACGTGATTATGTAGCATTACTGTTCTAAGTCATGGTTTGTATACTCTTTTTAATCTTGTTATTGTAAACCCAGGGTTCTGAGCCCCACAGTAGAATAGGTGTGTATAACGTCTTAAACACTATTTCCGTTAGCACTGATATTTCTTTCTACCTATGAAACTTATTTAATGCCTGCTATAACTTGGCTGCAGCATTTATATGTCAAATTTGAGGTTATTAGGTTAGGTTTTGTGTCAGTTTTGACATTGACTTACAGTGCCACCAACATATTATTCATAGGTTGTATAACCATGACCATTCAAAAACGTTCGATCATTTCTGAAGGCACGTTATAACTCTTTTCGTAGACTTTTGCTACCATGCTCAACACAGTAATTCCTTTATAGTTCTAGTTCCTTGGTATTTCCGTTTTTGAAGATTGGTATTATTACCTCCCACTTCCCAATCTTTTGGTATTATCTCTCTATTATAGTTTTTTTTAAATAAGTCTATTAATAGGATTTTAGTTCAACTTTCACTTATAGCTTTTAACAGTTCCGGTTTCGTATTGTCATGTTCTGTTGCTTTACCATTCTTAATTTTGTTTACAGCCTCAGCTATCTTGCCCTTAGTAATTATGTTTAGGTCTTCCTTCTCTTGTTATACTTTATGTTCAGTTTTTCTCAGGGCCGTAACTAGGCAAAGTTTTATTGTAGGCAAGCCAACAAACGATATATGTGACACAAAATACTAATGATACTGTATAACTTCTACATTTATCTCCGGATATATGATGCAATGTATTCAAACAAACAGGTAGGAATTCAAAAATAAATCCAACATTTTGGATTCAAACATTTTAAAAATAAACAACTAAATGTTAAAATATGAAAATACAACACAAATAAAATAAGAACAGAAAACAAGATTAGAAAACACAATTATAATTTTAAAAAAAACTACATAATTGTTATGTAGTCAGTAGAACATTCTACAAATCCCTATACACCGGGTGACAATGAGACCAGGGCTATGCCTCTATCTCCGTTACTTATGAATTAATTTGAATGAAATTTGATCCAAGGATACTAGACATAATTTCAGATTGACACACAAGTATAATCAAATTGGCCGACTTCCGGCTTCACCGGAAATAACACTAACTTTAATTTTTTAAATAAATCATATATATTTTATGTTTTTCACAATCTACGACTCAAATTACATACAACAGTGCCGCCAAATTTGCTTAAGCATGACACAGAAATATTAAAAAAATTAATTAATTAATTATTCTTCAATTTTAGATAAAGATAAGGTAGTGCATGATGCGTTAGAATGGCAATTAAATTTTCTGTTTAATGGCAAGATGGCCCTTGGTAGGTGCCGTTTACAAAAGTGACTTTTTCTTAAAAAACGTGTTTAGCAAATTTTGTACTTTTATTAAAGGTTTGTTAGTGACTTCATTGATAAAATAGCTATTATTATTAGTTGCTAGAGTCAATTGGAACATATTTTTTCAAGTCACAGCCTTCTATCGTAAAAGTTAGAAAAAAAAAATGTCTGAAAAAAATTCAATTTAGAGAGACTAGTTTATGTAATTTGACTTGTAGATTCCGAAAACCATAAAATATACAGGGTGATCTATTTAAAAATTCAAAGTTGGTATAATTTCCGGTGAAACCGGAAGTCCATTATTTTGACTAAATCTATCGATTAATCAGAAATTATCTCTAGTATCTTCATATAAAAGTTTATCTAAATCGATTCATAAATAAAGAAGATATAAGTATGGCCCTAGTCTCATTGTTACCTGGTATAAACATATGGAGCACCCAAAATCGGAACACCACTGCGTCATTTATAAAGCAACGATAAGCATATGCATTTATCAGTGAACACGGGTTCAAATCCCACTGGCTGCAATGTTTTTTTTTAAATTTTCAAATTCTTACCTATCTTGTAGAGAATTTTGAAGAACCATAATTCGATCCAGCAAAAGTTGTTTTTCTTGCAGCGCGCTTTATGTATTAAAGACGTTGAAAACATTTCCTTTTGTAACTTTTTTATTTTTAAAATGTAAAAATTATTTTAATTAGAATAAGACCACCTATGTGGTGCGTTCAAAAGTTGGTAAAGACATATCAATATCTTAAAATAATACAATATAAACAAATAATTGCATATTATTACGCGTAGTAACATGTGAACGTAGAATAAGGTTCTGTATTCACAGCCACACTGTCACACTGTTTTGTAATAATCAATATGTTTAAAACGCAAAACTTTTTTTGTCGGCACATAGTATAAGCTTTGAACACATTCTACCGGGAAAGTGATTGTAGAGAAAAATACCATAGTAGTGGAACAAGTAAGCTCTCAAAATCGGTCTGTGGTGTTCTGCCGATTGTTGAAATGGACGACTGTATGGGCGATGAGCTCAAAGCAGTGAATTTATGTGTAATATTAGTGAACCCTCTCCAACAGTTTAACTTAGTTTGTCGCCACTACTGTATTACATTGTTTTAAAAATGGAAACATTTTTATAATTAGAATAAGGCCACCTATGCGGTGGGTTAACAAGCTAATAATTCTAATGTTTTGATTGATATATGCGAGAACTATAAAATAAGGGCTGTTGCAATCTGGTAGACATCTTAACATCTCCTTTGAAAATTGCACAAGGCAATGTAATCTATCGACCAGATTGGGCGCAATTCGCATTATTATAAGTAGCATTATTTGGACTAAAATCGTTAATATTACAAAGTAGTTTATTTGCAAAATTGGCCACTTGTTTATAGGTTTTTTTATTAGTACGAAAGAAATTCTTTTTTTTTTCAGTGCCATTTAAGTGCCCCTTACTGCTTGCGCTTACTCGGCGTATACCTAGTTACGGCCAGTGCTGTATTCCTATAAAATATTTTGGGTATACGTCGCCCAATGTTTTTTTTTCTATACGGTCATATACGCAAGGCAATGAAAAAAGGTGATTATATAAAAAAAAGCGAGTAACAAGAACATACAGAATGGTTTATTAAAAATTACATCAAATTCTTTACAATTTTATTTCTAAACCTACCTACAGCTACAGGCTACAATTAACTACTACCTAAAACTATGATATACATTTACAGTTTACACCAAATAAGCAATCATAAAAATGCAGAATCCTGATTCACACAACTGCTGACTGTTACTGACAACAAAACAACAGTAAACAGGTAACCACCAAACAGCTGCATTTGCAGTATATTCTAGAAAGCCTTTCTGAGAAGTGATTACTGATTCCAAATAACATCGTCACTGACGTCATTGTAGCATTGGAATTTAGGTAGATAAGCTTATCACTATCAGACAAGGGCAACCCCTAAAAGCCGAATTGTTTACGCATTCCGCATCCTCCTGGAATTCCTTTTGTTAACAGTCGGTTTAAATTTTTTCTCTCCAAAATAGCGTATAGAGGCTTATACCTTGACGATTTTTTAGATATACGAATTTGAAATGTTCATTTTTTGGGTATACGGCGTATACCCGCGTATACCCCGGAATACAGCACTGGTTACGGCCCTGCTTCTTGTGGGACATTTACTTTCGTGAAACATGTTAATCAAATCATATGCTGATAGTGATCAAGAATGGCTGCCAACTGGAGAAATTGAATCAAATGTCGTAGTTGCTTTCTCACAAGTTTGGGACACGGTAAATGGTGGTGCTTTTACTTCAAAGTCTCCAAGAAACTTAAAAAAAAAAACACGTAGCGAAAAAGCAGGGCCGGCTTAAGGCGTGTGCGGTCGCACACATGCGATTTTGGGAGGGGCGCCAAAATGAGAAAAAAGTTTAAAAAATAATATGGTAAAATATTTAATTTTTATGTACAGTAATTTTGAATGCAAATTAGCCATTTGAATATATTAATAATTTTGGTTCAACAAATAGAAAGACTGAACAAACTTGAAATTTTGTCCGTTGATAATGATATTTTATCGTCATTAGATTATGATACACAAATAAAAACATTTTCGGCTGCTAAAGCTAGGAAGGTCCATTGTTAAGTGTATAATACAGATTATATAATTCAGTACATAGTAAGCCAATAGAAAATCTCTATTTATCATAGTTACGATGTGTAGATCAGCGATTATACACTTGACAACGTGATATAACCGTTTTGGTTTTTCGCTGGGTTCAACAATTAAAAATATTGAATCGTTGTTATAGTAACATTGTTGGGATTTTAATACATTTGATATTATTACAAAATAATAAGATTTTTTCTTGTTTAATTATTTTTCCATTCATTATATAATCGTAACGAATATCACTCGATCATCAATAACAATCGATTACTTCTCACCAACTTGACGTATTCCTTAAAAACTCACTCCAGCTGCACTGTCGTGATTTTTCACAGAATACGTCTCGTTGGTCGAGAAGTAAAATAATCGATTATTTTTATGCTCTTATGATATTATAACTGATTATTTTAATAAATTTTCTGTAACATTTTTTCTTGATATTTTACACTACTACTATCATTTCATAGTTACATCAGTGCCTCCTACACTTATAAGCCATGCTGTTAGACTTGACAACATTGCATCTCTGGTAGTTGGTGGTCCTAAATTGCAATACTCCAATTTGAAATAATTTTGCTTTAAAGAGCACAGTTTTACTCTTTATCAAATTTTACTCTGTAATTAACTAAAGATAGCTTCTGTAATGGTGACATTTATTTACATACTCGAGTAATACAAACATGTAACAGTATATTTATAAAAATAAAACAACTTAACCTATGTAAGCCATGGACAAAAGAACATTTCTGCAATTATTTTAAAGTTTGTAACTTGCTATATACCACTGCTGATTGAGAGTACAACATATATGCAAAAACTATGGTGCTACTGCTGTAAACAATCTTATTTGAACATAATAAACTTATCTGCTTGGTAACATCTAAATTTGTGTGACGTAAACTGTTCCATAAACTTCTAAAAACTGCTGATGTCATCATTTAAAAACACTTTCACTTTTTGTGCATGTCTTTCCAATACTTGTCTTCTTCTACATTCAGGATTTGTCCTTTCTTGAGGCGTTTTTGACGACAAATATGTTGGTAAATTTGGAAATATGCTTGGGACAGCATTGTCAGCTAATCAAGGGTAATGCAGCAATAGTTCTGCAGATCCGCACTCTCATTTCTAACGTTTTCAAATGTCTTTTCTCATTAAAATGTATTTCACACACGACAGCACTTTTTCTTGGGGTCCAACGTTCTCGTGCTGATGCACGAAGCCATGCTTTCTTTCGGGTCTCGTCCATTGGAAAAGAAAATGTTATAGTTTGCATACGATTTTCTTGTAAGGTACTGTTGTAGTTGGTACACAGCGTCATCGTGGCATCTAAATATAAAATTAAAAGTTACAAGAAATGCCCTAAAAATGAGCTTAGATTGTTACTTACCTCAGTGAAATACTTAATAAAAACCCATAAATTCTAGCAGCAATTTTACTTTCACTTATCACGAACAGTACAGTAATATAAATAAATGTATTCTTCAAACTTAGAGCAGTCCATCATATTGATATTTACTCACACGCCACATTTCAACAGACATTTTTATAAATAAACAGTACAAAAATTGGTCTACGATCAGCGTTGCCAAATCTCCACAGCATGGCTTGTAAGTGTAGGAGGCAGTGGTTATATTGATATACCTTTTCTAGAAAAGTGAATACCAAAGTTTATATTTCTGAACTTTTTCGTACTTTTGCTAATGTACTGACAGATCTTTTTTTAATATTAATATATTCAAACTGAAATGTTTTTTTTTTCATGAATATTAAATCAAATAAAACTTTTGTTGTAGTAGAAAAATGTGTCTGTTATTTTGTACCTAACAAAACAATAAACTGAGTAAAAGAATTTGTTAGGAGTTTGCTCTTTACACAAATACAGTACAGCACACCTATTGAAGTTTGAAAAGTCAGTTAAAAGAATGAGTACTAGGAGTAATTAAAAAAAAATAAAAACAATGAAAAGGTACTAAATACTATACTTTAATATTTACTATTTATTACTAGTTTTAGTTTTTGGTTTTTAATCCCTTTAAAATGCCCACTCCAGGTATTAAGTTGCGACAAATTTTAGTTATAGAGCACCCATACCATTTTTTGGAAGGTTTTCTATACCCATTTTCATTGTAAGGGGCACCAAAACTCATTATTGCATACACAGCATTTTGCTCTTAGGCCGACCCTGCAAAAAAGCATTAAATAAAGATTGAAATGTAAACATGAAGGTAATATTTATTACTATTATCCCACAAAAATTATACCTCCAACTCCAGAGTAACTCCTGTAAATGACATCTTAATAGGAAAAAATGGTCTTCTAAACCAGTATCCTTCAACAAAAATAAAACACCTGCAATGAATAATCTACATAAAACCCGGACCTTTTTCTGAATTGCCTACATTCTTGACCCTTTACGTGCTTTTCAATATTTTTCTCAGATAACATTTTCAATCAGGTAGTTCAATATACAAACCAACCAATAGTGTCAATTAACAATATAGTACCGATCATGCAACATTGTCTGAAACTATGTTTGACATAACCTTTTCTGCCAAAAGCGTTTTGACTCTCTAACAGCTTGCTTGCAGTTGGATGACAAAAGCCATGCATGAGGATAGAAAAGTAGCCACTTGGAATGAATTCTAACCACATGCATGAGCTCATGCAACGACAAACAGTTGATTTCATGGGAAAAGTGCCTTTACAATGTTTATCCTCAATAACTGGCAAAATATATTCTAAAGCTTGTTCTGTTGTGTGATGTCTACAAAATATCTGATGCATCTGCTTATACCGGAAAGTCGACAAACAATCTTTCGTTAGAAAAATATTCTTTTGAAACATTTACTAAAATAGAAATATTACCTTGGATAACTGGTTTACCAGTATCCCTTTGGCTGAATTAATATTAAATCCATACAAACTTACTATTGTCGGTACTCCGCAGAAAATAAAAGAGAAATTTCACCACCATTGATAGAAAAGAATAAAGATAGAAAAATACATATGTCCGTATTTGCATATAATGAAAAAGCAACAATGGTATTATTCAAGGCTAAAAGCAAAAAGCATGTTCTTTTGTTATGTACGATGCACGAGGAAGGAAGTGTAAATTCTACCACTAGTAGGTAAGCCAGAAATAATTCACACCTACAATTCAACGAAAGGAGATGTTGACACGTTCGATCAAATTTGTCAAAACATGAATTGTATATTCAAAACAAAATAAAGTAGAATTTTGTTGTGTATTGTTTACAACTGAATGCATTTTATAAAATTATACCAGGTGGTGAATGAAGTGCCCGAACTATATATAAACAAAATAAATAATAAAGATAATTGTCAATTAAGAACAAAGTATCACACCAGCTTTATTAATAAGTGAATTACACCGTATTTGAATAACGCTCTACGCTGGCATTCTCGGGCCAACCTCCAGAGATGAATGAATGTCCACACACCGTATTTTGAAATTATAATACAATACTCTTTCCATATTTTGGACAGCACGTCTCGCAAACTGTGTGTGACGTGATTAATAGCGCCGGTGACCCCATGGGTCAAGAAATCGACACCACCAAAGGGCTGAATTCAGCTAGAAGCTAACACAGCCAATCCTGAAGTGTTTTTTGCTCTTGAAAAACTAGATCCGCTAACAAATAACATAATACGGCTCATGCTTTGTCGTACACACACCTTAGTAACTCATGTCGGGTACGTAAGAACTTGTCTCCATAGTGGTTCGATGGTCACAGTTATCACAATTATCGATATTTGCAACTCTTAAACATTCGTAGGTCATAAAGAGTCCCTACTGTACCCTCTCAATATATGTTCAAAGCACACACGTCTTCAACATCATACTTGGTACTCAGAGGCCATCAACCTTGTCACTCCGCAATGCTCAGTGGTCTCTCACTGGACTTGTCATTTTGCAATGCTCTAGGCTTGTTACCCTACTATCAAACAAAAGCACATGCGTCTCCTACTATAGCACTCAGAGGCCATCAACTCTGCAATGTATGATATGAAAGGGCACTTGGGTTTTATCGATGGGGTGGAGGTAACTATTCTTTTCCCTTGCTACTTACACAAACAAGACAATGTTTAAGGTATTTTCGCACAAAAACAGCTAGCTGTGGAAACCACAAAAATTTAGCTGCGACAGCAGCAAACGTTTTGTCATAACCGACGTGGCAGTTATCATCGCGGCATAATTTAAAATTTTAAGTCGACTTCCCTTAGGTATAAAAACACACAATGAATTCTTTCCAATATTTCTATAAAGAATGCCATGTTTCACAGAATAATTGTGTGCCGCGGTAGTGTCATCATTCACCTCTTTTATGGGTTTTTGACATTCAGGATCTTTGGCTGTGTAAACGGGACGAGCGTGCCTCTGGCGAACAGGGCACTGATATTGCAAATGATCTGTTCTCTCGCATTCATAACATGTGTTTTGCCCGTTAATTATTTTTTACACGTTTGTGCTTTAGTTTAGCTTAACCAGATAGCAACACTAATAACCCATCAATTGAATTTACACCACTATTCAGAACCCCTGATTTTACGGAGGAATCTTGAATTTTTCCGGCTACAAGTTCGATTAATTCTTTTACAGTAACAGCAATGTGAGTATTTCTTAACATAAGTACTTAGCTTTAAACGTTTCCCAATCTCTTAGTTCTGGGTTCCAACCATTAAACCATTTTCTAGCGCCTCCTTTTAAAACTTCCGGCTCGAGCCACCTGTTCGCGGGAGAACCAGCAAAATTCTTCGGCTAGCTGTTCGCGACTTGGATGACTAGCACCCAGAGTCGTAAATTGCCACTTTAATTCCTATTTGGCTTTCGCTCTAGTAACATATTCCCAAATTAGAATATCCCCAAATATCTCCAGTTCCCTGTAAGAAAAGTGTGAATTATGTGGCTACATAAAACTATGTGGTCCAGGGCCCTGTCTTTAACCTAATATGTCCGCAGTTGCAGCTGCGAGTCGATACTTAACCCAACATTTGATATGCCTGTACGTGCAAAAATTCCTTATATTGGGTAAAGATATCTACATATAAAAATCATCAAATTCAAAAGAAAAACATAAACATCTAATATTAATTGTTCATGTTTGTGTCCATTACTATAACCTATAAGTCGCGTCCTCTCACAGTAGTTAGTATAATTTGATTGTGGGGCATTATCTTTATTATGTTACAGATACGTTATTAAGATTAATTTAATACAGAAAAAAAAATATTGCATACAATAGTTATGTATGGTACAAGTGAATAAAGAGACATTTTATCTATAAGGGGAAAACTTTAGTACACGAGGCAAAACTGTGTGAGATAATTTCCCTGAATGGATAAAATCTCTTCAATTACGTGTGGCATATAATTTTTTTTCCAATACCTACAAACCTAAATAGGTTCTAAAATTGAGTAAATAATTTAGTTATATGAATAGGTTAAAATTGAGTAAATAATTTTAAATAAATAATCATATTACGTAACAAACGACTTCCGGGATTGGACCATGTCATTATTAAGGTCGGAGGACTTAACGTTTCGCCCACTTTCGAAAGGGGCTTCATCAGGAGGAAAAGCAAAAGAGCACGGTAACACAACGTCTAAACCACGCCAGAGGCAAAACTCTTTTGCAAGGGAAGGGATAGAAGAGCACAGTAATTCAGCGTGTAAGCCAAAGGCCGGCAACTTAACGTGTAAGCCACGCCAGAGGCCGTGAAAGTCTTAGAAATCAAATAATCATATTACCCGTTTTTGTAGTAGTTGTCAAGATACACATATTTATTTTATTAGTTGCTATGGATTCTGGACCATTTTATTCATTCATGAACAAAGTAACATTTTATCAACAGTAATATCCCAAGTGCATTAAAATAGTCGATTAAATTTTGACGTTTTCTGTCAGAATGTTTTGCTAAGAAATTTGTCAAGTGAATTTGCCGCTAAACAAGAATCCCGAGTGCGCAGCACGAGGGATTTTGAAGCGGAAAATTTACGAGTTATATTTCGTTAGAGCAAAACATTCTGACAGAAAATTGTCAAAATTTATTCAGGCTAGTTTACATGCACGCGGGATGTTCGGAGTGATTATTTCCTGAATAAATAGATAAAATTCAGTTGGTGAAGCACCTTTAATAATCATGTTAAAATTATGCACAAGCGATTAAATTTTGACATAAATTTAACCGCGGTTAAATTTTGACGTTTGAATTTTAGTCATTATTAAATTGACAGAAACCATGGTGATTACGCATTATTATGGATATGAAGGAAATAATCATCATTAAAATGTTACTTTGTCATAGAGATTTTCATAGATAAAATAGAACTTTACAAGTAGGTGACACAACAAAGAAGCTGACCTGCGGTTAATTAATTAAAATAATTGACGGTGATAGCAAAAGACCGCAGATCAACCTGCTTGCTGCGCTTACTACACAGCAAATACAAGAATTTCCCGACACTTACCGCGTAGGCCGAACTAGCTCAATTTCGGCGGCCTTGGATCGTAGATTCTTTATCAGCTGTACTAACCTGTGAATAGCTCCAAAGACAAAAAACAAATGGGCGCCAGAAACCAAATGAAAATAAATGAACTACAAGTAATCAGAGTTTATTAAATATTAAACAATCTTGCAGTCAATAACTGTGATTTACGCAATATGGAGTTTATTCAAAATTTGCAATAATACAAGCAAACAAACTAAAAGTTACCACACGCGTTAATACAAATAAACCGTTTGTGGGTCATTAAATTAATTGAAATAGCAAGGTAAATCGAGTAATATGCATATCACTGTCATTTATAAAAACCTTTCTGTCTAGGCTGTTGTAAGCACAAAAACGTGGGTGCACATAAAAATTCAAAGCTATCTTTAATTAAATAACAGTGAATGTTCTACTCAATGGGAAACAAATTGCAGTACTGGTATAACCAGCCCGGGTTTAACAACCGAAAGCACTAACTTCTGGCGTCCGGTACTTCTTAAGTGGTAGTGCAGTCGAGGGGTTGCTACACAGGATTATTCTTAACGTGATGCGGCGGCTTGACCAAAAGCAGACCACATTGCAGCATCGACGCTGAAGGTAGCTGACGGCCGTCTAAAATTGTGAAGGGAAGCTGGCCTCCAAGTGTAAAATCATCCGGTGAAAATTGTTAATCCCAAGTGCAATTTGTGAATTCCAGGTGAAAGCTAAAGACATGCAATTAATACGAGGATAACAGAAAGAAAAACTCATGGTACCTGAATCAAATTATCAGCTCTTGGAAACAAAATGCTTGTAAAAATTGGTTGACTTATTTAAAAATCAAACCTCGACCGCGCAAAACGCGTCGGCCAGGGCTAGAAGCCAAGTGCGGGGCTCAAAACGTTCGCCTCAAAAAGAAAGTTCGCATTTCTATGGCCAGGGATAACAGATAGAGCGGGTCAAAAGTGCACCGTGCTAACAATAGCAACTCAATACAGGTACAAAATTCGCTGAATTGAAAAATTTAAGAATTCGAAATGCAAGGGATTGTAATTCAAATAAAAATATACAGGTTAGGCCTGAAATAATTTGGTAAATGGCGAAACAATTAAGCGAAGCCAAAAAATTGTTTCATAAGTATTGGAAAAAAGTTTTATTTTAATATTATCTAGCAACTTTAGCCCGTATTTTTTTATTTACTCAAAAAATAAAAGACGGCTCAGTCAGTTACTGCACTCCGTTCAAAATACCGCCCTAACCTAAGGGTTAATCAGGGCTAACGAAGTACATTTTATTACCAACTCTAAGAGAATGGAGCTGAGTATTCAAACATGATTTGTAAGAAATAATTTAGTGCACTCTCAGGAAAGACGCAGTAATGATATAATGCGTTATTTTTTCACCATCCTGTATATTTGAATTTTTATACAAAGAACACATCAAAAGTAAACAATGGGGCAAATTGCATTGTCAAAAGTATTTTCAGTTATATGCAGGCTTTCACAGCCATTGTCCATAATGGTAAGTTCTTCCGGGTTATGTCGTGGTCGTCGATTTAAACTTGACGTTTCGCTGCTCATGCTGTTAGCTTCTTCGGAAGTTTTGTAAAGAAAGTATTTGCAGTTGTAAATATTAATAGTAAAATAAATAAACTGCTTATTCCAAGAGCATCACAAAGCAACAATATTTTTATACAATTTGATCATTAGTGGTGCCTTTTGTTAAATGTCATTCGTGTTGGTACTTGGTATATCAACAAGCTTTAAATAATTGCAACAAAATCAACACTAGGATATACAGTGTGTCCAAGATAAGGAGGGCCAGTATGGGGATCTCGGTAATGGTAAGAGATACAAATTTGGTTAAATGGGAAGAAAGTTGCGCAATTAAAAGACTAAAAAAATGACGTCTAGAAATCCTTGATATGATTTTTCGTTTTTGAATTATCTCAAAAAAACCGAATTTTTGGATTTTATTTTTTATTTTTTTCTGGCGTTAATATTAAAGTTAGAGCGAAACTGATTGAACTTCTTTATAGCAACTTTTAGTGGACTTAATGATTACGTTATCAATTTTTTTATCCGACGTTTCGTCTTCGAGAAACCATCATCAACTTAATTTTTTTAAATACGGTCCTGGTTTTTTGATGCCAAATTTGCAAAGCCCTTGTTACTCTGAATTCAACAATGTGCCACATATTATGGTTTAATTACGTTTCGAGCTTTTTTCTGATCATCATCAGAAAATTTTTTAGATACGGACCTGCATTTCTCATAATTTTGTAAAAATTAGTTCATACAGTAAGTTAGGCCTTTTTACATGCCGTTAAAATATTAAAATGCACATCATAATGTCATAATTCTGATACATTAATTTAATAAGCAACCAATAATTATTAACAATAAACAACAAATAAATGAACAAAAGATAGGCAGAAAGAATGAGAAAACGAGCCTTGAAACAATGTAATAGGTATTTAACGTTTTGAAATAGAAGAAGAACTTAGAAGATTGGTTCTTGAAGCCTTTCAAAGTATAGCGCCAGTATTGCTGAATAATGTTTTAGATTCTACAGTTAGATGTTATTTATGCATAGAGAATGATGGCAACCTTTTTGAATATCTTCTGTAAATTTAACACCTATTAAATGGTTTCGATGTTCGTTTTGTTATTCTTTTTGTCTATCTTTTGTTCGTTTATTTGTTGTTTATTGCTAATAGTTATTGGTTGGTTATTAAATTAATGTATCAGAATTATGACATTATGATGTGCATTTTAATATTTTAACGGCATGTAAAAAGGCCTAACTGACTGTATGAACTTATTTTTACAAAATTATGAGAAATGCAGGTCCGTATCTAAAAAATTTTCTGATGATGATCAGAAAAAAGCTCGAAACGTAATTAAACCATAATATGTGGCACATTGTTGAATTCAGAGTAACAAGGGCTTTGCAAATTTGGCATCAAAAAACCAGGACCGTATTTAAAAAAATTAAGTTGATGATGGTTTCTCGAAGACGAAACGTCGGATAAAAAAATTGATAACGTAATCATTAAGTCCACTAAAAGTTGCTATAAAGAAGTTTAATCAATTTCGCTCTAACTTTAATATTAACGCCAGAAAAAAATAAAAAAGAAAATCCAAAAATTCGGTTTTTTTGAGATAATTCAAAAACGAAAAATCACATCAAGAATTTCTAAACGTAATTTTTTTAGTCCTTTAATTGCGCAACTTTCTTTCCATTTAACCAAATTTGTATCTCTTACCATTACCGAGATCCCCATACTGGCCCTCCTTATCTTGGACACACTGTATATCATAAATTATGTTTCTCCCTTACATTTCGTTGAAGCAGGGTTAGTAAAAACCGTGTTTTTGTAGATTCAAATGTGTCACTAATTGCCACCCTTGATCCCTGGAGCAATTCCAGTGTGCCGAATATAAAATTTCTGGGTCCAGAACGGCTAGTTGAAAATTTCAGATCCAAAGTTGCCAAGAACTTGATCGACTGGGATACTAATGGCAATGTTGCAGATGAAATATTAAAACTTTTAGGTGAGTCTCAAAGAAGTTTAATGATGAAACAACCTAATAAGCATGTTTTTAGAACTGCCCAGCTTTCCCGCAAGCCCAGCAAGCGCAACCAAGGGAGAAATTTTACTGTGCGACGTCGGTGAATGCTGCATTTGTTTTTCGTTGCGCTTGAACGATAAGCTGCCTGAAATAATTTGCCAAAACGCGTCGTGTGAACAGTTCTTCCACAAAGAGTGCCTCTACCAGGTAATGTTCGTTAGTATTAGACATTCTTGCATTAACTGTTTTTTTCCAAGTGGTTGGTGTCCGTGAGTGCCAAGCAGAGCTTTAACGAACTGCATGGTCAGTGCCCTAATTGCGAAAAGGTATTTGTAATCGTTACTCTTACATTGATGCATTACTAAACTTTTTACAGCACATCTCTTGCCCCTTATAAATGGAACTGAAATTACACAGAACGAAAAAAAAACACATTTATTTATTTTTGGTATATCTACAATAGTTTGTAAAATCTGTGAATAAATAAATAAATTAAAAAAGAAATATGTTATTGACGTCAACGCCACAAGTAACAGTTACTTTCATTATATCGTTATTAAACTTTTCACTACCACACACCAAGACTTGAATATTGCGATCCAGCTTATCTTCAACATAATCTTTAATGGCATTACGGTCTAAACGACTGGAATGTATCATTTCGTTGTACTTGCATTTGACATCCTCACCACTGGACAGGAATATTTCATACGTAAAATTCCAAAATCCACTTAATTCATACAATTCGTTCCTGAACAAAATATCTCGTGATGTTCTGCAGCAGAAAAACAGCTTTAAAAACGTCTCGCAATCTGGATCATGTAACATTTCATTCAACACAGCCAAAAGGGGAGCTATGCCAGTTCCCTGTGCAATTAGAAGAATAAAACGAAAGTTCAAACTTATCTCAAATGAACCATATGGACCCCTCCATAAAGTTCCTCCATAAAGTTTCAGAGTTTAGTTTTAATTTTTTTAAGAATCTTGACATTTCTCCTTGTCGATAAAGCCTGGCAATGATAGTAAATGTAAGTGGTTGATTGCCACCAACAGGAATGGGCGTGTACGCTCTCGTAAATTGGTCGTTTTTATCATAGGACGAGTCTCCTTTTAATAGAAAATGGTGCCCAGGCTTACAAATTAAAGCTAGCTCATCGATATCCAAGTCTGTACTATCATGATATCGTTTTACATATTGAAAAGTGAATAAATACGTGTCGTGCGTGTGCTCGATAATCCTCACCACTTTGAACACTGTGTAAGTCGTTGGAGATATGCAGTTCTTCTTCGAGAGTACTTCGGTGGCAGTTGCTTTGTTGTATTTTTGTAGTTGCTCTTCATATACGTCAAGAATACATGGGTTACAACCAGAATTGCAACAATCCGATTCGCTTGGCTTTAAAGGTGGTTCCATTTATATCAACACGTGGTTGTCTGTTTGCTATGAATAATTATGGTAAATTAAAACCGATTATCGCTACCTTATAAATTTTATCATGCATACAACACTCGCTCTTTATGTATTGATTTTTTTTGTACTTTACAAAATTGATTTTCTACAAGAATCAATGATTGCATAATTTTTTGCAAAAATTTTGTTTTGAATTCTCTAAAAATAAATTTCGTTTTTCAATTAAGGATATTAAAACAATAAGAATTAATAATTAACGTCAAATATCTGAGGTAGAAATAAAATTAATTTAAGGTTAGCTTAACCTAAATGTAGGTTCACTATTTATACAGAGCCATACTCATACACATAATTTCTATAATCTACTGACTACCAAATATACATCGATATTACTAAAAAAAACTACCAACTATAATTTTAATAATATCGGTAACTGTTAATAACAACCTCCAAAATAATGCAAAATTCTTATATTCGTTTATAGATTAGTAAAATTGATGTGGAACCTCAAACTAATTGCAATACAATTTCTGTGAGTGGTTTCCTGATGGAAGTTTCCCGTAGAAAACGATTGTGGAAAGTCTACCACTCTAAAGTGACGCGTTTATTCAATATGGAGGAATTTTCAAAATGGCTGCTCATTATTTGAGACAGTTATACATATTATTATGTTAATGTTATTATTGATGTTTTCTGTTACTGTTCGATGATAGTATATTACATAATAAGTGTGGTAAGTAGGATTATAGCGCACGCAAAGTGAAGTTTACGAAACGAGCCGCAGGCAATTGTGTTCGACGGATATGAAGAGACGTTTTCTACAAAATCAGAAGCTCATTTAAAAACAAACCGAGGTATTGTAGGACCTAAAGTCAATTTCACTACTTCAACCTCCATTGCCATCAAAAAAGAAATATTTTTGAGTAATAAAGACAATAAACAAGCTTTCATTGCTCAATTATCAGAAAAATTACACGAAGCTGGATGTAAAACAAAGCAATCTCCTAGTGATGCAGACGTCTTGATCGTTATGGAAGCTATAGAGTCGGCAAAAACTCATCCTACAGCCATTGTTGGAGAAGACACCGATCTTCTCATACTACTTCTTTATCATTTTCAAAAAAATTTATGTGATATTTTTCTTCGCCCAGAACCTAACAAATCTTCCAAACACATAACTGTCTATGATGAAAAATTGTAAACGCATTGGGTAGTGACGTGTGCTCTCACATCTTATTTGCTCATGCCATATTAGGATGTGATACCACCTCAAAACCATTTGGATTAGGAAAAAGTGACTCCACAAAACTGTTAAGATCAGTTATCTTCAAAGAAAGCGCTGCCATTTTCCAAACTCCTGAAAAATCCACAGAAGAAATCTTAAATGCTGGTCTGAATGCCATTATATCTTTGTATGGAGAAAAAACAGGAGACAGCACATTACATGATATGAGACTTCGAACTTTCACTTCAAAGGCAACAAAATCGACAATCCATGTGAAACCTGAAGTTTTGCCTCCTACAGAGGCTGCAAGCAAATTTCATTCTTTCAGAGTATATCAGCAGGTGCAACAGTGGATGGGTAATGCTATGGATCCATTACAGTGGGGATTTAAAGTGGAGGATGGAAGATTGAATCCTATTAGAATGAGTCAAGCACCAGCACCAGCCCATTTACTGAAATTCGTAAAATGTGGCTGTATCAAAGGTCAATGTGCAACTCTTCAATGTATATGCAAACGACAGGGTATACTGTGCACAGATGCGTGCAGTTTGTAGAGGTATAAGCTGCTGCAATTCTATGGAAGTGGACATGGACAATGATTGAGATGAAACTATTATTGTAAATAAAAGAATGAATAAACGATTATTTTGAACTCAAAAGTATTTTAATTGAATAAACTTTAAGTAAATGTTTTCTATTACAATTGAGGCGTTTGCGGGAAAAACGACAACGGTACATTTTTTTTAGAAATTGAGTTAGATGGCGCAATAGCAAACCATCAGCTGCCGATTGCACCATCTAATTCAATTTCGGAAAAAATGTACCTTTATCGTTTTTCCCGCAAAAGCCTCAATTATTACTCACAAATTGTATACTGTTTCTCTATATTCCCCATAGTGGCGTGCGGTGCATAGAATTTGGGGAAGCTATGACTCAAGTAACTTGTTTTCTTGGGCACTATGTAATAAGTTTCTGGTATTTTGTAAAACATGCTGCCAGGAAACAAGCTACAAGTGTCATAGCTACCCAAAATCCATTCACCGCAAGCGCCTAATCCCCCAAAAATGTTGAAACTGTGTGTAGCCTACTTTCATATAATCATAATTGTTTATTGAGTTAATCGTTCACGGACTGGAATTTTGATTTCAAGTTCTAATATACAATGTATCAAATAATGGTCAGCCATTTTGGAAAATCCGTCATATTGGATAAACGCGTCTTCATAGAGTGGTAGACTTTTCACCATCGTTTTCTACAGAAAATTTCCATTAGAAAACCACTCACAGAAATTGTATTGCAATTAGTTTGACGTTAGCCCATTTTACGTGCTAATTTGCCTAGTCTATTAATGTCCTACCGTTTTCCTCAGTAAAGTTCGGAGTGCCACACTCCATCTGAGACTCGGCAGTGAAGGCCACCAAAAAAAGTTCTAAAATATAAGTACATACATACATAATCTGTAACCCCTTATACCGTTATTACAGTAAAATCTGAGCGAGATCAAACCTATACGCTACTTAGAGGTAGGTATCCCAGCTCCTCGGAAAAGAAGCCTTATAATGAGGATAGAAAAAAGAAAAAACAAAATTGTTTAAAGTATATTATTTTCTGTTTCATACATACATACATAATCTGTAACCCCTTACACCGTTTACACAGTGTCGGGGTGCTGGGCGCACCATAATACAAAATAAGTATAGGTATAATTTATAGAACAGCAGAGCACTTAGTGTAATATGCAGTTTGTTCATTTTCTACGTGATTCAGAGTAGGCAGGGATCATTCTTAAAATTTGTCAATAAAAATATACGAATAGGTTAGATCACTCACTTTTGACATTACAAGTATAACGTGGAATACTAGTGAAGCAGTTAAATTCAAATGATTACAAGATAATCAACTTAAAAACACCGCATTTCAAGCTGTCGTCTCAGTGAGAACTTTGATCTGCAGTGTATTCTGAATGACGGAAATTTCTTAAAGAACTTACATATTCAACTTAGCTTGGAATGCAATAATCTGGCCGGCATCATCAAACGTCGTAAATGCAAAATATATAGTCCATTTACTTGACATCTGCACTGTCAAACTGGCATTCTGTTGGCACCACTGCTATTTTTCACATTTTAACAATTAAATTACTGTACAGTCTAATAAAAACCACATCATTTTTGAGGTATAGTCAAGACATTTTTTTTTAAATTTGACACTGACAGTGCAGATGTCAAGTAAATGGACTATAGGTGCCATCGCTCTAGGTTGATGTGGCAGCATATGGGGACTCGACGGATGGGAGCTTCGGCTTGGAAGAGGCAATTAGAGCAATGGAAAGTCGGGCTCAGAGAATGAAAACAGCGGAATATAGCAGCTACAGTGACTCTAGTGAATCAATATACGTTGTAGATGAATGTAGAACAGCAGGATTACCAATATCCGACCAAATGTCAAAGGTGAAACTTTGTTCCATATAAAACGGGAATTATGACATAACTTCTAGCGTTTGTTCACAGTTAACGGAAATTATGCTACAAAAGCAGGCCACAGCTTTAATTTGATAATTGTAATACGACAAATTGGTTAAACGCAACTGCCATTCGCCCCAACAGAGTTACGATGCTCATGAAACAAAATTTTGCTAGCTTAGCTCTACAGGAAGGGTGTGGTTCAATTCGATACTCGTTAGTTAGGCAATAACTGTTAACGAATTTTACGGATGCATTTACATACGAAAAATATCACTTTTTTGCACATTAATTTTTCGGCTACAAACGCTTTTCATCAAACATTTTCGTCCGCACAACTCGTATAATCCACACACCCCTTCTAATTTTCTTTTTAAATTATGACGATCAATGGAAAAATATAATATGCACCTTGAACGAAAACTGTTTTTATAGCCTTGCTTGACTGATTACCTTGGCCAGCAATTGCAGCCATCATCCATAAAAAACCAGTTTTTCCGCCCAGATACATAAATATATTTTCAATCACACCTGCAAAAGGGCGACTTTAAATTACAAAATGAAGATCAATGACAATAAATCTCATTATTTCATTGTCAAAGTACAGTGTGATTTTTAAAAAACTCAGTTGCAGCAGGCCCTGGATAACCCGAATCAGTTGGCAATACTGAAATGTATTGTTGGTGACACTGTAAGTCTAAGTCAAATTCGATGTTAGCAAGTTAGGTTTTGCGTCAGTTTTGACACAGACTGACGCAAAACCTAACCTGCTCGAATTTGACATAGACTTACAGTGTCACCAACAATACATTTCAGTATTGCAAACTGATTCGGGCTATCCAGGGCCTGCCGCAATTGAGTTTTTAAAAAATCACTCGGTATATATTATTCAGGGAATCCTCGACTGAACTTTTATAAAATCTAATAAAAATAGCTATTAATATACGCACATCAATTTATTGTAGCCAACACAGTATTTGTTTAACATCCTTAAAAGTAGTTATTTATAACACGTATGACATATGCTAATTAAATGACACCCTTAAACTAAAGTACGTTTTTTTCCTATAAAAATTTTCAAGGTCAAGATAAAATTGGCAAAACTGCTTTTTCTAAAATTATCAGAAAATTTATTTTCGTCAGATTTTTCTGTAAACGACTTGTTTCATTTTGACATTTAAAATTAAATTGTCAGCTTTTCTTTTTTGAAAATAAATATGCGTAAAAACGGAATCTTTTAAAATTAAATGCAAAAAAAGCAATTCTGAAGTGTGCAGAGGAACTGTTGGATCTGCAGCCTAACATGCCAGTAGAAGAAGTTTATGAAAGATTACCTAAAAACAAAACTCCTTTAATGCCAGATTTTAAATTTCCCATCAATTTTTAGTTCTAAAAAGTTACTAAAACAAATTCTACCAACATATAATTTTTAAAGGAATCCAAGTAATGCCAACATAAACCCTACATTGTTTGACCTTCAAAATTTTTATAGGAAAAAAACGTACTTTATGTTTATTCACAACAATCTACAGTGTGCCCCAGGATTGATGTTACCAGAGATGAGATGGACTAAAAATTTGTCTGAAGAGAATTTCGGTTTCGTTTCATAATTTTCATGTCTTGTGCATAAACGACTTTTAGCACGCGTTGCATACAATATTTTATCTACGACCTTAATTTTACTGTTATTAATCCATAAATATCGATTTAACAAAGGTTTGCATCTACGACACTTATAATTTATGTCATAATAAACAGTAGGCCTTGGCGCGCGGGCGAATGTTTGCGCAGCCAGTACTGTCAAGGTCAGTTACGAAAGGTAATTATTAATACTACAAATCTGAGTGTATTCATTACATAACGCTTTAATTATTTCAAAAACACTTTACCTGTAACGCAAGAAGTTACTAGAATAACTTTACAACTTCACTTCCAGTTCGAAATTGTAGTTTTATAACCTCATTTCACTTTATACCACAGATGCGCTTATAGTAAACAGCTGATTTCTTTAACCAGGCTAAACTATAAAACGTCACTTTTAGTGAAAAAAGCTAGCGCTAAAAGGCCTACTTTTAATAGTGGTCGTAGATAAATTGATTTTCTTTTCAGGTAAACTACCCTTTTTGTTTATAATACCGCAAAATTTTTCTAAGAATAGTTGTTCATAATGGAAAATTATGGCCGTATACAAAATTTCAGAAAGTTCTACCTACTAAGATCAAACAGTCATTTTTAATAAATACAATTTGAACGGTTTAAGTAGGTAGATTTTCCTGATATTTTGTGTAGGGCCATAATTTACCATTCTGAACAACTTTTCTTGGTAATTTTTTTCCGTATCATGAACAAAAAGGGTAATTAACCCGAAAAGAAAATAGTTTTCCCTTCACTGTCAAGGCCGACTTATTTTTTTCAAGAACTGAAAATATTCTTAAAATTCTCTTCAGACGAAGCAGGGCTTAATTTCACAATCTTAAAATAAAATCCAAAAATGTTTAGTCCATCTCACCTCTTGTAACATCAATCTTGGGACACACTGTATGTAATAAGGTGATTACTGACTTTTAAACTTTCCAACTGGTCGCCAAAGTGGTTGCCGTAGCAGCGGTTGGAAAGTAATCAATTGCCGACCGTTGTCTAGGTAGGGAAATCTCATTCATCCATTCATGCGCGTCACAACCTGTCGAATCGTAATATAATAATTTTTCAAATTATTGTTTAGAATAAAGTGGTTGTGAATAAAATAGTAGGGGAGAGGGTGGATGATTCGGCCACTTTTTAAAAAATAATGAAAAAACATTGTTTTTGAAAATATTTTCGTGATGTCAGTAATGGAGGCCATAAAACATATATCTGTGTTCATAAAAATACCACATAGTAAGCTGATTACGTATCGGTTTTTTTCTTATAAAATGTTTTCTTTAACTAAGCATATGGCCGAATGATCCCCACCGGTGGGGTAGTTTCGTCCAAGGGGTGGGGTACATTCGTCCTATAGGAAAACCATGAGCAGATAGCATATATGTTTGTTGTTTTTTTTTAAATTCACTAAAGAAACTCCCCTTCTAAAGGATCTCTCACGATTTGTTCTATGTCTTCAAAGTTATTTATAAGGTTTCCTTCTTCTGAAGTATCGTCATCTGAACACAAAGAAATAGACACTGAACTTTCTGAATTATTGTCCTCCTTTTCTTTAAAAACTTGTCGATTTACTTTTTGTTTTTATTTTTCAATTCTTTCTTCCTCTTGCGTTCAGTCTCGTAGCTTTCTTTCTCATTGTATTCTGGTGTAAAAGTAAACACTCTTGACTTAGATTTATATTTTCTTTTTAACTTTTTCTTTTGGACCTGCAATTTCGGAAGTGGTCTTATTTCTTCCAATGTCATATTATGGCTTTCTGTTGATGTTAATGGTCCTATGTGTTCTAATGTCTTATCGTGACCCTCTGTTGGTGTTGATGGTCTTATTTCTTCTAAGGTCCCATCGTGGCTTTCTGTGGATATTGATGGTCTTATTTCTTCAAATGTTTTATTGTGGCTTGTGGGTGTTTCATTGTCTATGATAATCGTTTTTCCCAATAAAACGTTGCTTTCATCGGTTTCATGCTGCTCTAAATTAGCTAAAGGAACATCTGTAACGGTACTAGCAATGAAAACTTTGTCACTGAAAGCCAGTCTGTTTAAGGGCCATATGCCAGGCTTTGCAAAAGAGCTTGTTGTGTTTTTAATGGTAAATGCAGATTTATATGCGGCGTTAACAAGATGGCCAATATTTGTAATCGTGATTATCTTTCCTGGATGTGAGAGCAACCAGTCATTAAATGCAATGCTCAGTGCATTTTTAAAGGGTTCGTAAATTCCCACATCAAGTGGTTGCATCCGGTGTGTGGTGTGGGGTGGGAAAGATAGTAAAGTTATTCCGTTTTCCTTGAAAAACTTTAAGCTTCCACTGATATATGAGATTCATGATTCTCAATCAATTGTTTGATGTATGTACGCTGGTAAGTCCATAATTTAAGCTTGATGTTTTCTTTATATAATTAGTCAATTCTAATTCTTGGCTTTTAGTAAACACTTGATTTACTGTATACCTGCTTGAATATAACATATGATCTTCTGACTCATTTGCTGAATAGGAATGTAAATCAATAATTCCATTGGGAGCTTTGGATTTCATTTTATCTATTGTGTACTGCAAAGTTGTTTTTTTGATTCCATATTGCCTTGTAGCCTCTAATAAACCACATGCTTTTCTGGTTACATCGCGTATTGCCTGTTTTAAGGCGTCTTAATCAATATTAGGTCTACTTGTTTTACATTTATAAGTTCGTGGCATCTGAAATAAAAGTAAAAACCATTTATCTGTAATAGTATTTTAGGTGGGGTAGTTTCGGCCAGTAGCCAAATCTACCCCACCCCGTTTGGCCGAATGTACCTCACGGTACATATTTCGTTTGATGCGATAATAAAACAGAACCTCATGCATTTTAGGTTAGGTTTGTATCAGAGATCATTAATATAAATGGTTACCGTTTCGCCCACAAAAAATGCAAACTTGATATTTCACAGCGTGTAGGAAAAAAATAGGTCTAAAATTAATCAAATTACTCACCTTATAACTTCAAATTTCTTATGGATTTTCTGAACATAAAACACGTGCACACACGGGGCACTTGCGTACTTACAATACAACATGAGACTGTTTCACACCTTTGTTAGCTCTTTATTCCCGGCAAATTTGAAAAATTTCGCTAGAAATGCAATCGGCCGAATCTACCCCATGGCCGAATCATCCACCCGCTCCCCTATCCATACCATGTTGAAAAGTTTCATTTCTGTTTCGAGATAAAGTTAAAATACTGGGACATTTAATATGGTCTGTTGTAAATGTGACTGTAAGTTGCTAGGTAACTCAATCATCAACTTGTTTAGATGTTGCTATGAAATAAATCTGTTATAATAAATGCAGCGTACATACATCCAGAGCCAGTAGATACTGGCTCTGCATACATCCAGAGCCAGTAGATATAGGAGAGTACCGCCACGTCCGCCATGTTTATTCCTCTTACATATACGTCACATTGAGGTTTGTAACACAATTCCGTCAACGTGACGTATGTTGGCAATCCAAAACTTTACTTAAAATTGGCAAGACTGTAAATTTATTTCAAATTCGAGGTTAGCAGGTTAGTTTTTGCGTCAGTTTTGACACAAACTGGCGCAAAACATAACCTGCTAACATCGAATTTGACATAGACTTACAGTCTTGCCAATTTCAAGTAAAATTTTAGACACACCTCAATCAGTTATAGCTGGTGGGAACAAAAATGGCGGCCATAGCGGCATTTTCACGGATCAAAGAATGGCGGTACTCTCTATATCTACTGGCTCTGCATACATCAAACAAGGAGAGACACTCATGCCAAATGTTGAAACCTGGAACAGTAACTCGGAGGGTATTTCTAAGGTTGACTATCAGATGGCAGCACAAAGTTCTACCAATCAGAGCCAGTTACTGGCTCTGATTCCAATCATGATGTGGTAAAGTATTGGCGCCATCTGTTAGTACTATCGGAAAGTACCGCCCAGGAGTCGTTCAAGGTCATCTAAATCGGTATTTTGACATCAAATGAACTGACAGTGAGTCTCTCTACTTGTTTGATGTATGTACGCTGGTAAATGTAACTGTTTCAAGTCTCATTTAAGCTAATCAAATAATGCCAAAATCTCTATCAAGAGTTGTCCCAGTTTTTTATCTTGCATAGTAGATTCCTAGATAAAGATTAATTTTGGAAATCAAAGGCCACTTTGTGTTTTTATGTCTACTGAACAACCTATACTCATCTTCACTTAAATCAAACTGGATGCTTTCAACATTTTTGATATATAAAATTAACTTCACATACAGTGGAACATCGATAATCTGAACTAATTGGTTATTAGAGTTGGTCGGATTTGGCATTTGTTCGGATTAACAAATTTTCTTAAAAAACTGTCACATGGTAAAACATTAAGTTTATATTTATTTAAGTAGCTATACCTATGCGATACAATGTAATACATACCTAGTAGTACATATAGGTGTAATGGAGATACATAGAGCATGTTTTTTGAGACATTGTGAAATAACGGTACTCACCTATGAGCTTGCAGCCTAGTTTCAGCTGTGTTTTTAATAATATCTGTAAAAACAAAGCACTTGGTGGTAGGTTTTCCATGCACTTTGATTATGTCGAATTGTAATTTAAAAAAGTTACTATTTGGCTTGCGTCCACTCATATTTTCTATCAAATACAACAAAAACCAGCAGCCAAGCGATTATGACAGTAGATCAGAATAAACAATAAACCATAACCTCACAATTTGTTTAGTTTCCGATGTCCACATTGTGGACGTGTATACAGTGTGTCCAAGATAAGGAGGGCGAGTATGGGGATCTCGGTAATTATAAGAGATACAAATTTGGTTAAATGGGAACAAAGTTGCACAATTAAAGGACAAAGTGAGTCCTAGAAATCCTTGATATGATTTTTCCTTTTTGAATGATCTCAAAGAAACTGAATTTTTGGATTTTCTGGCGTTAATAGTAGTTAGAACAAAACTGACAAAACTTCTTTATAGCAAATTTTTACGTACTCAAAGATTACGTTATCTGACGTTTCGTTTTTGACTAACCATCATCAACTTTATTTTCTTAAATACGGTCCTGATTTTCTGATGCCAAATTTGTGAAGCCCTTTTTATTCTCAATTCAATTATGGTTTAATTACGTTTCGAGTATTTGGAGACCACCATCAAGAAATTTTTGGATACTTCTTTCTTTAAATTACAAACCCTGAAACAAAGTATGAAATGCTCTAGGACACAGGTCCGTATCACCGTATCCAAACATTTTCCGATGGTGGTCAAAAAGTCTCGAAACGTAATTAAAACGTAATGTGCGGCACATTGTTGAATTCAGAATAAAAGGGGCTTCACAAATTTGGCATCAGAAAATCAGGACCGTATTTAAAAAAATGAAGTTGATGATGGTTTCTTAAAGACGAAAGGTCGGATAAAAAATTTGATAATGTAATCATTAAGTTCACTAGAAGTTGCTACAGTCGTGGCCATAAAAACCGGTGTGCTGACACTGACAATTCTAATTAATAAATGTCTTCAAACGTCATTGCTTAAATATGAATAATGACTTTTGATGACATTTATTAATTAGAATTGTCAGTGTCAGCACTTCTTTTCGCATTTTGAAAATTAGGTCAAAAATCTGTCCCGGTTTTTTTGGTCGTGACCGTATAAAGAAGTTTAATCAGTTTCACTCTAAAAAATAAAATAGATAATCCAAAAATTCAGTTTCTTTGAGATAATTCAAAAAAGGAAAAATCATATCCAGGATTGCTAGGCATCATTTTGTTAGTCCTTTGATTGCTCAACTTTCTTCCCATTTAACCAAATTTGTATCTTTTACAATTAACGAGATCCCCATACTGGCCCTTCTTATCTTGGACACACTGTATATTATATATTGTCTATACCGGGTGTCCACTTTCAAACTGGAACATAGGGACTTAACATTGTTTTTAACGGTTTCATGGATTCCTGCTCTCCTATTCAACCTACAGAAAATGTTTTGGTATTAATGGAAAGAGAAAATTGTTACTAATCCATTGATATCACAAATTAAATTATTATTGTCCATTTTCATTGAAAAATATTAATTAAAAGTTTGCATATTTTTTAAATATGAGTTGCCTTGACTTGAAAACAGTTGACAGCTATACTGAAATTAATTTGTTATTTGATGACATTCACAGTTAGTTCAGTAGTTTTTACTTTGTAAAATGAAAGGTTACTCGAACAAAGAGAGAGAGTTTGTATCGTTAAAACATATTAGAGTGGGGTTAGTTCGCGTACAGTGAGAGATTTGTTTTCCGTAAAATTTAATAACAGTAACTCATCATATAATAAATTAATTTGAGTATAACTGTCAACTTTTTTCAAGTCAAGGCAACTGATATTTTAAAAACTTAAAAGCTTTTGATTAATATTTTTAATGAAAATTGACACAAATAATTTAATTTTTGATACCATTAGATGCGCAATAATTTTCTCTTTCTATTGATACTAAAACATTTTCTGTAGGTTGAATTGGCGAACAGGAATCCATGAAACTGTTAAAAACAATGTTATATCCCCATGTTCCAGTTTGAAAGTGGACACCCGGTATATTGCAGACGCCCACCCCTGCTTTCCAAATTATTCCTATACTCTGTTCAAAAATGAAAAATCCACCACCGCCACAATTTCCGTGATAATTACCTACTATCGGCAACATTGTGTAGTGGAATATTTTGTGAGAATTGTAATTTTAAGTTCAAGTTCTGCCATGAGTGCTTGCCACGTGTAGACGTGTGTGCCTTCGCATGTGCCAAAATATTACCTTTATAAAAGTACTGTGCACTTATTTATTTCCATTGTTGAAACTGTTAAAAGTGCTAGCTACCATCGTACTAAAATGCCTCTCACAAAAAGTCAAATTGATGATATCCACGGCGTAATCAGCAGCAAAATCAAGGAACTTTTTTCAAAACTGAAGAATTTGCTAACAACATCACGACGCTAATAATAGATCACGTCAATGAGAAAATTGAAGATTTAAAAGTTGTCACAACCGTCGTCAAGAAGACTACCAAAAGCCTAGATGATCAGGAGCAGTATAGCTGAAGAAATTGTTTACGGGTGTTTGGCATTTCTAAAAATAGGGGTGAAAACACTGACGATATCATAGTTAACTTATTTCAAAATAAAATGCACATGCCAATCAGCAAGGACGATTTGGAATGTACGCATAGGATCGGCGGTGCTGCAAGAAGTGATAATGGAAACACTACCAGACTTATTATTGTGAAATTTCTTAGCTACAAGAAACGGAAAATTGTGTTTAGGAACAAACAAGTTTTGAAAGGATCCCGAAAAACTGTAAGAGAAGATCTTCAAGGGCCGCTGTTATCAATAATGCCATTAGGAAGTATACTTCAAACAAAAAATGTGTGGTTGTCAGATGGAAGGGTCTTTATAAACAATAACAGCAAAATCAGCATTATCACATCGCAAGAATTGGACAAAATTCAGTAATAAATAGTTCGGTGCTCTGTGCAATGCGATAATACAGACAGATCAATAAAAAAACCAATTAGGGCAGGCTGTGATGTGTGTTATGTGTTTGGCAGTACTGAAGTGTATTGTCAGTATATGTCAAATTCGAGACTAGTAGGTTAGGTTTTGTTAGTTGTTTGACACAGACTGACGTAAAACTTAACCTGCAAATCTCGAATTTAACATAGACTGACAATACACTTCAGTACTGCCAAACGTATAACACACATCACAGCCTGCCCTAATTGGTTTTTTTATTGATCTGTCTGCATTATGGTGTAGGATTAATTCATAAGGCGCATTATTGGCATGTTATGTTTACTTGCAACTTTCTCTTTATAAGTAACATACAATTTTTGTTTATATATTCACACGTGATTTATATGTTTATATTTTTTAGTGCGCACCTATATAGGTGCTATTGAATTACAATTTGATATTTGTCTTTTATATCCGAATGAGTAATTGTATCAGACTTGCACATTTAAAAGTACAATCGCTTTTGGCAAATTTTTCAGATTTTAAGGAGACGTATTGGCTTCCGATGTAGTGGCGGTGACTGCAACGTGACTGTCACCTCGCATTTCTGATGACGCTGTGAACATACAAGGCTACAATTTCTTCCGCAAAGATTGTCAAACTAGTAAAAGGGGTGTAGGTATTTATGTTAAGAATTTCATTGCCGTTTAATTAATTAATTCCGTAAAATATAGCGAATCTATAGAGCAAATGTGGCTTACAATTAAATTAAAAAACTGTTGGAGTTGTCTACCGGGTGTCCACTTTCAAACTGGAACATAGGGATTTAGCATTGTATTTAACAGTTTCATGAATTCCTGCTCGCCAATTCAACCTACAGAAAATGTTCTGGTATCAATGGAAAGAGAAAATTATTGCGCATCTAATGGTATCAAAAATTTAATTATTTTTGTCAATTTTCATTGAATAATATTAATCAAAAGTTTATATATTTTTCTAAATATGAGTTGCCTTGACTTGAAAACATTTGACAGCTATACTCAAATTAATTTGTTGTTTGATGACATTCAGAGTTAGTTCAGTAGTTTTTACTTTATAAAATCAACGATTACTCGAACGAAGAGAAAGTTTTTATGAAAATAACTTTATTGGCATTATTGCTATACATAAACAATTTCACAATTAATAAGCAATAATTCTTATGGTTGAAAGATACCTATTACAGTGAGGTTAGTTTGCAGAGAGTGAGAGATTTGTTTCAATGCAGGACCTACCTCATTAATCAAAAGCTCTAAATAGGTGTTCGAATTTAAATTTCCAACAATTTCAAACGGTCCGATAATTTTGTTATTATAAGTCCCAGCCCAAATATGAATTTTTTGAGGTTATTGGGATCTTGTACACAGATTAATTCTTGGTTTTTCTTGAGCCGAATATCTAGTATTTTGCACATTGGATTCGTTGTTTAAAGTAAAAGTACATTCATCCGTGAAACATATTGATGACAAATAACGACGATCTTGATTGGCACGTTCTTGCATTCCTTCACAAAATACATTTCTACTTTCTTCAGCTGGTTCAAATATTTCCTGATGATATTGTGGTTTGTATGGATGTCTTAGATACCGCCGACTTTGACACATTTAATTCACGACCAATTTGTATTTTGGGTCAATATTGATCATTTTCAAAACACTTTCCAATTCCCTGCCATCTGCACCAACATTTCTGCGATTATCTTTATTAAAATTTCATTATTGAAATTTTTATGAAAGCCAAAATTAAATAATAAACATTAACCACCTATAGCTCCTGATTTTACAGAAATATTAGCAGTTTCTTCAAATTTCCGGACATATCTGTGTATTGTAGATGCAGACGGTATTGGACTGTTATCAAAATTTATGGAAAACAAATCTCTCTATGCAAAGTAACCGCACTTAATATGTTTTAACGCTAGAAACTCTCTCTTCATTTGAGTAATCATTCATTTTATAAAGTAAAAACTACTGAACTAACTCTGAATGTCATCAAATAAAAAATTAATTTGAGTATAGCTGTCAACTGTTTCCAAGTCAAGGCAACTCATATTTAAAAAACATGAAAACTTTTGATTAATATTATTCAATGAAAATTGATAAAAATTATTTAACTTTTGATACCATTAGATGCCCAATAATTTTCTCTTTCTATTGATACCAAAACATTTTCTGTACGTTGAATTGGCGAGCAGTTTTCCATGAAACTGTTAAAAACAATGTTTAATCCCTATGTTCCAATTTGAAAGTGGGACACCCGGTATAGAAGACAGGAGTTTTCATATATTGAATTTTTAGATGCCCTTGAAGATGCAGTATCTGTAGTGACACCTCTTCGAAAGAAATAATTTATCTTGGAGATTTCAATATTGACATTTTAAAGTTTAATGACGTTACTGGTCAATTTTTGTCAATGATAGATTCGTTAGGTTATAAATAAATCATAAATGTACCCACACGTATTACCAAAACTAGCTCTACTTTAATAGATTTTATAACTGTTTCTGTCGATAATGAAGTTATAAGTGCAGGAGTTGTCAGTGTGCATAACATGTCTGATCATCATTTAATCTACTGTGACTATCCGATTGATATTTCAAATTTAAAAAAACAAATTTTATATTCGTTCCGTGATTTTGTGAATTTAATTATGATAACTTTAATGACGATTTGCAGTCAATTCCTTGGCATACAGTTTTTGAAATTGATGTAAACGATAAAGTCACTTGGTTGACTGCAAATATAAAACTAGAGATAGAGCTTTGAATTGGTTTAAAAGAAATAAAACTCCCGCTCACTGGGAATATTATAAATCATTGAGAAATTTTACAACTTTCGCAGTTAGAAATGAGAAAAAAGCTTACCTTGAATTAAAACTACGTAATACAAACAACGATATTAATTAAATTTTAAAGGAATTAAAGAAAACAAATATTTATAATAGGTCGCAACACAGAAATTCCCCCAATTTATGTGACTCTAATGAAATTAATAATACTTCTGTTAACTTCAGCAACTCCAATATTATTGAAGATAAAGAGCGCTTGAGTTTTATAACGGTAGTACATTTACGAATTGTAAATTTAAATTCAAATTTAAAACTGTTAAGTGAAAACGAAATTCTGAAAATGATTATAAATTAATATTAAAATGTGGAATTTATACTGTCCATTTGTAATTCCCTTTATTGCGCATACAATTAATGCATGTATTTTAAACAACACTTTTTCTAATGCACGAAAAACTGCTAATGTTATACCGTTACCTAAAATCAAGCAACCCAAGAAATTCAAGGATTTGTACTGTTACCAATAGAAAAAATAACTGTGTAGATTCTAGGGTTTTTACATTTTACCAACCTAATTCAACTGGTGGTGGTTTTGAAATTTTTGAACAGAGTTTATACTTGTATTTGTATCTACAGCTCTTTCGTTATTTGATTTTTTCATGTATTTATAAGTACTAACAATGAAATTTTAAAGGTATTTAATTAAAACAAAACAATGTATCAGTTTGTCTATGAATCTATATTGGGCAAATCTACACGCTAAGAGTGTTTGTGTAATTATTGAACTACTAGCTGTATGTAAAAACACTAGTAATGTCAAAAGCCTGTCATAACTATCAATGTGTAAAGTTATAAGTTATTATAATTAATTACAGTTAAATTACTGAACAATTGATAATATTTTAAGAACGTTTACGTAAACATGATTGTTACCTAACTGTACAGAAACATCTTAAAATTTGTAGACATTAATTTACCTTAATGTACTATGTAAAAACCGGGCTCAGTAGCTCAGTGGTTAAGTATTCTGCCTACTGATCTAAGGGTCGTGAGTTCGATCACCAGCCTCGGTAGCTTTTAAAAATTAAAAATTCGGAAGAAAACCCAAACACAATGCCATCATTTGGAACTGATGTAAAACACGCTACTGCTATGTAAAAGATTCCTTGCTAGGGTTGAAAGCAACTTGACCATATGACCACAGCAGTTGGTGTCTAAGCTAACCACTCTCCATACAGTTTTCATGGCTTGTTGGGTCCAGCACCTGTTCCCAACCCCCAGAACAATCCTCAAACTGAACCTTGTGGCTTGTTGGATCCACCACCTGAGATTTAGTTACCTTGCCTGCGTCTATGGGTCAGGGCTTCAATGAGCCACAGAAATAATGAGATTATGCTACCGAGACGTTCACAACACGCACAAAGTGCAGCGAGCAAGTCGTGCACCAAGCCAAATTTATCGCCGAAATTAATTAAGGGCTCAACTCACCTGTTACAAGGCCATTTACCAGCAATCAGCAACGCCCTAGGCGAAATCAGAGCTTTCGAGGTTAATTCTGAGCTTACTGCAATACTCAAAACTGAACCTTGTGGCTTGTTGGATCCAGCACCTGAGATTTAGTTACCTTGCCTGCGTCTATGGGTCAGGGCTTCAGTGAGCCACAGAAATAATGAGATTATGCTACCGAGACATTCACAACACGCACATGGTGCAGCGGACAAGTCGTGCACCAAGCCAAATTTATCGCCGAAATTAATTAAGGGCTCAACTCACCTGTTACAAGGGCATTTACCCAGCAATCAGCAACACCCTGCAGCATTGCCACGCGAAATCAGAGCTTTCGAGATTAATTCTGAGCTCGCTGCAATGCTCAAAACTGAACCTTGTGGCTTGTTGGATCCAGCACCTGAGATTTAGCTACCTTGCCTGCGTCTTTATGGGTCAGGGCTCCAACAATGAGCCACAGAAATAACGAGATTATGCTACCGAGTCATTCACAACACGCACAAAGTGCAGCGGACAAGTCGTGCACCAAGCCAAATTATCGCCGAAATTAATTAAGGGCTCAATTCACCTGTTACAAGAGCCTTTACCCAGCAATCAGCAACGCCCTGGAGCATTGCCAGGCGAAATCGGAGCTTTCGAGGTTAATTCTTAGCTTGCTGCAATGCTCAAAACTGAACCTTGTGGCTTGTTGGATCCAGCACCTGAGGTTTAGTTACCTTGCCTGCGTCCCTATGAATCAGGGCTCCAACAATGAGCCACAGAAATAACGAGATTATGCTACCGAGACATTCACAACACGCACAAAGTGCAGCGGACAAGTCGTGCACCAAGCCAAATTTATCGCCGAAATTCATTAAGGGCTCAATTCACCTGTTACAAGAGCCTTTACCCAGTAATCAGCAACGCCCTGCAGCATTGCCAGGCGAAATCGGAGCTTTCGAGGTTAATTTTAAGCTTGCTGCAATGCTCAAAACTGAACCTTGTGGCT
Organism: Agriotes lineatus; assembly: GCA_940337035.1. Classification (NCBI taxonomy): domain Eukaryota; kingdom Metazoa; phylum Arthropoda; class Insecta; order Coleoptera; family Elateridae; genus Agriotes; species Agriotes lineatus. The sequence goes on along the minus strand of CALNHX010001363.1, from coordinate 37,546 downwards.
TGTTGGATCCAGCACCTGAGATTTAGTTACCTTGCCTGCGTCTCTATGGGTCAGGGCTCCAATAATGAGCCACAGAAATAACGAGATTATGCTACCGAGACGTTCACAACACGCACAAAGTGCAGCGGGCAAGTCGTGCACCAAGCCAAATTTATCGCTAAAATTAATTAAGGGCTCAACTCACCTGTTGCAAGGGCATTTATCCAGCAATCAGCAACGCCCTGCAGCATTGCCAGGCGAAATCGGAGCTTTTGAGGTTAATTCTTAGCTTGCTGCAATGCTCAAAACTGAACCTTGTGGCTTGTTGGATCCAGCACCTGAGGTTTAGTTACCTTGCCTGCGTCCCTATGAATCAGGGTTCCAACAATGAGCCTCAGAAATAACGAGATTATGCTACCGAGACATTCACAACACGCACAAAGTGCAGTGGACAAGTCGTGCACCAAGCCAAATTTATCGCCGAAATTAATTAAGGGCTCAATTCACCTGTTACAAGAGCCTTTACCCTGCAATCAGCAACGCCCTGCAGCATTGCAGGCGAAATCGGAGCTTTCGAGGTAATTCTCAGCTCGCTGCAAGCTTCAGTCCATCGTGCAATGAAACTGCCATGGCAGCACTACGTCTTAAATTTACTTGTGCTTAAAGTTGCATTTACCATATACACTTCCATTCGAACATTAAATTAAAAACTGTAACTTTTTTAATTTGAAAGTAGAATTTTACAGGATGTAATTACATTTTTGAAAATTAAAGTGGATTATTATGAATCACTAAGAATGTAGGCACCTATAATTACCCTGGATGGAATCAATTTGAAAGAGTGTATAAATATGGTGTGTCTACTGATAAATTTGTTCGACAGATTACTCTCCCAAATCACACTGTGATTGCTACTCGTGCTTTAGTGTTTATGTTAGCTGCAATTACAAGCGTTGGAAGCAATTAAAGTTTATTAATACCGAATATGTAATGTTTTCATTAGTAAATAATAGATGTAAACAATAATGATAATGCAAATTGAAGAATTTATTGACATGCCTCTTCTCACGCAAGCTTTGTTTGTCAAAAAACTTTGATGACTTGGACACTGGATCCACATGTTCCAACTCTTATCTTTTTATTAATATACAGGAACACTATGTACCAAGGGCTACCATGAATATACCAAGTATCGTGGGTTGCAGTCCTCTCCAGGTCGAATTCTGTAGCATTTAATATTTTCGTTTAACTGGACTTGTAATATACAGAACAATAGATACTTTATATTTAATGTATTCTCTATCTATAAACTTGTGTAGGAATTGGACCCTGATGTTCCGACCACCCTTAGGGCAAAATTAAATAAACAAGCACAGTAATTCTGAAAAAATGAATCAATCTAGAGTGTTTATTACTTTTTGGGTCCATTATAATAAGGAACGGAAGAAAATAAAACACAATGTATAATATAATTGAGATTTATTTTGAATATGCAACACCAATGTTTAGTGTTCTATATTCTTCAAAACGAGAGAATTTTTCACAATGGTACAATAAATATAAGATGCTAATATATGTTGTGATTTATCTTATTTACAAATCAAAACCCTATTGCGGGATGCAGATATTTCCAGTATAACACAATTTATTTAAATCGCTCGCTCTGTACATGTTGTGTGCCGAACAAGTTTGCACACGATTCTTGGTTCCCTAGATTACATGCTTTTGACATTTAGATTAACTTGAGTCTTCAACAACAATTTACAGTCAAATTAAAAGTTATAATCTCTCGTGATTGCGAAAATAAACATGCACTCCCACTGTACGGCACGGCACAACTTCAATGTAGTCACAAGGAAACTACAATGTCGCAGACAATGGAACAATCGTTGCGTAAGAACTAAATGTTGCCAAACAGGAACTGTAGATACATACCAAACGATGAGCACAAAATTTGGAATGTTACGTTATACAAGGTGTTTTTTTTTGTACTGTAACAACGATCTAACACTGACACATCAAAAATGCACTAAAATAAATTTCATCAGTTGCTTCTTTATAATTATCGGCAAATCAACAGCTTGCTACAATGTGACAGTTATAAGTTTGTTACGACATCATGCACTTAAAACTCCACGAGCCCAAATAACAGGGCCCATCGCATCTAACAAAGTGCGCACGTCGTTGTTAAAACAAGGACAATAGCAGCAAGAGTCAATATTCGAACCACAAATTTCAATGACGAAGTGGTTTGGAACGGCGCAACACCAAAATACAAAACCATAATTAAAAAATATTCTTTTCACAAATCGACCAAACTAATGTCAAATTCTTCAAAATAAACTAAATTTCGAGGAGAAAATCCAACAAACATCACACGAATTTGGACGCTAACACAAATTCCAAACCACCTCGAAAATAGCGGGAACCCAAAATCTTGCGCATTACACCTAAATGGGGAGTAATAAACCTCTTTTGACTTCATATATACACACTTTATACACATATGAGCTGAACAAGACTTTGGATTCGGCAGAGAGAGGACTCTGTCCACGCTGACACTCACTCACTCATTCATTCGTTAACATCAAAACTCAGTTCGTCAACTGCAGAATTATTGAAAAATAAAGAACAAACAAGTTGACACTTCAGTAAGTGAATGTTCTTTGATACCTATTTCACATAGACAAGTTTCTTTTTAAATATTATTTTTGTAAGTAATTTCGTTGACAGTTTTGCATTTTCGAAAACCTGAAAAACAAAACACAAGTGAGACATTTGTTTTACGATAAACTAACACACAGTCACAGGTACAGTAATTTTTAAAAACTGAATTGCAGCAGGCCCTGAATAGCCTGAATCAGTTGGCAGTACTGAAGTGCATTGTCGGTCTATGTCAAATTCGAGATTTGCAGGTTAAGATTTGCGGTCAGTCTGTGTCAAAACTGACGACGCAAAACCTAACCTGCTAACCTCGAATTTGACATAGACTTACAGTACACTTCAGTACTGCCAACTGATTCAGGCTAGCCAGGGTCTGCTGCAATTCAGTTTTCAAAAAATTACTATGTACTAATAGAGAGAACTTCAAAAACATCTGTTGTATTAAATGTCTAATCAGAAAAAATTACTATTTATTACATTTTATCATACTAAGAATGGCATTAAAAACTAATAAAAATTGAACTAGTACAGGGTGTTTGCTCAAATTTTGACAGCTTCTAGCAACTTTGTTATTCCAGATAGAAAAAAATTGTTCAGATAAAAATTGTAGGGTATCATCCAAATTGTCCGAATTTGCTACTTAAAGAAACAATTGAGCATCACGGGTGAACGTTTTGACTTATTGTATACTTTTTTTAAATGGAACACCCTATATATTATGTGTTTATCGGATAGTGCTTAAAATTCTCTTTTCAAAAATATATAAGTTGCCTATAATTACTTCATCCATTGTTGAAATATCCGCTATTAAAGAATAAAAATATTATTAATTTACTATATGAAACAGTACAGGGTGTTTGCTCAAATTTTGACAGTTTCTAACGCCTCTGTTATTCCAGATAGAAAAAAATTCTTCAGATAAAATTTATAGGGTATCATCCAAACCGTCCGAATTTGCTACTTAAAGCAACAATTGAGCATCACGGGTGAACTTTTTGACTTATTGTATACTTTTTTTTTAATAGAACACCCTATATATTATGTGTTTATTGGTTAGCGCTTAAAATTCTCTTTTAAAAAATATATAAGTTGCCTATAATTACTTCATCCATTGTTGAAATATCCGCTATTAAAGAATAAAAATATTACTAATTTACTAACGGGTGTTCATAAACAGTCGTCATCCCAGTAGGTTTTGACTTCAGAAACGTATGTCTATTAAAATTAAGAAAAAATGCGGTATGGCAGTACTCAATGACGTTTCATTGTGTTGCACGAATTAATCAAAGACATAACATTTTGTTTTTCAAAGCAACTGGGATGACGACTGTTTATGAACACCCGTTATATGAAACAGTACAGGGTGTTTGCTCAAATTTTGACAGCTTCTAGCGACTTTGTTATTCCAGATAGAAAAAAATTCTTCAGATAAAAATTATAGGGTATCATCCAAACTGTCCGAATTTGCTACTTAAAGAAACAATTGAGCATCACGGGTGAACTTTTTCACTTATTGTATACTTTTTTCAATGGTACACCCTATATATTATGTGTCTATTGGATAAAGCTTAAAATTATCTTTTCAAAAATATATAAGTTGCCTATAATTACTTCATCCATTGTTGAAATATCCACTATTAAAGAATAAAAATATTACTAATTTACTATACGAAACAGTACAGGGTGTTTGCTCAAATTTTGACAGTTTCTAGTGACTTTGTAATTCCAGATAGAAAAAAATTCTTGAGATAAAAATTATAGGGTATCATCCAAACCGTCCGAATTTGCTACTTAAAGAAACAATTGAGCATCACGGGTGAACTTTTTCACTTATTGTATACTTTTTTCAATGGTACACCCTATATATTATGTGTCTATTGGATAAAGCTTAAAATTATCTTTTCAAAAATATATAAGTTGCCTATAATTACTTCATCCATTGTTGAAATATCCACTATTAAAGAATAAAAATATTACTAATTTACTATACGAAACAGTACAGGGTGTTTGCTCAAATTTTGACAGTTTCTAGTGACTTTGTAATTCCAGATAGAAAAAAATTCTTGAGATAAAAATTATAGGGTATCATCCAAATCGTCCGAATTTGCTACTTAAAGAAACAATTGAGCATCACGGGTGAACTTTTTCACTTATTGTATACTTTTTTCAATGGAACACCCTATATATTATGTGTTTATTGGATAGCGCTTAAAATTCTCTTTTCAAAAATATATAAGTTGCCTATAATTACTTCATCCGTTGTTGAAATATCCGCTATTAAAGAATAAAAATATTACTAATTTACTATATGAAATAAATCACAGTAACCATTGTAAAACAAAGTTATCAAATGACACTACTGGCGGTATACGGCATGGAACATCTAGTTGCCAATTCGTTTTTAAAATTGTTTTTGGTATTAAAATTGTTGATTATTTCAATGGTTACTGTGATTTATTTCATATAGTAAATTAATAATATTTTGATTCTTTAATTGCGGATATTTCAACAATGGATGAAGTAATTATAGGCAACTTATATATTTTTGAAAAGAGAATTTTAAGCGTTATCCAATAAACAAATAATATATAGGGTATTTCATAAAAAAAAATACAATAAGTCAAAACATTCACCCGTGATGCTCAATTGTTTCTTTAAGTAGCAAATTCGGACGGTTTGGATGATACCCTACAATTTTTATCTGAACAATTTTTTCCTATCTGGAATAACAAAGTTGCTAGAAGCTGTCAAAATTTGAGCCCTGTACCCCTTTGCTGTATGTAAATAATGCAACTGAAAAGGCACAGAATTGCCAAGTGTAAGTAATGTAATTGTACGCTCTACATGCAAACAGTGTAAAAAAAAAGCTAGTTGGTGGTATTAAGTGTAATATTTGTGTTAGTCAGTAGAATGTAGATTTTCTAGCTGCGTATCTAATATGCTCTATTAAAAAAAGTATTGTATCAGGTTTCCCTCTCAAAGCGAGTTCAGTTAAAAACAATATGCCTGTCTATTGGTTAACTCCTGCCCGTTAAGAGCATGAGGAACACGTAATTATCTCTTAAAACCATCGCCGACTGCACAAGTGATCCCGATGTTTTAGCGCCCGTATGCATAGTCGTTCGCCAGCGGATCGCTGGCGACTCGCCAGAGTTTCGTTATGAATAGTATGTTAGCGACACTGTACGTCTATGTCAAATTCGAGGTTAGCAGGTTAGATTCTGTGTCAGTTTTTGTCATACTATTCATAACGAAGCTCCGGTGAGTCGCCGGCGATCCGCTGGCGAACGACTATGAATACGGGTGTAGGTCTTTAAGAAATACAGGAAAAAATATTCTAACGATATCATGATTTTGAAAATGTCGCCGGTAGCTCATTTATAGCAAATTCAAGCCAGATACTCTTCGAGATTGATCAATTTTGAAAAAAATAATGTGACATCGATGTCGCATGCTGAAATTTAAGAGTATATTTGAAATCTAGGTGGCGGCTTGCAGTCGTAAAAAACGTATAGTGTACAACACGTGCTGAATAGCACTTTTCACATTTGTGGGGCACAAAAGTGCTATTTTCAACACTAGTTTTTACTTCAATAGCGGACAAAGTTTTAAAAAAACTACATAACCTCAATACCAATTTTGATGAGTCAAAATTCTTAGCTCAAGAAAATCATTTTATCTCGAAACAGTTGCAACTGACCAACTTATAAATGTTGTTATTCGCAAGAAAACTTCTAATATCTTTGATATTTACCATATGAATACTAAAATACTTTAAGAAATATTAGATATACCATGAGATAAAAAAAAATGATTCTGAGCAGGCCTTGATATGTGTTATACGTTCGGCAGTACTGAATCGGACATAGACTGACAATACACTTCAGTACTGCCAAACGTATAACACATCTCAACGCCTGCTCAGCATCTTTTCTTTTAAATCTCATGGTAGTTTCAGACCCTTTTGCTAATCTCGTAAATGTATGCTTTCTACAGGGTACTTTTCCTATAGCCCCTAAAACATCTATTTTTAAAATAAGGGAATTAAGATATCCTAGCAAATTATCGCCCTATTTCAAATATTCCAGTTTTTTTAAAAGTGGGGGAACTGATTGTTAAACCTCGGTTGGGAAAAATCCACAGAGAGCACTTATTATTATTAAATCCTTGTCAGTTCAGCTTCCGTGAGTGATTTTTGACACAGTTAGCAGTAAAAAACCTAGTAAAATGCTATAAGAATGGTTAACAAACAGCTGTCACTCTATGTGACCTCACCAAAGCCTTTGATTGAGTTTTGCATCATCTATTGGTAACCAAACTGGAACACTACGGCATTTGCGGGTTACCACTACAGTTTTTACTTTGAATATAAAACAACAGGAAGGAGTCTTGTCTTTTATTGGCTGTACTTAAAAGTGCGACGGAAGTCGTCATTTGCGAAAGTAAATTTGTTCAATATTTCCCTCACAGTATGTATTTATTCAGTACTTCTCACTACTAGATGCATCAAGGCTTCAATATAGTTTATTCGCAACCATATATGTAATGTTAACATTACTGACCTCATTTGAGTGTGGGAAGTCGTACATTTCCGCCCGCTGTGTAGGTAGGGACACTGGGAGTTTCGTTCATCCATTCATGCGCGTCACAACTTGTATCATAATATAATGATTTTTCTAATTATTATTTAGAATAAAGTGGTTGCGAATAAAATAGTATACATACCGAGGTGGGAAGTGTTTCATTCCTGTCTCGAGATAAAGTTAACCTCGACGCTGCGCGTCTTGATTAACTACTTAATCTCTAGACATGAATGAAACACTTCCCACCTCGGTATGTAATATACTATTATTCACAACCACTTTACTGCAAACATTAATTGGAAAAATTATTATTATACAGGGTGCCCCTAAATAATGGGACACCGATTAGTCATAGATTCCTTACATTATAATAAATCGATTAAACGTAATATACCTTAGTACAAAGTCCCTTCAGTAAGAAGTTATAGGGCCTTCAAGTTCAATTTTTTATTTTTTTGTTAATTTCCACAAATGTAGAGATATTGATTTGAAATCCGGTATACGTGCTTACTATTATGTACCGCACTAATAGAAAAAATTTCATAAGCTAGACTTGACTGTAAGAGCACAGTATAAACATCAATCAGTAGGGACAGCTAGCTTAATATTGATGTCAGATTTCCAGTATGCATGTCAGTGGTTTGGCGGTTGCGCGACACTCGTTTTCCGTAAGCGCCAGTGCGGAAATCAGATGTAGCCATTTATGACAGTTTGTTGTTGCAAACCGTGGTTTATTGAAGAATTTATACTCTTTACATTTGTTTAGTTCCTATTTGTACTACAAAATGGAAAATATACCTTATGTACAGTATGAAAAAATTTTAAAATGTGACCGTCATGATTTCGCATTGTTTAAAAAAAAAATTACAAGTTGCTGGTAGGAAGCTGAAGTTTTGTATTTAGACATATTCTTTCATCACAAACAACTTTTGCTTATAACATTTTCCTTTAATATCAAAATTAAAGATAATTCTCTCCGTTGCTATTTTCATATTTCATAATTTATAAACACCCCGTATATCAAATTTTAAATTTCTCTATGGCACTGTGGTTTTTATAAGAAATTAAAACTTTTATAAAAAATGACTTCTACGGAAAAAAAAAAGTTGTCCCTCTTGCAAACTCAATCTGGGGACATACTGTATAACAGTCTTAACGTGTCATTTATACAAATATTTAAAGGTAGAAAACAGCATATTATTCATTTTTCTCGCAGTTACTACAGTCAGAATCGCCAGGATACTCTTTGCTAATGTGAAACATGTGGTCAATTCTCAAATTTTAGCGCTTTTTCTACTAGCGCTATCTAGTGACAAGTTAGTGAAGGACCGCCAACATAGCCATGTTGATTTTAAAACTTGACAGAAGAACATCAAAGGGGCCGACGCCAGCTATCCCTACTGATTGATGTTTATACTGTGGTAAGAGGCACTTTACCTATCTTTGAAAACTTTTTTTAACTTGAACTTCGTTAACCGTAACATTTTTTGAAATTTTAGGTTATTATCTGAAAGAGAATTAAAAACCACAAAAATAATGTAGTCTTAGTTCTTAAGCCTAAAAGCAACCGTTTACCTTAAAATGCCCATCAAAGGTTTTTGGTAGTCATTAACACGTGCAATTATCAAGTAGCCATGATCACAAAAACAATGGTCATCTAGTAAAAAACAATGATAAAACAATTAATGACATTAGTGACATTAGAATTTGTTCTTTTATGTTTAAGAAAATGCCGCTCCATAACGAATTCTCCAATGCTGAAAGGTTCGTTATGTCGCAGCATTTTCGTAAGCACAAAAGACAAAAAACTGATGTCACCAATGTCATTAATTGATTTCTTGTTGTTTACCAATCATTACCCATTGTTTTTGTGATCATGGCTACTTGATAATTGCACGTCTTAAGGACAACCAACAATCTTTGATAGACATTTTAAGGTAAACGGTTGCTCTTACGCTTATGAACTAGGGTACATTATTTTTGTGCATTTTCATTCTCTTTCAGACAATAACCTAAAATTTTAGTAAGTGTTACAGATAACCAATTATATTATCTGAAAGAGAATTAAAAACCACAAAAATAATGTAGTCTTAGTTCTTAAGCCTAAAAGCAACCGTTTACCTTAAAATGCCCATCAAAGGTTTTTGGTAGTCATTAACACGTGCAATTATCAAGTAGCCATGATCACAAAAACAATGGTCATCTAGTAAAAAACAATGATAAAACAATTAATGACATTAGTGACATTAGAATTTGTTTATTTATGTTTAAGAAAATGCCGCTCCGTAACGAATTCTCCAATGCTGAAAGGTTCGTTATGTCGCAGCATTTTCGTAAGCACAAAAGACAAAAAACTGATGTCACCAATGTCATTAATTGATTTCTTGTTGTTTACCAATCATTACCCATTGTTTTTGTGATCATGGCTACTTGATAATTGCACGTCTTAAGGACAACCAACAATCTTTGATAGACATTTTAAGGTAAACGGTTGCTCTTACGCTTATGAACTAGGGTACATTATTTTTGTGCATTTTCATTCTCTTTCAGACAATAACCTAAAATTTTAGTAAGTGTTACAGATAACCAAGTAAGAGCTAAAAAAAGTCTTGAAAGATAGGTAAAGTACCCCTATAACTTCTTACTGAAGGGACTTTGTACTAAGGTCTATTACGTTTAATTGATTTATTATGACGTAAGGAATCTATGACTAATTGGTGTCCCATTATTTTAGGGACACCCTGTATTATGATTCGACAGGTTGTAACGCGCATGAATGGATGAACGAAATTTACAGTGTTCTTACTAGACAGCGGTCAGCAATTGATTACTTACCAACCGCTGCTACGGCAACCACTTTTCCGACCGGTTGGAAAGTTTAAAACTTGGTAATGGTGCATTTTCCAAATTTTTTAAAGTTAGTAATCACCTTATTACATATATGGTTGTGAATAAAAACATTTTTCTACGACCACTACTAAAAGTAGGCCTTTTAGCACTAGCTTGTTTCACTATAAGTGACGTTTTATAATTTAGTGTGTTTAAAGAGATCAGCTGTTTACTTTTAGCGCATGTGCGGTATAAAGTAAAGTGAGGTTATAAACCACAATTTCGAACTGGAAGTGAAGTTCTAAATTATTCTAGTTACTTCTTGCATTAGAGGTAAAGTGTTTTTTAAACAATTAAAGCGTTATCTAATGAACACAGTCAGATGTGTAGTATTAATAATTACCTTTGATAACTGACTTTGACAGTACTGGCTCCACAAACATTCGCCCGGGCATCAAGGCCTACTGTTTATTATGACAAATTATAACTGCCGTAGATGCAAACCTTTGTTAAATCGACATTTATGGATTAATAACAGTAAAATTAAGGTCGTAGAAAAAATATTGTATAGGCTATACAGTAAACACAAAAACATATAAATTTTTTTGAAGTTGGCATATAAGTAAAATTTGTCTGCTAGGGATTCTGTATTTTGTTTTGCAAAAGTTTCCACACCTGCATAGAGGCAGGTTTAAATTTAAAAATGACAATTAGTATTTTTCATTATTTCAGTGTCAAAGTAGATATTTTTGTGAAAATTCTCGCCTGAACTTCTATAAAACGTAATAAAAATAGCTATTAATAAACCCTACGTCAATAGTATCCAACACAGTATTTGTATAATATTCTTAAAAGTAGTTATTTATAACATTTGTGACAGATGTTAGGTAAATGTCACACTCTTAACCTATTTGTTTTAGTAACTTTTTGTAAATACATTCCTAGACAAAGATGAATTTTGAAAGTACAGTCATGAAATTTTGGAAATGAAAGGCCATTTTGTGTGGCTTCGGCTTTGTTTCATAATTTTCATGTCTCGTGCATAAATCTTAACTTTTAGCACTTGTTGCATAAATAGCTATAATTCACAACTATATACAGGGTCCGACAACGAAGTGGGGGTGGAAGATATTCCTAAAACTATGAGAGTTACATGAATATTGTGTATATAAAAGTTGTAGGTACGAAAGTGGTGCACATTACTAAAATATTTTTAAATATACAGGGTGTCTTAAAAAAGTGTGACGAATCAAACTTCCTTTTTTTTAAATGGAATGCCCTATATTAGGGTAGCTTAAAAGTTTTGTATTGAAATACTCAAAATTTTTATATAAAATTGTATGGGTCTAACGTCAACTGTTTTGGAGATATTAACGATTTTATACGAAAAAATGCTGAACTTCAGGCAACTGCTGTAAGCAACAGAAAACAATTGAATGAAGGAAAATGTTACCAAAAAATAATAATTTATGTAAACTATCTTTCAACTGTAAAATAGTGGATCTGGGTATTAATGTTATACAGGGTGCTCAAAATTTGCAAATTTAATAATTTCGATTTTTTTCAAATGGAACGCCCTGTATATTTTTGTATTTTTGAAGAGCCCTTTTAATGAGCTTTTTTTTGATATGTTACTTTATACCTCTAAGTTCAACTGTTTTTCAGATATGCGAGTTTAAACATAAAAAACAATTTAAACTCCGTAAGATTCTTTATTTCAAGGAATAAAAAACAAACGTCGTTAAAATAATTATTTAAACACATGATCTCTCCAAAAATAAAAACACAAAACCAGGTTTAGAAAATATAAATTCAGTCAGTGTTGATTAGTGATGTGGGTCGGGTAAATACCCAGTGGGTAGGGTATTTATAAATGGGTATTTACCCGTACCTCGGGTAAATACCTAAAAACTGGGTATTTATCAAATTTATAATATTTAGAAAGCTAAGCTAACTTTTACTCACATAATAATGTTATCTTGATAAGTAAAATACATATAAATGCACTGGAATATTTTATGTAAAATAACAATTTAAATGTAACATTGAATAAACATTCACCAAGGTAAATTAATCGTTTATCAGGAAAAAACATTGGCTGCCGAAGTCTATGGAAATAAACAGTAAACGCAATAAATTGAGCCTGTTACAGTTTACAAAAAAAACATTGTGATTGCTCTGACTCCGGAGATGGAGATAATTTAAATTGTTTGTATGTAAATTTTTTTCTGACTTGTTTCCATTTTTGAAAAATGAACGTAACATTAACTTGATGAAATCGTAACAAGGCAAAGAATGTAAGAATGATAAATTGATAAGACAGACATATGACTGTTAGCAATACGGAACACCAGTGGGTGTTCTGCCTTTCCCACAGACACTATCTATCTCACAACTTCCAGAGATTAAAATCAGCTAATATAGATTTGTTTTTCTTTCAAACGTCAATTAAATTTTGTCGTTTAAGTCAATTACATATACATAAAAAATTCTTTATTAATTCATAATATCTAACGTTTCGCTAAGACTTGGTTAGCTTCATCAGAGATAAAATAATTTTGTTAAAATAATGTAGGACATAAGGACAATTAAAATTTCGATCTGTAAATATTGGTACAAATTAGTATATTGGATTTGTGAATGAATAATTATCCTCTATTTAAATAATTACCTGTTTTAAACAGTATGAGTATTTAGATGGTAACCTTCTTTATTACATGATTTCGCCAACAACATTGTCATAGCTCCAACTTGTAGCTGTTAAAAAATATACAAACGTGAGACGTTAAATAATTAGCATTTATTCTTTACTTACACAAATTGCTGGAAATATTGTGAAAATGTTGATTATTTGGAAGGTAACCAGTATTGAGGCGATGTATTATTTCTTACGGGTAATTTTTAATTTTCCCATCCATTGTTTATATATCTGTCCCTAATATTGGTTAATGTTCTCATTTGGGATTATTATTGTTTGATTTTATTTTCTCTGTAAAGTGGGTGGTTGTTATTTTAGGTGGTTATTAATGTATTGTTTACTTACTTTTATGTTTGATTTTTTTATATATAATAGCTTTTTTACATTTTATTGAAGGGTTGTAATTTTTTTTCCGTTTGATTGTTCGACCTTGAAATACTTGTGTCGTATGAATAATTTGATAAAGGGATAAATGTGTTTAAAATTATAGTCCATTTTCTAAACGCTCAAAATTCGCCAAAGTTCTAACTTCGTTGACTCAAAACCGATTTTGAACATTTTTTTTTTATTATTGCGGAAAAAGTTTATAGAAAAGTTCCCCATAGGTGGGAAAGTGTGCTTTTTATTTTTTCAATTGTTATTAACAAATAAGTGTTTTTAATATACCCTTAATTAAAAAAATATATAACTATTTTATTTATTTAAACAATTGCCTGAAATTTGACAACATAAGATTTTTGGGGTCGCAGATTACGAATCTGGCCTCCAAATGGGTCTAAAAACAAAATGGCGTCGAAGGTCTAATTTTCTATTTTATTTTTTTTTAATTTTTATTAGATGTCTGTGGGGTGTTGGGGTCGCTGATTAGGAATTTGACATTAAAACTCAACTAAAATAAAAAATGGCGGATCCAAAATGGCGGACAGGGTTTTTTTCTGATACGTATACCTAGGGGTTTGTTGAGTCGCTCATCCCAAATTTTATGTTAAAATTTATCAAAAATGGAAAACGGTGTCTGAAAAATGGTGGAAACAAATGATAAAAGAGTTAAATGAGTATTAAAGATATTATACTTTAATTAATTTATTAAAATTAACCCAAGATACATTTAAAAGCAATGAAAAAATTATTTAGCTTTAGTTTCTTCTTCCTCTACTTCTTCCATTGACACTGCCGGTCGTGAATTAAGGTAACTATTTCCGTTACATTCATCGCAAGCCGCCGAGCCTAAAGGCCACTTTTCCTACACCCTCAAGCTGGTTTTTGTGTCATTAGGATTGGAAAACACTTTCCTGTATCATATTTCCAACCCCAATCTTCCGTTGAAATATCTTGGTTTCCCAGGCACAACTGTGTTTGCAAATACACGCGCTTTAAATGTTGTTCTGCTGAATCCATCGTAGGGCACAATGATGCTAAATTAATATATTTTTTCGAAAACTGTCATCAAATGTTGACATTTTCGTTAAATTCTCAGTAAGCAAAGTGATTCTTTTTTGTCACTTAACAGCGAAATACTTTAATGTTCTAGAACGCAAAACTCTTTTGCGTTCTAGAACATAAAAGAAATGTCAAAAAATTTGTCATTTTTTAGGAACTTATTTGTGAGTTTATTAATTAAGTAACCTACATTAGTTTTTTATTAAGTAATTTAAAATTTCTATAGATACTAATAACTATTATAAACTATTATAAACATGACTAATTTATGTTGTACTACATGTAAATTGAAGGTGCCGATACTGCAGTCAGTTAAATTTATACGTCACTTTGACGTTTGTCAAACAATTCAGCAGGCCGTGGTTCAAACATAAATGAATCGTTTATGAAATATAAAATTGTCAATTAACGTTGACAGTTACCTTATTTAATTTTTTTTTATTCTTATACTAGTTTTATTGCAGTTTTCGAAAAATCATTGTTTGCATCTCGAATGCGAAATACTTTTGCGTTCTCGAATGGGTATTTTGTCTCGCTAAAGCTCGGCAAAATAACTTCCATTCTTGAACGCAAAAGTAGCATTTCGCATTCTAGATACAAAAATAGCCATTTTAGTAGACGCCTTAATAAAAGAGTCAAACCTAAAATTCAAAATGTTTTTATTTAAAAAATGTATGTATTGTATTGTCTGTAACCTCATTTACCTTGCGGTATATGAATAATAAAAAACGTTCAATCAATTAAACATGCCTGTAAGAGTTTAAGCAGTTACTTTTCTTCGCACCATACATTGCAAGTATACATTTTATACCAGCATTTTTTTATATAAATTTTAGCAGTCTCTTATAAACCACTGCTATTTTCAAGTATTTTGGCAAATTTATTCTTTCGTGAACATAGCCATTGCTTCATTTACTAGTACTTATGCATGTGAATCTTGAATAAGGTGTCGGTCCTATTTGACTTCCTCATCCTTATATAAATTTATCTTCAATATATTAAACTATATTCAAAAGCCATGATCTGCACCTTGACACCAAAACTCGCATGCTAAGATACTACATTTTTCCCATCTTGCTCTATGGGGTCGAGTCCTGGACACTTAACGAAATAATCACAAAAAAAATCGAAGCCTTTGAAATGTGGTTATACCGAAAAATATTGTGGATATTATGGAAAGACCGTGTAATAAATATTAGAGTTCTGGAGAGAATGAAAAAAAAGTAAAGAGATCATGGACAAGATCAAGATACGCAAACTCCAATACCTCGGACATATAATGAGGAATGAGAATAAGTACGCTCTACTACAATCTATTATACAAGGCAAGATATACGGCAAACGTGGACCAGGACGCAGAAGAATATTTTGGTTGCAAAACCTAAGGGCATGGTATGAGAAATCATCCAATGAGTTATCTAGAATTGCAACCAATAAAGTGAAGATAGCCGTGTTGATCGCAAACATACGAAATCGGATAAGCACCTGAACAAGAAGAAGAAGAAGATTCTTTCCTCTGTTAAAACATGCTGAAGTTGTGTCACATCCAGTTAAAGCATGTACAGAAAGTACATGCTCACTACACTTGGGATGCGCAAATTGAAGGCTTTTAGAAGAAGATATTTTTTTATTTTCTTTATTTTTGGCAGGTTTTAAAAAATATATGTATATCTTTATCAGGAGAAACTGAAGCTGTTAATATAAGTAATACGTCTATATTCTCTGATACTACAACTATGTTTTCATTTGATGCATTGACAGCTGTTGTAACTATTAACCGATCCGCATCACTTTCATCTTGAGAGCGGGGATATTATTTGCAGCTAAAGTTTATTTTAAAAAATTAATAAAACGACATGAAAGATATTTTCCAGAAATTTTTCTTGATACAACTTTAAAGACCTGTCTCTTTCAAATCGAATATGTGGTGCAGTTTTCGTTTTTAGACGTCGGTCTTTTTCATCAGATTTTATTCTATGTTTCTGATAATCGACAAAAACAATTGCTTTTTTCCATAATTACGAACAATAAAATTAATATATATCTAAAATTGCACCATACTGTTGAACAAGTTGCGATTTGTTTATATGTAATAACATTCCTCCGTCGGTCACAAACAGAAAAATCTTTTAATTCAGTAGTATCTTTTTGAAATTGTACAAAGAGGTCGTAGAAAACACATTTTTAGGCGTTGGAAATTATATGTAATCGTATGTTATATTTAAATGTATTTAATCTATTTAAATTTGAGTTAGCTTAATAATTTAGAATTTTATTTGTATATAATGTTTATTAAATAATAATAATAATAATCGTACAGAATAAAAATTTACCTTTTAATGCTATATTTATAATTACTGTGTCCAAAACCCCTAGATATGAGGCAACGCGCGGAATTCAAAAAAGAAGCTATTTTGCCACTTTAAAGACGTTATTTTTCATTTTTGATAAATTTTAACATGAAATTTGAGATCAGCGACCCAAAAAACCCTATTTAGGTAAGAAATAAAGTCATAAAAAAAATTTTTTTTTGCCATCTTGGATCCGCCATTTTTTATTTTAGTTGAGTTTTAATGTCAAATTCGTAACCAGCGACCCCAAAACCCTTAGACATCTAATAAAAATTAAAAAAAAAAAAAAATTAGACCTTCGACGCCATTAGGTAGACGCCATTTTGGTTTTTAGACCAAATTTGAGGCTAGATTCGTAATCTGTGAATCCAAAAACCGTATGTTATCAAATATAAGGCAATGGTTTAAATAAATAAAGAAGTTATACATTTTTACTTCCTTTTACTACTATAAAGGAAGTATTGGATTCACCCCAAAAATTCGAAATTGAGTTTTCAACAGATCTTCACGTTTTAGAGTCCCCTGATCCCAAAAAACATATTTTTTTTCATTGGTCTGTCTGTGTGTCTGTGTGTCTGTCTGTGTGTGTGTCTGTGAACAGAATATCTCAAAAACGAAAAGAGGTATGGCATTGAAACTTCATATATAAGTTTTGTGTACTATGTAGATGAGACAGCAAGCTTTTGAAGAAAATCTCATAACCGGAAGTAGGTGTTTACTCTTGTGATTTTTCAGTTTTTTTCGATTTTTTTAAAAACGGCTCTAACGATTTTTTTTAAATTTTACATTGTTCTTACATTTTTAATGTGTATTGATGTGAGATAGGTGATTTTCCAGTTGAATACTTCTAAAGTGGGTTTCTTTTGTTTTTTTTTCTATTTTTTTTATTAACTCCTATTTTAAATAAAACACCCGGTATATTATTACATTTTTGAATTCACCTTAAAATTCTAGAGAAAATTTGTCTCTTTAACTAACACTCGATTTTGTACCGTTTTTGTAGAATTTGTAATTTTTGAAAATTTTTAACAAATGGTTAAAAATTAAAAATGACATTTTTGACTAATTATAAGATCACTGTAAAAGGAAGTTGTGTGAGTGTATCACACCAGATTTTTTTAATTAAGAATATATTAAAAAACACTTCTTTCTTAATAACAATTGAAAAAATAAAAAGCACCTTCTCACCTATGGGGACCTTTTCTATAAACTTTTTCCGAAATAATAAAAAAAAAAGTTCAAAATCTGTTTTGAGTCAACGAAGTTAGAACTTTTTTCCTTTAGTAAATGCACTATTAAGTCATAATTACAAAGCATAAACGTTGTTTAATGAACACGACCGTGCACATGTGCTATTGCTACAAAAATCTGGTGTGATACACGCACACAACTTCCTTTTACAGTGATCTTATAATTAGCCAAAAATTTGATTTTTAGTTTTTAAGCATTTTTCAAATTTTTTCAAAAATTAAAAATTCTATAAAAACCGTACAAAATAGAGCGTTAGTTGAAAAGACAAATTTTATCTAAAATTTTAAGCTGAATTAAAAAATGTAATAATATACCGGGTGTTCTATTTAAAATAGGAGTTACTAAAAAAGGAAAAAAAAACAAAATAAATCCATTTTAGAGGTATTCAACTGGAAAATAACCTACCTCACATCAATACACATTAAAAATGTCATAAAAATGAAGTTTGAAAAAAATCGTTAGAGCCTTTTTTGAAAAAATCGAAAAAGACTGAAAAATTAAAAGAGTAAACACAATACTCCCGGTTGTGCAATTTCTTCAAAAGCTTGCTGTCGCATCTAGATAGTACACAAAATTTATAAATGAAGTTTCAACGCCATACC
This sequence comes from Agriotes lineatus, assembly GCA_940337035.1. Taxonomy (NCBI): domain Eukaryota; kingdom Metazoa; phylum Arthropoda; class Insecta; order Coleoptera; family Elateridae; genus Agriotes; species Agriotes lineatus. Next base: position 19,149 of record CALNHX010001363.1, on the reverse strand, counting down.
TCTTTTCGTTTCTGAGATATTCTGTTCACATACAGACAGACTAATAAACAAAAACATGTTTTTTGGGTTCATGGGACTCTAAAACGTGAATAGCTGTTGAAAACTCTATTTTGAATTTTTGGGGTGAATCCAATACTTCCTTTATTGTAAAAGGAAGTAAAAATGTACACTATCTGGAATGGCTTGCGGGTCTACATGTGGAGGGCTCCATTATGTTTAGAATTGCAAAAAAAACAGAAAAAAATATTTTTCGAATTTCTATTTATTACTAAAAATTGATACATTTTATGGGTATATCGCATTTACAAGCTTATTTTTTAATGTTTCTCAATGCTTTAAACTGGTGGAAGGCTTATTCTTTCTAGATTCAGATGATGCAAAATTAATCTCGAAATATTTTTTAACAAATGCTACAGTAATTGTTTAAACAGAGCGTACCGGAAAAGCTCGATATAAATATCAGCATCGAGGTATTTTGAAAGCTATTGCACATAAATGCATATTTTCAGCTTATGAAATGTGTTGAAAAGCATGAAGAAAGTTTTAGTGAAAGAATTTTCTGTAATGATTTATTGTTGTAAAAAATAGGATTTATTTTTCGCTGCCTGGTTTGAGTAATACGCATGTCGCGCCTCGCCGATCACTCACGTAGCCCAGGAAATAAAGGGATGACGTCAGGAAGAATTAGGGAAAAGCTGAACTATTGTCAGTTGTTAAAGCAATACCAAGAGATACATTTTCCCAAAACATTCAGCCCTCGCCTCTTAGTGCCTCTTGGAACTTCACATTCGCAGACTTTACAAACTGCTTTATATAAAAATATTTTTTGTACCACCAAAGATGAGCCCTGCGTCATCACACGCTGAATTTAGTAACGACAAACATGCGTGTACATTTGTTCACAAACTCCATGCGCACAACAGTGATAGCATTACAATAAGCGTGTGTTATGATTAAAGTGCTTATTTGATTAAAGTAGTTTAAGTCACATAAGCGCGTCGTCACTAAAACGTCAACTGTCAAATAATATTTGTGAAGCCTTGTTCGTTTTTTCGGCGTTTTATAACTACGTTTTCAGATTATTTTTTTTATGATTTTTTTAGAAATTATGTCTATGAAAGGTAAAACATTACGTTCGCAATCTCAGCAGCTCTTATTAGATTTATTGGATTACTTCGAACGAGAGAAAGAAAATGGGGGTCATCTAATTCCATTGTCATGTGCACAAGAGGTAAATAAAACATAATTCACCTAATTATATTTCACAGTATTTAATTTAGTCGGCCATGATTTCACATCCCTCGTTTATTTGTAGAGGGCAGCGGAAGCTCTAGGCATTAGTGTTTCTACTGTGAAAAGAGTTAAGAGTCGTTCTAGTATGAATCCAGTTTTATGTAGCCCTGGCAAGAAAAGACCACGTAAAAGGTCTACTGATTTACCGGATTCCTCGAAAACGGTTATAAGGGAAGTAGTATATCATAGAGAGTTCTGGCACACACAGGTGCAAAAGGTAGGACAGGTATGCAGTACAGGTAGGCAGGTAAAGATAGGTGTACAGGTATGCAGGTAAAGTGCATTTAAAAGTGCATTTACGGGGTTCAGGTAAAAGGTAAAAAGTGCATTTAAGGGTTCAAAGTGCATTTAAGTTACAGGTATGCAGGTAAAGTGCATTTAAAAGTGCATTTACGGGGTTCAGGTAAAGATAAAAAGTGCATTTAAGGGTTCAAAGTGCATTTAAGTGTTAAAAAGAGTAATCTGTAGGTGTTCGAATACGTAACGTAGGTGTACAGGTATGCAGGTAAACGTAAAAGTTGCAGATAAAGGTAAAGTGCATTTACGGGGTTCAAAGTGCATTTAAGTGTTAAAAAGAGTCATCTGTAGGTGTTCGAATTGAAATTGAAGCCAGGTAATTGTGAAACCGTTAGCAGAATGAGGTCGCGCGATTAAAAAATCATAACAACAACATATTAAAGAGTCATTGACCTTGCCTTTTTTAATAATGTCTGATTAGATAAAGATGTGTGTTAGTTTTAATCTGTTAAAAGCAAAGTATTACAATTTTATATTAATTATTAATTATTAGTAGCTCGACATACAAGATAAGGTATCCGGAAAGTGCATTTAAGGAAGAAATGCGAATCAAGGTGACGGATTAAATGAATAAAATGATAATTAGGAGCTGCATGTGTTTTTGTGCATTCACATTACCGATTTCATTGTAAAGTTTTTATGAATCATTCGACTATATAATATGGTAGTATATATTATTCTAGCCGAAACCTCAGCTGTGAACTTCCGCATATCGAAATTCTTTATCCGTTTAACCTCTGATCACTTGTGATAAAGCGGGAGCTGTTTTTAAAATGCGTAATGAGATTACTTTTTATCTCATGCATTATGAACAGCTTCAATTAATTCGGTGTTTGAAAATTGTACTGCATCGATTTTATATATTATAGAACAGTGCTAATTATCCTGCGAAGTTTGTGCATTCACATTACCGATTTCATTGCAAAGTTTTTATGAATCATTCGACTTGAAAAGCCCCGTATGCTAGATAAAGTGCGAGAACCTTATCTTTTGATAAGACAGCGTTCGATTCCATCCATACATGTCTATCTCTGTCTATCTCATGATACATTCCCATACAAACAATAGCTAACGCATTCTGCCGTATACTGGCCACTTCATTTCAGATGAAAGGATTGAACTACCAGAGATTTTCTTATATGCTCGCGTGGTCCAGTGGTTTAAGTCTGACGGAATTAAACAAATTAGAAGTTTAGAAGACTTAATAAACGATAAGGCTTAATCTCTACAGCTGCTACGATGCTTGTATTGTGACCTTAGGTTTTGCTGTGCTGTAAGTAAGGGATTATCGCTTATCAGCACTCAGGCCTACACGAGCATCTTTGTAAATTTAGCTATCAATTTTTACTTTAAATTTCATTAATTTATCTATTATCTATTTGCTACTACATAAATACTTAGTTTTTGGTAAATAGTTTGTTGATTGTGTAGTAATATTTAATTATTTTTAATTTTATAATTAATTTGAGTTATTGGAATGGTCGTGCTACTTTAATTTACAATGTCATCTAATATTTTAAGAATAGGCCATCTTAACGTTCAATCTTTGTTACCTAAAATTTCAGATTTAAAAGTTTTTATTGAGCAAAATAAAATAGACATACTTACTGTTTCAGAAACTTGGCTTAGTCCTGGCATATTGGATGAATTTGTGCATATCGAAGATTATACTTTCTTAAGAAGGGATCGTGATGGACGAGCAGGGGGTGTTGGTATTTACATACGTCACTCAATTAGACATTCCTTAATTACTATACCACACGATAATATTGAACAAAAGTGGATTATTGTACATCATGGTAAGGAGAAATTGGTCTTGGGATCGTTGTATAATCCACACCAAAGGGATTATGTACACTTTTTAAATGAGTTTGAAAACTCTCTTATTCATTGCTTGCCTTACTCAGATAACATAGTCGCCCTGGGTGATTTTAACATTGATTTTTCTAAATTTGAAAATCCGGCTACCGTAAGTTTACAAAATTTATTAGATTCTATGGACATGCATCAAATCATCAACCAGCCAACCAGAATTACTGCTTCTTCTTCTTCATTAATTGATTTGGTAATCGTGTCAAATTGCTGTTCGACAGCGGGGAGTGGTGTAGTTGACTGTAATTTTTCAGATCACGATTTGTCCTTTGTTGATATATGTACTACAGCTTCTGTTATCACGCCAGTAATGCGTACTTATAGAAATCTGAATGATATAAACCTAAAATTGCTAAAGAATGATCTCTCTTTGATACAGTTTCAAAATCTTTTGTATATTTCGAATATAAATGAGAAATTATCGTTTTTTAATGATAATATTATTGCTCTTTTTGATAAGCATGCTCCCTTAAAAACGAAAAAATTGAGTAACTCTCCTGTACCGTGGTTGACGGATAATTTGAAATTACTCGTTTCATTAAGAAACAAGGCTAAAGCAAAGTTCAAGAGAACTAGGCTACCGCAGCAATGGGAGTATTATAAGTCATTACGCAATTTTACTACACTGATGTTCAAACAGGAAAAAAAAGCTTATTTTCATTTTGTTCTTAAAAATTATGGCGTGAAAGAGTTGTGGAAGCGGTTGGGTACCATTGGTCTTGGTAAAACCAAACAAAATCAAATTCCCGACAATTTATTGGATTCCAACAAAATTAATAATTATTTCGTACACGGTATTTCTAATGCTGCCAATGTTAATCTGCCCTCCCTTGAAATGTATGATAGTAATGCCTATAAAAGCTTAAATTTTAATTTTACTACAGTTGATAGTGAAGATATACAGAAAATTATATTAGGTATTAAGTCAACTGCTTTGGGTAGTGATGGCATTGATATTAACATGATTCAGTTGTGTTGTCCAAATATAATTCCGTATGTAACGCATTTAATAAATTCATGTATTATTGATGGTATATTTCCACAATGCTGGAAGAATGCCATAGTCAAACCAATACCGAAAATTAAACAACCATCAAAATTTAAAGATTTGAGGCCGATAAGCTTGCTTCCCGTACTGTCAAAGGTCATGGAGAAGGTCATGAATAAACAGATTGCTGACTATGTTGATAGTAATAATATTTTACCTGCAGTACAATCTGGATTTAGGTCGGGTTATAGCTGTACAACTGCTCAGCTAAATGTCACAGACGATATTCTTACTGCTGCGGATCAAGGCAAAATTACTGTTTTGGTTCTTTTGGACTTTAGTAAAGCCTTCGATACCGTTAATCATGAGACATTGCTGACAATTTTAAAATTTATCGGTTTTGGTGCAAACGCTATTGCTTTAGTTGCGAGCTACTTAACTGGGCGAACACAAATGGTACAGTTGGCAAATACTTACTCTGAAACATTACCCATAACGCAAGGGGTTCCCCAAGGTTCCACTTTAGGGCCTTTGTTGTACTCAATATATACGTCAACTTTCATGAAGAATATAAAGTTTTGCAAAACACATATATACGCTGATGACACTCAACTATACTACTCCTTTAACATGCCTGATCTTGATGAGGCAATATATAAAATAAATTCAGATTTGCAGTATATCTGTGAGGTTTCAAGACAGCATTCCCTGAGAATTAATCCAGACAAATCATCTGTCTTACTGTTTGGTAATAAAAATGTCTGTAGTCTTTTGGCTAATTCTGTAAATGTTTATGTTGATCATGTAAGAATACCTGTGGTAGATAAAGTAAAAAGTCTCGGCCTTATTTTAGATAACACTTTCCGTTACAGAGATCAGATAACCAAATACATTTCTCAGGGCTATATGCATCTTAGGAAACTATACCCTCACAGGTCGTACTTAAACATCACAATTAAAAAGATACTTTCTGAAGCTTTTGTGCTTTCCCAATTTAATTACTGTGTTCCAGTCTACCACCCAGCTATCGACAAGGTGACTGCGGACAAAATTCAGAAAGTTCAAAATGCGTGCCTTCGTTTCATCTATGGCATAAGAAAATTCGAACACATATCTCATAAACTGACGGATGCCAGCTGGTTAACTATGTATAATCGAAGGCTACTTCAATGTTCAACTCTTTTTTATCAAATTTTAATTAATAAATGTCCGCCGTATTTATACAACAAAATCACTTTCAGGACAGACGTACATAATCTTAATACTCGATTCCGAGGCCTAATTTCGCCGCCGCAGCACTCTACTGTCCGTTTTGAAAGATCTTTTTCTTATCAAATATATCATATTTACAATAACGTATTGAAGGATTACATATCCCTTAATTTTGCACAATTTAAATACAAAATGCGTCACGACTTATTCCGCAATCAGTTAGGATGCAATTAGCTTGGGCAACTAAGTAATTAAATAATGTGTTTGTCAACTTCCTTTAATTGTACTAGGTTTAATATATTATAGTTGTTTAATTTTAATTTAGTCTAAACACTATTGTAGACTTGATCGTTACAGATACTAGTTTAATTTAGTTTAGGCATTTTTTCAAATTTACTCTCATTTATTTTAATCAGGGTTTGGATGGAAGATCAGAGGGGTGGGATATCCTACTACCAGCTGAATCCCGCCTTGTGGTTACCCGTTTGAGTTGATAGTGCTTTTCCTCTGTCATTTCTCTTTTTTGTGTATTTGCTCAAGGGTAATAAAGAAAATTATTATTATTATTATTATTATTATATAGGTAAGAAAGGGGAAACAAGGTACTGGCTTACACGTACCGCTAATTAAACTCTTACCTGCGGGGCTCATATATATATATATATATATTACACCTACCTCTCCTTAAATGCACTTTTCAAAGATTTGATTGTCTAAAATTGCATGCATACTATTCTGTTAAAAGCAAAGTATTACAATTTTAGTAATTATTAATTATTAATTATTAGTAGCTCGACATACAAGATAAGGTATCCCGAAAAGTGCATTTAAGACATATGTTGCATCAGTCCCATTAATGTGTATGGGGGAATATAAATAATTAGTTCGCGCTAAAAATGCATCAGTTCGTAACTGCATGTCAAAGGCAATGGACACCTATAATTTCTATAGTGAGACGACCAACTACATGTCAACATCACCGTTGAATATGTCGACTGAAGAAAAAAGTTCTAGAGATGATGAAAATTCAAGAACTCCATCGTGGATACGTAGTCCAAACAGCGATGGGATGCAGAACAGTGAAGACATTGTCGACGACGATTACGAGCCTCGTGAAAGTTTCCAAATTATACAAAAAGTGTCGCCTTTATGGTGTGCGTATCAACAGCGAGATCTGCTGTTTAACAGTCAATATCGACTCGAGAGGCACGTCAAGGAGCAAACATGGTGTTATGAACCTCATACGAATCTAATAGAAGTAGGACTGTCTCCTGCCGAAAATTTTCTACCACTTGTGAAAATCCGATGCGCAAGAAGCAATTGTCAAGAGGAGATAATTTTCACTGAGAAAGATTGGCAAGTTTTGCAAACGTCTAAAGTGGAACTGATTGCTAGAAAATTTTTCGATGGATGGCAAGATGGCCCGCTGACAGAGAAAAGTGTACATTTAAACGACCACCTGTCGGTGGTATGTCGCTATGTGTATGGTGAAAAATTGGCAACATTTATCGATAGTGACATGCATAGTATAGTTTTAACACCGAAAGAATTCGAAATGGTTTTTCAATTGGCATCTCTAGTGGCATTTCGATTAGAAGTGCTCAACAGAATAGATATATCAAAGAGTTATGTGTCTATGATAAAAATGGTGGCGAATGTAATGAAAGCGACATGCATTATCGATCCGTTGTTTATGGCCTCTCAATACCTGGAAAGAGATGCCACGCAAGAGTGTTTAATAATGAGGGAAATGTTGCAACTGTATAAAGACATCTTTATAGAGGATGTGAATAAGGAGCGCGCTAAAATCGCCTAAGATTGTATTTTATGTGAAAAAATGTAATAAATCACATGTAATTATTAATCTAATAAATGTGTCATTATATCTGTATGTTATTATTATTTAGGATTTAGATGTGCTGGTGGGGATGGTAGTAGTAGTGTACCTAGTAGTGCCGACAGCAAAGGTAGTGGGAGATAAGGCTAAAATGTGTATAAATACTAGGATTAGAGGGATATGTCTCACTAAATGTTAGTTTATGGCGATGGTTTACTCAACACCCTTATCAATAACCTACCTGTAGAATTACACTTGCCAGGTGGTTATCAATATTGTGGTCCGGGAACACGTTTAGCCAAAAGATTACGACTAGGTGATCCCGGTATAAATCCTCTGGATAAAGCGTGTAAAGTGCATGATATTGCTTATGCGACAAATAAAGATCTAGAAGGTAGACATCGCGCCGATAAGACATTGGAAGAGGCAGCCTGGAATAGAGTAAAATCAACGGACGCTACTACCGGTGAGAAGATGGCAGCGTGGGCTGTGACAACTGCAATGAAGGCAAAACAAAAACTAGGTGGTGAAATGACGACGACGACGACAACGACGACCAGGAAGCCGATTCGACAACGTGCAAAAGAAAAAGGTATTGCAGGCAAAGGTTTCTTTAGAAAGTTAACAGAGCTAATTAATAAAAAGATTCCGAAAGGTGGTCTCGATAGCAAGAGTGTAATTCAAGGCGCACTAGTTGTTGCACGAAAACTCTTGAAAGATGTCGGTGGAAAAAGGAATGTCGCTATTCCTAGACAGATTCCCTTGCCGAAGGAAGGTGGTATTCTACCTCTCGTGCCATTATTTGCCGGTTTGTCGGCCTTAGGTGGTCTGGCCGGCGGTGTGTCGGGTATTGTGAAAGCAATTAATCAAGTTAGCGATACGAAGAAACGACTCGCCGAAAGTTCGCGACATAACAAAACTATGGAAGCCATTGCAATGGGCAAGAAAAATGGCGGAGCATTATTCATAAAACCCTGTGGGAAAACAGGCAGCGCACTCTATTTGAGACCATATAGCAAAGGTGGGAAGATTACTACTACTACTACTCCACGGTACAACAACAATCCTAAGACGAATAAAAGTCGCAGCAAAGGAGCCCCGCTATTTTTAAAAACACACCAAAAAAACTAATAAAATTGCCTCGAAGAGCTTTGACGGATGTGGACTTGATAAAATACGCAAAGGATGTTAAAAACTTTAGAGGAGTGTTTATGCGCGATAATTTGCCAAAAGGTCATCCGTGGACAAACGAAAGCGCAATTCTAAATTTGGACAATGAAACGGGCAATGGAACCCATTGGGTGTGTTACAAGAAATACGGAAATCGAGTTCACTATTTCGACTCTTACGGTGATCTACCTCCACCTATGGAGTTACAAAGCTATCTTCGAGGTTGCGACATGTACTACAATTACGAAAACATGCAAGATTATAACACGAACGTTTGCGGCCATCTGTGCCTCAAGTTTCTGTATAAAAGGACCGTACATAAGCGAGCGCCATTCAAATATGTCTCAGACGTTCGTAGTATCGGGAAGAGGTAATATAATTACCACAGGTGCATTATTTCCGACGATTCGACTATCGTCCGAGTATAATTACACACTCGGCCTCGTGGGTCTGCACACCTGCAATTCAGTGCGAAACATTTTTCCTGGCAATAACAAATTCTATTACGATATCGACGACAAAGAAATCACTATACCGTCTGGATGTTATGAAGTCTATGAAATAAATGCCTATATACAAGAGGGAATTTCCAAGGATAACAGTGGCGGTGCTAGTTTGAAAAAGGAATTTGACGAGAGCCGTTTTAAACTCGTGCCGAATAATAGCACGCTAAAGTGCGAAGTGCAATCGATCTATAGAATAAATTTTCAAAAACCTGGAAATATAGGTTCTATGCTCGGTTTTAATCCGCAAATACTAGAAGCAGGCAAGAAACACGTGTCTGACAAGGACGTCGAAATCATTCGAGTATATACCATCTTTGTCGATTCAAACATTACGGCAGGATCTTATCGTAACAACATACCTTGTCATTCGATTTATGAATTTGGATTGAGTGTAGCGCCAGGATATCAACTGGAGTGTACACCCTCACATATTATCTATTTTCCGGTGATTGTGGATGAGATTAACAATATTACATTAAGATTAGTGGACCACGAAGGTCGATTGGTGGACATTAGCGAAGATACATTTACGGTAGTACGACTAGAACTTAAACGAGAAAAATGGGCCTAGATTTTATAACTAGAGGGGGTAGCAGCAGCAGCAGCAGTGAAGATGATGAACAGGATAAACCAAAGTGCAAGAGAAATAATGATTCAGTCGAATGCAATTCGTCTTCGATCACGCCAGCATCAGCTACAACAACACTTTGCAATTCGGATCTGAAATTTTTAACCCGATTAGGATTTACCATACTAAGTCCACAAGATAAGAATAAAAAGTGTAAACAATAGCGCAACAATGCCATCCAAACGTGGTTCTGATAGCAACGGAGATAGTGACGATGTTATTTTTAAACGTGTGCGATATAATACAGAGGGACATAAATTAAATATTTTCTCGAAACCGCGAGTTGATAATTTAATCATTAAGGAAGACTACTACTCTTATCAGCCGTTTACGTTAAATACAAACAATTCGGATATAATTCGAATACAGATTCAAAGTTCAGACGTCCTGACCGCCACATACAGAAGTTTCTTTACGATATCAGGAACCTTTGAACCGAAAATCGCCGACTCGAAAGATTACACAATCACAAATAATGCAGGTCTATTCCTGTTTGAAGATATACAGCTGTTATTCAATGGCCAGATTATAGACAATGCAAAACAACCAGGCTATTTGTCTTATCTCAAAGGCCTCGTTTCCTATACGGCAGACGACGTGAGTGCACTTAGCGCTTCCGGATGGTCACATGACCATATCCAACAGACTATCGACAAAGATAAGAAAACTTTTGTCTATGCCATTCCGCTAAATCTATTTCTGGGATCGTGCGAGGACTACAAAAAAATTCTCGTGCGAATACCGCAGGAATTGGTGCTTATACGGAGCAAGAGTGACGTAAATTGCAGTAGAAGTGCAACTACAGCGGTCGATTTTAATATTACAAAAATTACATGGGAAGTGCCTCATGTGACTCTGAGTGACGAAGCGAATTTGCATCTGCTGGAAAAATTACGAGTACAGCCCACTGTACTACTACCATATCGCCGATGGGAATTACATCAGCATTCAGCCCTTCCACAATCCAATTCGACAATCTGGCGCATAAAGAACACAAACCAAAGTGAAAAACCTAGATTTATAATATTGACATTCCAAGAAGCCGGTACCATGAATTCTCAGACTGGATATGCTACCGATCTCGCTCACCTGAAAATCACCAATATCAAGGTGTATTTGAACACCTCCGAATTTCCGCAGCAACGTATGAAACTGGATTTCGCCAACAAAAATTATTTGGCCGCTTACGAAGCTTATAGGAAATTCCGAGCACAATACTATGGCGACATCGCTTCCACGGACAAGTGTTTGCTAGATTATAACAAGTTTCTACAGAAGCCCATTTTCGTAATCGATTGTACACGACAATTGGAGTCTGTAAAAGAATCGCCTGTAGATGTAAAAATAGAAATTGAAGCTGTCGAAAATTTTCCAGTTGGCTCGTCAGCTTTTGCCATTCTGATTCACGATAACATCATTCAATACAATCCTTTCACGGAAATGGTGACAAAATATGTTAGAGATTAAATAAGGTTTTATTGTAAATATCTAGTCGATAGTAACCTACTAATCATATTTGTAAATTAGATGTGTAAGCAAATTATGTATGTTTCGATTGTAGTAATATTCATATGTAAATACAAGTGTGTGTAAACAAATTGAATTTTATTTAAAAGTGTGTGTATGCATGCAGAATGAATTAGTATAATGAGGGTGGTTAAACAGGAGAGTTCGCTACCTGTTACAAATATCGACAATGTAGCTGAAGAACGAAACAATCGAATCGTCAGACATGGACCGCTGTTGCCTCAATCTGTTCGTGCATCTTTTCTGGGACCTACGGGCTGTGGGAAAACGAATGCAATGTTAAGTTTGATAACAGATGCAAACGGTTTACGATTTCAAAATATCTATGTGTACTCGAAATCGCTCAATCAACCGAAATACGAATATTTGCGAGTTATTCTTAAACCCATTCAAGGTCTCGGTTATTATGAATTCAATGAGAAAGAGGAAATGATCGAAGCAAATCATGCAAAACCGTACAGTCTAATTATATTCGACGATATTGGACATGAATTGAGACAAGAGAAGATACAACAATACTTTAGCATGGGTCGTCATAATTGCATCGATTGTTTTTATCTTAGTCAAACGTACGCTCGAATTCCCAAACATCTTATCAGAGACAATATTAATTTACTGGTATTATTCAAACAAGACGAGTTGAATTTAAAACATGTGTACGACGATCACGTCAGCGCCGACATGACATTCCAACAGTTTAAGGATATGTGTGCACTGTGCTGGAAGGATGCATATGGCTTTTTGGTAATCGACAAAGATAGCAGCAGCAGTGATGGTGGTGGAAGATATCGTATGGGTTTCGATTCATTTATATATTTATAAGCTGAAAACCCGTCTCATATCCGAATTCCCCGTCATGGAGAATACATCATCATCAGCAGCAGCAGCACAGTTAAAGAACAAAGTAATCGAAGCTACAAAAAGTATTAGGAAAAAATTCACCGCTTATAAACGTGATTTACATAAGGCCGAACGAGATTATTTTCAAACGCATAAACAACTTATCGAACCTCTGAAAAGTATCGCCGCCATGACTACAGCTTCAAATGCAGCAGCAGTAAAACCGTCATCCGAGACACAATCACATGCAGAACATCGACAAGAATCTACTACTACTACTACTACGTCACCGCTAATTAAAAAACGAAAACTTGAACTTGAATCACCTATTCCTACAGTTAGCAGCCAGGCAGAAGTGCAAGATGAAGACATGACATCATCATCATCATTATCATCATCATCATCTGAAGCTACATATACATATACATATAGTCCAATGGTGCAAGATGTTATCGAAAGATTACAGAATCATAATGATGAGGATGTAGATAGGTCTAGATACGGTATGAAATATGTAAAATCAAGGGACGAATGGCGATTTGGTTATGAGACTATTGATGTTTTACCCGGCAACGATATAAAAGTGGGCGACGACGTTTACAAAGGTACGCCAGGCCTTTTCGAATTGTTAACACTCAAAACTCCGACGAATTTTTCCAACGAAGATATTGATAACTATAGGAAAATTGTGAATAGAACGAATGCAGGAAAGACCATACGTGGTCGTGTTGTAGCAGACAAAAGTGTAAAATATCAGCGTTATCTACAGCAGACGCCACCTGTAAAATTGCCTACGAAGAAAGTGCTGAAAAAGACAGCGACGGCAAAGCCTAAAACAAGAAGTGGAAGTGGGTTTTTTAAAACTGTACGTGATATCGATAAACCAGTTAATTACGTCTATTGGAATAAACCGTCTGAATTGATTAGTCGTTTACGTCTTTTATATGCATCCAAGTGGGCTGGTAATAATGCACATGACAATGAAATTATCTCTATCATCGAGGAGTTAAAAGAAGAGGGTATCATAGCTTAAGGATTAGTGTAAAGATGGTAGTCGACACCTTTGGACGTCAAGTTAGCGATTCATCACGTGGCTTTAATTCGGGTAGTGTAGCTGCTGCTCGTGGTCCACCTGGAATAGGATTTAAATTAACAGCCAATGACGATTACGATTTGGAAACTAAACGATTGTGCAACATTGGCGATCCGCAAGAAGATAACGATGCTGTAAATAAGAAAAACACCTTAATTGTACAAGAGAAGGTTGTTAGTGTGCGTAAGAGAAAATTGATAGATGTTGGCGAACCAGAGGCCGAATCGGATGCCGTGACCAAGAAATTTACAAAGAAAAAACTCCGCAGAATCAATTATCGAATAGATCGTGTGTTGGATGCGATCCGCGAAGATGTCATTCTCCGTTTAATTTCTCTCGAAAGTACATCGAGAGCGCTAATCACATGTGTAGACTCCATTACAGCTAATCTGTATCATCTTAGTTCGGTGTGGAATCGCGATATGAACACATTACCTATAAAGGTTGCAGCAGAATCCTTTATACATACTTCACCTAGAGCAGAACATTTGCTGAAATTATTCGAAGAACAGGAGCAGCAGCAGCAGCAGCAAGATGACGCCTCCGAAGATAATACCCAACAGCGGCAATAGGAAACAAGTTATAGTTGATGAAATTCATAAACCTGCACGTAAAAATTTCCCAAGAAGACATACAGTACTGAAAGGTCCGAGAGATTTGTATCAAATCGATCTTGCCGAATATCGTTACGATGCAAAAGACAATGACGGTCACAAGTTTATATTGTGCGTAATCGACTGTTATACGAAATACCTGTGGACTTTTCCGCTAAAAACAAAAAGTGGCCCAGAAGTTACGAGTGCGATGCAAATTATATTGAATGCGGCCGGATCACCGAAGAATATTCAGTCGGACGATGGTAGCGAATGTTGGAATCGACACTTTAAAAAACTCATGAAAACACTGGGGATAAGGTTTTATTCCACATTTTCAGTCACAAAAGCAGCCATTGCGGAGCGAGTAATTCGCACGATAAAGACAAAACTTGAAAAACTGTTTAGTTTTAACGGCAACTACAGGTGGATTGATATTTTGCAGCGTGTTACTGCCGAATATAACAATGAAAAACATCGTACGATCGGAATGACACCTCATTACGCATTACATAATAATGTCAATCTGGATGCTGTGTATGCTCGTGTGAAGCGTGCTGGAAAACTTCGTTATAGTGTAGGCGATGTTGTACGTATTTCCAAATTTAAATCGACATTCGAGAAAGGCTATAAACCGAATTGGTCTACGGAACTATTTAAAATCGTTAAAGTACAACTGACCAATCCCACAACGTATCTATTGGAGGATTTGGAAGGCAAGCCTATTTTGGGTGCATTTTACGAGCAGGAAATTGCAAAAACCAATGAAACCGAAGTGTATTTAGTGGAGAAGGTATTAAAACATCGCCATACTCGTACGAATAATGAACAGTTATTAGTAAAATGGTTAGGTTTTAAAGAACCCACATGGATATCTGCTAAAGATTTGATTGTCTAAAATTGCATGCATACTATGTAGTAAAATAAATAGAATATTAGTTTAAATATGTATATTGTATTTATAATGTTACATAATAATAAACATATATATTACATATAGAGTTTTATTTAAAAGACATTCATGTGACAGTTGGAGATCGTTCACAGCAGGTCGAAATACAATTTGACATCTGATTGGAACACGTCGTCACTTCATCTTGGTGTTGTTGTTGACATTTTCCTCCTAATATATTATAAATAGCAGCAACTGTGCCGCTTATTGCTCCCATCGCAGCAAGTACACCTGATGCTATCCATATCCATGACTCATGAGGTACTACATTCATCGTCATCAGCATTACATAATTCCATATCATTAAGTTCCATTTTGTTTCATAATAGGTGCCATTGTGAAAATAGTAACGAATCTTGTAATTTATCCAGGAGCCTTCTTTGTCCGCATACTCCAATGTCGCTAGGAATGTCTTGTTTAAATGTTTGAAGGTCATTGACCTCCACTCACATTCAGCCGTGTCATTAAATGAGGCCAATGAGTTTGAAAATTCTGCGCAAATCTCGACGTTTTTCACATAGGTAGGCCAATACACATATATAGTTTTATTTATTACTATCGCTAAAGCAAAATACATCAAGGCGCTACTAGCCATTATTATAAATGATATGACACTTTTTAACATTTTAGTCTTATTTCTAGTACATATTCCCTCTACATGCGCACGCGCTTTCACATTCAAGGTAGTAGTTTATTGGCCTACTTTCTGATCGAAAATACGCTTGTACACCTGTCCTTTGGCCATGCATTCCTGCAATTGGGTCCTGGTAAAGTTAAGGTCGTTGCGGAGACTCAACAACTGAATATCCTGCGAAGTTGTCTGTGTGATTAGATAATCTAATTGAACCTTGTCATCGGCACACTCTTGGGTCATTTTTTCCAAACACTTTGTCGAACTCGGTAGTGATACTTCATCTCGCAAAGCATTGTACATTGTCGAGAAGTTAAACATAGGAATTTCGTCGCCCCATTGAGGTTGATGAAAATCTATTTTTACATTGGTTTTATTCACATTCCTATTTATACTGGTCGTTCCGTTTAGCCACATTTGCGAATTTAACGAATGATCGGTTGCACTTGTCACAGCCAGCATAATTGCAATCAGCACAATCATTTTCATAGGGAATTGTCGCAACTGCGATATGTTCACTACTAAGTTCTATCCTTAAATCTACCATAATCTATATCGTCGCAAAAATTTCTTATCACTGGGTACTCCCCCACCCGCAACTTTTGTAATTTTCCACATCTTATACTTAAAACCTTTGTTTCTAAATGTCTCTTTCTCCCACCGTTTCATTTTTACTTGAACGTAATTCTTCCAATCATGCCTTAGATATATTTACAGTCAAATTTATTATCGATTTTAATGTCCAGCCACTTCCCGTCTCTTGAAAATCTGATAATTTTGTCTTTAGGTTATCTATTGCAGAATCGTACAATTCTCTCAGATTAGTGCTTTCATACACACTATAATTGCAGGTATTGAAATACTTTAAACTCACTTCGTTCGATTCTTTCTTTATAAATTCTCCGCAAAATATAAAGTTCACCTTTATATTGTTTAAACTTTTCAGTGCACTGATTAACTGATATCTCACCACCGAAAATGAATCCTCGAAAAACTCATACACTTCAGTATGCCTTAAATTGACAACCGCCCCCGTGCGAATCCTATTCTTGAATGCACTCGACACCTTCGCCCATTTCAATTTTCTACTATCCTCCTTCTCACCGCTGCCAATCACCTGCGAACGAAGTCGTTTTGACTTATAATTTATTAGTTCAGTCTCTAAATGACGTTTTCTTCCCACGCTTGCATCTTTATTTTCACGTATCGCTGTCACAATATTACTTCTTATTTCATCATTAGCGTTCATTTCTCATCAATGTTTAAAAACTACTAGCAATCTTTTATCTCCTAATTATCATTTTATTCATTTAATCCCTCCTACCGTCACCTTGATTCGCATTTCTTCCTTAAATGCACTTTCCGGATACCTTATCTTGTATGTCGAGCTACTAATAATTAATAATTAATATAAAATTGTAATACTTTGCTTTTAACAGATTAAAACTAACACACATCTTTATCTAATCAGACATTATTAAAAAAGGCAAGGTCAATGACTCTTTAATATGTTGTTGTTATGATTTTTTAATCGCGCGACCTCATTCTGCTACCGGTTTCACAATTACCTGGCTTCAATTTCAATTCGAACACCTACAGATGACTCTTTTTAACACTTAAATGCACTTTGAACCCCGTAAATGCACTTTACCTTTATCTGCAACTTTTACGTTTACCTGCATACCTATACACCTACGTTACGTATTCGAACACCTACAGATTACTCTTTTTAACACTTAAATGCACTTTGAACCCTTAAATGCACTTTTTATCTTTACCTGAACCCCGTAAATGCACTTTTAAATGCACTTTCAACCCCGTAAATGCACT
Organism: Agriotes lineatus; assembly: GCA_940337035.1. Lineage (NCBI taxonomy): Eukaryota > Metazoa > Arthropoda > Insecta > Coleoptera > Elateridae > Agriotes > Agriotes lineatus. The sequence continues at coordinate 1,880 of CALNHX010001363.1, read as the reverse complement.
TTTACCTATATCTGCTACTTTTACGTTTACCTGCATACCTGTACACCTATCTTTACCTGCCTACCTGTACTGCATACCTGTCCTACCTTTTGCACCTGTGTGTGCCAGAACTCTCTATGATATAGTACTTATCTCCCCACAATGCACGAAATGTCAGGAATATTTTAAATAAAAACTTTGGTGCAAAATTGATAGGAAATGATGGCCTCATAAACTGACCAGCAAGATTGCCAGATCTCTCCATTTAAAATATTTTTGTGTGACGTTTTCTCAAACAACAAGTTTATGTTACTTGTCCAAAAGATTTAGATATTCTTAAAAATAGTTTTTATATGGCCTGTGGTTAAATAACACAATACATGTTGTAAAAAGTAGGAAGAAACTTAATAAGCAAATGTCAAGAACAAATCCTCTAGGTATTATGTACTGAAATTTTAAACTTAGGTTAGGTACTTATACATTTTTTGTTACTTCGTCCATATTGTTCTGTTGTATTTATGTTAAATAGCATATGTTGTCAAGACAGTATTAAGGAACATTGTTCGACTGGAAGCTGACAAATAATTTTATTTGTTACGCGGCCTACTTTTTCGCATAAAGCTCTAATCTGCGTAAGCGTGCAATTGTTACTTAATTATCGATTTATGTCCTTAATTGACTAAATAACTGTGACATCTGTTTTATCGTTATAAAATATTTTTTACAGTTTTAGAATATGTAATAAAATTTGGTACGTTCCATTTAAAATTTTGAATGTATTTTCTACATCTAACATATTTGATGTTCAATTGTTTCTTGCATATGGCAGATAATAGAAAATTAAATGTAGAACAACTTTTCTTTTATAACATTTTGTCATATCTCTAACAATAGCAGAGATATCTGCTGTGACAGCTAAAATCAAACAGACTTTATATTACACAAGCAAACCGCGAGCTACGCGCTGCGAGTCTTGAATCGGCGCGCACGTGAAATAGGATACGCGAAAGGTCAAGCTCCGACCGAGCGCTAAGATAAGAAAAACAAAACCTAAACAAATATAAACATCTGTGAAGCCGGAACGTGAAATTTTATTTTGTGCCACAGACACACAGACAAACACACATTAAGGAAAATTATATTATAGTGTCGAACGTGTGGAACCAAAAATGTGAAGATAAAAAATCACTCTTAATATCAAGTATGAATATGCTAGCTATGACCTCTTCCTCATTTCGGTAATGGTAATTTGAGAAAAATAATGAATCTACATCATTCCAAATTTGAACTTGATATAATAAACAGTTTTTGAATTGCAAAGAAAAATCAAAAATAAAAATTCAACTTTACGAGCCTTTAAATTCTTTAATAGTGCACATTTTGCTACATCATATTTGGCTCTGCGTATCTGCCTATTTTGGTAAGAATAGACGGAGCTTCATCCCACATTTTTTAATTCGGTAATTACAGTTTTTTAATAGAAATGTAACTTTAAACATTTAAAAGCCTATACTTTACGACGCTACATAGTTATAATATTTTCTACAAAAGTATCAGGTAGTTGAAGATGTACGCAAACATTAAAATTGTATCACATTCACATGAAATTACTTTGTTATTTTCTCTAAACGAGTCTTAAAAGCTCTGTGCAGAAAGTTATTACAGATTTCTGGGGTGAAAATATTTAAGCAAATTTATCTATATCCAAAAGTTCTTCATTTGAACAGTATAGAGCTTTAAAGTTCTTGAAAACAATATTATATTAATTAATAATATCAAAATGCTTTGAACGGTTTATTTTGTACTGAATAGTTATTACGGTAAGGATCTACATTTTACCTGATTTGATAAGTTAAAGTTTGTTAGCCTTGACAAATTGTATTGTAAGTATTTAATGTATC